>CM060926.1:872151653-872616653 GCA_030737875.1 Allium sativum | reverse complement strand
ATGATAATTCTACACTTATGAGTTCAAGTTTATATCTGATTTTAAACTTCTATATTTTAGCTACAAACTTTCCCAACGACCTCCAGAATACATGCTTTTGTTGTGCATCGAAAATTTTTGACCGCTCGACCAAGAACGATGGATTGGTACCAGTCCATAGGGCATGGACCGATAACAGTTCTCATACTTTGTAAAATTTCTTATGAAATTTCTTATATAAGTGAAGAGGTTCTTGTCCTTTCCTTTTTACTATTTTTCTTCAAGCCATTTAGGATTTCGGTCCATCCAAAATTGCTTTTGTCGATTCGCCAACTTAGCCACCACCATCGGTCGTCCAACCTAGCGGCAGACACATCGACCACCTGATACCATCGCCAGCTGCTCTGATAATCGCTTGACCTGCCTTGCATCGATTCATACTATTTGCCCAAAATATCCTAGTTTAGGCACTGACACCTGATCCATGAACTGCAGATCGACTTCCAACCATTCCTGCCTTGTTGTAATCCTAGGTCGCTGCCTCCTTGTCAATTCTGAGTTTCGTACAACTTGGGTTGATTTACCTTTGGCTTTTTATTTTTAGCCTCTGCAATTGCAATATTAGGTGTATCACTTAGGAATTCGGGATTGGCTTTGTGATGATAATTTGAACTTGTTTGAAAGCATGAAACAAATTTGAACTAAGCTTGGACTTAAGATTTCAATTGGTTGTGGATTGCACTTGAACGTTGAATTAGCTTTAAATCAAATTAAATCTTCAACTCGAGCGTGAAACTGAAGGGCTTGAAATAAAACTTGAATACCATGTCACAAAAATTCACGGACTTAAAATACAGCGTATGGACATGTATATTGGTTGAGCTGCTTTTACTTCAAAAAATGACACTCATGCCCCGGAAATAACTTTTGAAATGTACAAGTGTACTCTACAACCAATACAGACTTTAAAATTTGAAATGTCATAACTGCAAATTTATGGTGTTTTTAATCGCTTCGGCATTACTTTGACCAAGCCTGGATAGTCAAATAGTATTCGGTTAAGATTTATTTCTAAAGTCCCTTATCTTTCAAACTTGTATATTCAACACCCTGTAATTGGAAGTTTTTCGTGCCGAATTAGGCAACAGATTCATTGTCGATTTCTTGAGTCGGCAACGAGTTAGTCCAGTCATAGAGAAAGTATAGAAAGTTCTCTTTAGGCTCAAGTGAGATATCTATATGAGATGTTTCTTATTAAAGGCTCTGGGCCCATTGGACACAACTCACGTGGATAAGGAACTACACTTGTCACTACACTTGTCCTTTGATGGTGCTTGGGATTTGTTGGTTGGCACATGCTAACCACAAATTCCAAATGTCTTCCTTTAAGTAAGCACCATACAACCCTTAACACTTTGGAAACACATGCACTTGATTGTTCTAGATGCAAAATTCCTTGTGTAGAATAACGTCGCAACATTCATCAAGCTTACATTCTAGAGAAGAGGATTCTTATCAAGCTATGATTGAGTCAATTCCAGCAATGCATTCATCCTCTACTCAAATATGATTCATGGCTTGCCACCGTTATGTATGTGTAAACAATGTTGTCCTTCCTTTTGATCCTTTTCAGCATACGGTTCTTTAGGAATTAAAGGCTACACTCTATTAGCTGCATCTTAATGGTTATACCATGTTAACGGGTCTATATGTGCTTTTTATGCAAACTTTATGGTGCATTCCTACATTTACCAAGATTTGTTATCTTAGTGTCTTTAAGAAAAGAAAGGATCATTCGTCCCGTATTTTTGTTGAAGCAGCCCGAAATAGAAAGCTTATTCTTGATATCCAGGACAATGTTACTCTATTTATGAATTTATTCTTCTACGTCCTATGCTTGGAGAGGTTTAACAGGTTTTGGAAATGCTGAGGTGAGTACTTGAGTTTAGATTTTAGTCTCACTTGTATTCAATACTTTGTAATGCCCGACTCATTTTACTCTCTCTCTTTGTCATAAATTTTCCCATTCCCGTTAAAGATTCCAAGCACCAAAGAATATTCGAGACTTTGAAACAGTAGCCATTTTCCAACTTAGGATGTCTCCTATCCATGAGGGTGACTAGAGAGAGTATGTTCAGCATAAATGGAAGGCTAATGCTGACCCTGGTAGAGATTGAATAGGGAAGATTTATGGGAGGTGATGATTCTAGCGGGGGGAGTGATCCTGACTATGAGTTTAAGGAATCATCTATTGAATCTGTTAGTGCCAGTCCTACCCATATTGTTGTCAATGATGCCCCAGTTAGCCTGGCTTATTCTCTCCACTCTACACTTTTAGGTGGGGATGATCTTGAAGTTTTTGAAGATTTGAGCGACTTGTATATGATGCCCAATGAGCTTTTCAAAGATGTAATTGCACATATTACTCTTACGGTGCCTAGCTCGGGCACATCCACTACTCCATTCTTTGTTTCTCGTGTCCAACATGTTACATGCAAGTCCATTACAACTCCTGTAACACCCCGAATTTTCAAAGAGGATAAATTAAATAATAATTAATTTAATATTTAGAATTAGATGAAAAGGATGGCACCATTGCGTCCGTCTCGAAATTTTGGTCATGATAGACATTTTGTTTGCGTAAAACAAACACCGTATGAAGAAGTTATGAGGGTTTTAAGTTTGTATACACGCAGAATTTATATATATATATATATATATATATATATATATATATATATATGAGTCAGAGGTAAGTCAGAATTTTATCCAGAACAGTTCGAATTTGAAAAATTCGATAAGGCGGCAAAAATCCCGCTCTAGGGGGTCGACCCACCCACAGGGGTGTCGACATCGCTAAGGCTGACGTGGCACTCGATTTCATGGGGTCTAGCAGCTATATATGTGTCCTATTCTTATATTTTGTTCATTTGAAATCTTGGAGGCCATATGCTGCTGGGATGCAAACTAAGATGGAACAGTTTTCTACAACAACGTACTTTGCAAATCAAATTCAGAAATTCAAGGTCCATTCTTTCTCAATTCTCTAAACCTAACGCTGTGAGTTTCTAGTTATTTTTAGGTTTAAATGAATAAAAGTAAATTATGAAAGACTGTGATTTGGATACATTGTAAACCATGAATCTATGCTATTGTTAGATCTTATACTATGTCATGATAGATCTAATTCTCTAGATCTGATGCAATTGTGGTTATTCTATTATGTTGCCTTTGTGGATCTCGACTTGTAACTATATTGTGGTGAATGTAAATCTGTTAATTTTGACAGTTACAACATTGGTTAGATCTAGTCCTTTATGTAAATCACCTTTCACATGTCATATTGTGGTCAATTTAGATATGTTGTAAATTTGACATGTAAATCCATCTTTAGATCTAAACATGCTACTATGACAACCTAATTATGCTAGATCTAAATAGTTGGACATCTAAATGGTTAATTTAAATCTCATTATGCTTGCTTTGACATCAAAGTAATTGCCACAAGTCCATCATTTTTATGCTTATATGTCCACCTTATCACCATGCTAGTTTATGTTTATGCCAAGTTATGTTGAAACTATCACCTTTTTAATATTCCTTTTTCATTGTTATGGCTACACTACTTTATAGCCTAGATGCCGCCAAAATACATGCGAATACGTTAGTAAGAAAACGGGAGAAAAGGGATTGGAATTGGCATAATTTATATAATATTTATATGAATTGGACATATAATTCAAATGGGGAAAAAGAGAAATAATCACTTATAATGACATAGGTAGATTTGGATAAAAATGGAATGTCTAGTAATTACAATTAGGAATTGTAATTGCACTTATGACACGAGGTTTGCATTAGTGGTGGAAGTCTGCCCGGACCCGACCGGCATATCCAGCAGCCACTAATGTTGAACCTAATGTGAGAGGTCTAAGTGCGCAAATACGAATCAGGCTAAGACACGAGGTTAGACCCAATTGTGGAATAAGACTGCTCGGACCCGACCAGCATATCCAGCATCCACAAGTTGTAGGCGGCCTAATGTGGGAGGTCTAGCCTATTATAACCATAATTGGACATGGTAATGAATTGGACTACTTAACCTAATTTAATCCATAAGGATTGTATGAATATGAACTTAAGTTAGGGTTAAGTAAAATTGGTTGGATAGTGGGTGGGTTAAGTAAATTAGAAAGGGTAGGTAATATATATATATATATATATATATATATATATATATATATATATATATATATATATGCCCACGAACTTAACCCAATAAGGTTATGTAATAAAAGACACCTAGTGGTATACATAACCAGTGGAAAATATAATAAAGTTATGTAATTAAAGACACCCTTTAGGGTAAGCATAACTGCTATAGGGCTATGTAATTAAAGACACCTAGGGGTATACATAGTCAGTGAAAAACCTAGTGGGGATACAAGACAAAGGGGAGAGCTTGTATCGTGTTGTATGGGATCCATTTCAGTCAGTAACCTAGAGTAGGTATCAAATAAAGTACTCCGTACTAGGCGGAGAAGGGGTATGCTTACTGGCTGATTATAAGAGATCCAAACGAGACGAATGGTGTGGGCGGTGCAAACCGACCGGGCCATGTGCGTGCATGAGCCGGGCAGAAGGGGATAATACGACCGTGACACCAGTAGATATGGTTGTTCACATCTTGGGAAATGAAGGGTTGCCACTTAGGAAGTGATACCTCCTACCGTGGGGCCAACACAGGGTATCTACGGAATATGGAGTCGATCGATTAGGGTAGTACTTAGGATAGATTTTGACGTATGCCACAGCCTACCATCTTATAGTGGAAGGGATCATCTCATTTTAGTTATACTAGTAATAGTGCAGAGTAATCATTAGTGAAGCGTATACACCTTACCATGTCTGCCTTGTTACACCTACCATTTATGTAGTGATTTCCCTTATCCACTTTATATGCCTATCATGTTACTTTTATTTATTTACTGGCTAAAATTAACTAGACTCGTCGGACTTTATGTCTGACCCCCTTTGTTTCTCCTTCTTTCTTCTGTTTCCCCCTAGGTTCTAATGGAGCAAACACTCAGGCTTAGTTAGGATTCAGATATCATCTTGCTAGGAGCTACTCTCAAAGTATGGCTCAAGTTCTTGTCTGTACTGTGCCTTAACTCTTTTATTTGGGGAATTATGTTTTTATATACTTATGTACTCTGATGGTGCAAGACAGAAGTTATTTTTATTGTAATAGTTTTTGTGACTTATGGTATTGTGGACAACAGTATTATGATTTATAATTGAAATAAAAATTTAAATTTCCGCTGCTATCTTATTTATATATGTCTTGTAATTATTCTGTGTCTGTTTAGCTATAATATTTTACGAAACTTGATGCGTTCCCTTAGTGAGTGACATTAACGAACGTGGGTTGTCACACTTGGTATCAGAGCTGAAGGTTACCAGATTAGATTAAAAAAATTAATTTTATTTTTCAAAAAGGGTTTTTAAAGAAATTATTTTCAAAAAGAAAAGTCTATTTTGAAAATATTCCCCAAGAAGCCATATATAGTATCCTTCGGTCCATTATCTAAATTTCTTCCTTTTTCCTTTTTCAGCATGTATGGGGAACAAAACATTCCTAATATCCCAGAGGGCGTCACAATACCCGGATGGTTCCGTAGGTATTTGAAGGATATGGTACCTGCCGAAGGCCAAAGAGACGTTCCTCCCCCGGCTGCACCAGTCATTCTTCCTCCTCCCCCTCCCAGAGAAGATAACTTCGTCAAGATCTGCAAGGACTTCCGTGCTATGGGAGGGAAGCCATTCCATGGGAACGAGACATTCGTAGAAGCTAGGAACTGGCTTAAGTAGACCGAGCACTTCTTCGTAATCTTTGAAGTAGAGGATCGAAGAAAGATTTAGTTAGCTGCTTGGCTATTAAAGGACGAAGCCACATTTTGGTGGAAAGTTACCCAAGCTGGATGTCCGGTGGAAACTTGGGAAGATTTTAGACAGAGGTTCGAAATTAAATTTCTCTCCAAAGCTGAGAGAAGCATGTAGATGGAGAGGTTCTTAGCACTCAAACAAGGAAACTTGACGGTGAAAGAGTATGTGAACAAGTTCAACCAGCTAGCAAGGTTCGGGTTAGAGTTAGTGGATACACCGTACAAAATGGCTTTGCGGTTTGTTAAAGGGATGAATGAGCCTCTGCATGGGTTAGCCATGTCCCATATTCCAATGGGGGCCACTTTTGAAAAGCTTTTTGATATGGCCCTAATCATGAGGAGGACAAGGGAGAAAAGAAGGAAGCAAAGGCTAAGGAGACAACGCAAAATAGGAAGGTGTGACCCAAGAAGGGGCAGCAGAAACAGCAACAACAGCAGAAGAAAGGAGGGAAGAATGACAAAGATAGGGATAAGAAAAAATTTCACAATTGTGGAAAGGAGGTTCACTTGATCAAAAACTGTAAGAGAAGGAAGAATAATTGCTTTAATTGCGGAGAGGTCGGACACTTCTCTAAAGAGTGCTCGAAGAAACAGGGATCTCTGGGAGAAGGTAAAAGGGTAGGAACTTCTGGAGGGCAGGTGCATGCTCTTGCAATAAGTTCTCTTGACAGAGGTAGAATATTTTTTGTAGAAGGTTTAGTTTCTCTTTCAAACCATCCAGTTAGAACACTTTTTGATTCTGGCACTTCAAACTCGTTAATATCTAGTTCTATGGTTGAATCTCTGCACTTAATTACCAGTATGGTAGTAGATCTCGTAGTTGTTTCAAACCCTATTGGTTGTTCAGCTCATTTATCGATGATTTATCAGGGTTTGAAATTATCTGTGTTAGGCGTTGAGTTTGAATGCGATGCGTATGTGCTTGGGTTTATGGGCTATGTTTGATTCTAGGAATGGATTGACTTACCACGTATGGGGCCATTCTAGATTGTGAGAGGAGGCTTGTTAGACTCCTGACTTGTCATGGGAGGACCCTCGAAGTTTCTTGTGACCCCCAAGGGTATGTTATGCTTAGCTTCCTAGAGTCTCTAGATGCATCCATAGATGATCTGCAATCTATTCCAATGGTTTGAGATTATTCTGATGTTTTTGATGAGGTACAGGGTTTACCTCCGAGGTGCGAGATTGACTTCCACATATATCTGTGGACAATGCAAAGCCAGTTGCATTACCAATGCGCCACATGGCTCCAAGGGAAAGGAGGGAGCTGAGTAAGTAAGTAGGGCAGCTACTTGAGAAAGGGTTTATCAGATGAAGCATATCTGAATGTGGTGCTCCAGTAGTATTCTCAACTAAGGTGGATGGTTCGGTTGGTTTGTGCGTTGACTATAGAGAGTTGAATAAGCTCACCAAGAAGAATAGGCACCCGCTTCCAAGGACCGATGATTTATTTGATCAGCTTGTTGGTGCCTTGATGTTTTCTCAGTTGGACTTAGACATGGGGTTCCATCAGTTGAGGGTGGCTGAGGACAACATAGATAAGACTGCTTTCAGAACTCCGGACGTTTCTTTGAATGGCTAGTTATGCCTTTTGGGTTGACGAATGCACCCGCCTATTTTGTTGATTTGATGAGTAGGGTGTTTCGGGAGTTCCTAAACAAATTCGTCATAGTCTTTGTTGATAATATTTTGATCTTCTCCAAGAGTGTAGAAGAGCGTGCTCAACATTTGGGAGAAGTTTTGAAAACTCTCCGTGATCACCAGCTAAAGGTAAAGTTTCTCCAAATGCCATTTTTGAGAAAGGATGTGAGTTCTTTGGGCATGTGGTCTCCAAAGAAGGGATAGCTGTAGATCCCGCGAAGGTGGTTGCAGTGCAAGACTGGCAGATTCCTAAAAGTGCAACAGAGGTGAGAAGCTTTCTTGGGTTAGCAGGTTATTATAGGAATTTCATTAAGGACTTCACGAAGATATCAACCCCTCTCACCAGGCTGACAAAGAAAAATTTGGCGTTTTCATGGGATACAGACTATGACGTTGCTTTCCAATGATTGAAGAGGGCTCTGATAACAGCCTCAGTCTTGACCTTGCCTGATGGAAGTAAAGTGTTTACTATTTACATTAATACGTGCGGTACATGGCTTGGTGCGATTCTAATGCAAGAAGGGAAAGTAGTATGTTATGGGGGTATGCAGTTGAGAGTTCATGAAAAGAACTACCCCACCCATGATCTAGAGCTAGCTGCCATAGTATTCGCGTTAAAGATGTGGCGTCATTATTTACTTGGAGAAAGGTTCGAGTTATACACCGATCATAAATCTCTCAAGTATCTATTCTCACAGAAGGATCTTAACTTAAGGCAAAAACCGTGGATGGAGTTCTTAGCTTCTTATGATTTCGAGATTGCTTATACCCCTGGCAAGGGTAATGTGGTGGCAGATGAACTAAGTAGGCAGAGGATGGTCCTGAGTCCTCTCTTTGCAGAAAGAAAGAACTTGGAGTTCATATCAGCTTTTGATTTTAGACCCTCCATCGAGATTTTGCCTGATTTGTTTGCATCCCTGGAGATACGACCAACTCTTATGGACCAGATAGGAGCTTCGCAACAAAGTGACCCACAGATTTTGGATATCATAGAAAAGCTCAAAAGTGGGGAGACTTCTAGTTACTTCAGTAGATATGACATGGATGAAAAGGGGTGGTTGCGACGAGATGGAAGGCTTTGTGTTCCTCAAACTGGAAGCTTGATAAAGGCAGTCCAAGAAGAAGCCCACCATTCTAAGATGACCATTCATCCAGGCGGTGACAAGATGTACAGAGACATGAAAAGGGTTTTCTTTTGGGCTGGAATGAAGAAAGATGTGGCTGAATTTGTTTCTCAGTGTTTAGTTTGCCAGTAAGTCAAAGCTGAGCAAAAGAAGCCCGGTGGATTACTTCATCCGTTGGAGATTCAGCAGTAGAAATGGGAGATCGTCTCTATGGATTTCATAGATGGTTTGCCTAGGTCGAAGAAAGGCAACACCAGTATCTGGGTTGTGGTAGATAGACTCACTAAGAGAGCTCACTTTATTCCAGTTAAGAGTAAGAGGACGACATCATGGTTGGCAACAATTTATGTTCGTGAGATAGTTCGTCTTCATGGAGTACCTTCCAATATCGTAAACGATTGTGACCCCATCTTTACTAGCGAATTTTGGAGGAGTTTGCAAGAAGCATTAGGTACACAATTGTGTTTGAGCATCGCTTATCATCCTCAGACTGATGGGAAGACGGAGAGGGTGAACAGAATTCTTGAAAATCTTTTAAGACCGTGTATCCTAGACTTCGGAGGGACTTGGTAAGAGCATCTTCCTTTAGTAGAGTTTGCCTATAATAATAGTTATCAAGCTAGCATCGGCATGGCACCCTTCCAAGCATTGTATGGACGACCCTGTAGATCACCAACTTGTTGGTGGGAATCTACAGAAAGATTATTACTTGGACCAGAAATGGTTAGGGAAACGTACGAAAAGATTGGCCTTATTCGATGGTGGATGAAGACAGCTCAAGATAGGTAGAAGTCCTACACAGACAAGAGAAGAACAACATCGAATTTGAAGTAGGAGACTTAGTTTTTATCAAAGTATCACCTCTGAGGAATGTGGTTTGCTTCGGATCAATAAGGAAGTTGGCACCTAGGTTTGTGGGACCATTTCCTTTAACCGAGAGGGTTGGCCAAATGGCCTACAGAGTGAAACTCCCAGAAAATCTATCCGGTGTTCATCATGTTTTCCACGTCTCTCATTTGCGGAAGTGCCTGCAGGACACCGCAGAAGTTGTTGAGCCGAGTTCGTTGGAAGAAGTAGAAGTGGAACGGGAGGCGACATTCAGGCAAGTCCCTAACCGTATTCTTAGATCAGAAGATAAGAAGTTGCGCAATAAGAAGATCAAGTTATTAAAGGTTCAATGGGGAGATAGCCTGGAGAATGCGACTTGGGAGACCGAAGACAAGATTCGTACTTCGTACCCTTTCATTTTCGAGGGTATGTTCTTAACTCCTTTTTTTTTTCCAAAGTTTTATCTGTGTTTATTGCTGTCATTTGAGTATATCTTATCCATAGTATTTTTCAGCCATTAGATAGGAATCCTATGGATGTAAACATGTGTTTGAAACATGTTATGTTTGATGGATGCAAGTGGATGCAAGTGTTTGCTAGTGGTTTCCTGTGGACGCATGCACACACACACTAGACACGAGATCGGCTCAGTCACTTTCATACTGCATATGGATGTGTGTGCATTTTCTTTCGTTTTATGGATGGAAATTGATGAGTTAGCATATGGATGTTGCATTTGGACGAATGAATGTGCACACATATAGAACTCACATGTTATAATAGGATTATTTGCATACATATTGGATTCATGGCACTAACATACATTGCATTAAGGAGGTCAACTGAATCAGTAGACCGCCTGATTTTCGCATTAGTATTGGGACATATACACATATCTTTGCATATATTCATATAAGCATTAGAAATCTTTAAGGACAATGGATGCCAGTGATTGGTGGACGAGTAGATGGATGATGGATGATAGGATATGCATTTTTCTCAACTTGGAGATTTAAGGGACGAAATCCTTTGAGTAGGGGAGAAGGTAACACCCCAAATTTTTAAAGAGGATAAATTAAATAATAATTAATTTAATATTCAAAATTAGAGGAAAGGACTGCACCACTGCGTCCATCTCGAAATTTTGGTCAAGATAGACATTTGGTTTGCGTAAAATGGATACCGTATGAAGAAGTTATGAGGGTATTAATTTTGTATACATGCAGAAAAATTATATAAATACGCATGAGTCCTAGGTGAGTCAGAATTTTATCCAAAACAGTTTGATTTTGAAAAATTTGATAAGGCGGCAAAAATCCCGAGGGGATCGACCCCTCTAGAGAGGTGTCGACCTAGGGGTCGACCCACCCACAGGGGTGTCGACACTCCTAGGGCTGACGTGGCACACGGATTCAGGGGGTCTGGCAGCTATATATATGTGTCCTATTCTCCTATTTTCTTCATTTGAAATCATGGAGGTCATATGCTGCCGGGATGTGAACTGAGACGGAACCGTTTTCTACAACAACGTACTTTGCAAATCGAATTCAGAAATTCAAGATCCATTCTTTCTCAATTCTCTAAACCTAATGCTGTGAGTTTCTAGTTATTTTTAGGTTTAAATGAATATAAGTAATTTATGGAAGACTGTGATTTGGATACGTTGTAAACCATGAATTTATGCTATTGTTAGATCTTATACTATGTCATGATAGATCTAATTCTCTAGATCTGATGCAATTGTGGTTATTCTATTATGTTGCCTTTGTGGATCTCGACTTGTAACTATATTGTGGTGAATGTTAATTTGTTAATTTGGACAGTTACAACATTGGTTAGATCTAGTCCTTTATGTAAATCACCTTTCACCTGTTATATTGTGGTCAATTTAGATATGTTGTAAATTTGACATGTGAATCCATCTTTAGAACTAAACATGCTACTATGTCCACCTAATTATGCTAGATCTAAATAGTTGGACATCTAAATGGTTAATTTAGATCTCATTATGCTTGCTTTGACATCATAGTAATTGCCACAAGTTCATCAGTTTTATGCATATATGTCCACCCTATCATCATGCTAGTTTATGTTTATGCCAAGTTATGTTGAAACTATCACCTTTGTCATATTCCCTTTTCATAGTTATGGATACGCTACTTCATAGCCTAGATGCCACCAAAATACGTGCGAATACGTTAGTTAGGAAACGGGGAAAAAGGGATTAGAATTGGCATAATTTATATAATATTTATATGAATTGGACATATAATTCAAATGTGGAAAAAGAGAAATAATCACCTATAATGATATAGGTAGATTTGGATAAAAATTGAATGTCTAGTAATTACAATTACGAATTGTAATTGCACTTATGACGCGAGGTTAGATTGCATTAGTGGTGGAAGTCTGCCCAGACTCGACTGGCATATCCAGCAGCCACTAATGTTGACGCTAATGTGAGAGGTCTAAGTGCGCAAATACGAATCAGGCTAAGACACGAGGTTAAACCCAACTGTGGAATAAGACTGGCCAGACCCGACCGACATATCCAGCATCCACAAGTTGTAGGCCTGATGTGGGAGGTCTAGCCCATTATAACCATAATTGGACATGGTAATGAATTGGACTACTTAACCTAATTTAATCCATAAGAATTGTATGATTATGAACTTAAGTTGGGGTTAAGTAAAATTGGATGGATAGTCGGTGGGTTAAGTAAATTAGAGAGGGTGGGTTATATATATATATATATATATATATATATATATATATATATATATATATATAGGCCCACGAACTTAACCCAATAAGGTTATGTAATTAAAAACACCTAGTGGTATACATAACCGGTGGAAAATATAATAAAGTTATGTAATTAAAGACACCCTTTAAGGTAAGCATAATTGGTATAGGGCTATGTAATTAAAGACACCTAGGGGTATACATAGTCAGTGAAAAACCTAGTGGGGATACAGGACGAATGGGAGAGCTTGTATCATGTTGTGTGGGACCCTTTTAGTTAGTAACCCGGAGTAGGTATCAAATAAAGCACTCCGTACTAGGCGGAGAAGAGGCACGCTTACTGACTGATCATAAGAGATCCAAACGAGACGAACGGTGTGGGCGGCGCAAACCGACAGGGCCATGTGCGTGCATGAGCCGGGCAGAACGGGATAAGACGACCGTGACACCAGTAGATATGGTTGAGCATATCTTGGGAAATGAAGGGTTGCCATTTTAGGAGGTGATACCTCCTACTGTGGGGCTAGCACGGGGTATCCACGGAGTAGGGAGCCGATCGATTAGGGTAGTACTTAGGATACATTTGGACGTATGCCTGAGCCTACCATCTGATAGTGGAAGGGATCATCTCATTTTAGTTATAATAGTAATAGTGCAGAGTAATCATTAATGAAGCGTATACACCTTACCCTGTCTTCCTTGTCATACCTGCCATTTATGTAGTGATTTCCCTTATCCACTTTATATTCCTATCATGTTACTTGTAACAACCCGAAAATCTGGGCCAGTTTAAAAATTTTATTTTGGCGATTTCAGCGAATTTTGAATATTTAAAATAGGTTATTTTAAATAATATCGACGAAATTTATTTTGAATATAATTAGAACGTATATAGTATATACGTCGTCGTTAGAATATATAATATTTATATATAATTATAAATAGGAATTGAAAATGGTGCGGTAGTTCGATAATTCGATTTCAAACTTCAATTGAATGTACCGGGTGCAAAACAATCCGGATTTTAGTGAAACCAAAAATAATGGGATCTAATTGAGAGTATCTTTCCAACGAACCCGAAAGATCGAAATTTCATAGCGGGAATTAAAAGATATGTCAGTTGAAAATTCTGAATAGTCGCTATGGAGTTCAGGCCCTTAAAAATGGACATTTTGCGAATGACCTCGGATTTCGACGAAACCAGTTTTGTTGGGTCCGTGATGTCAAATTATTGCTAGGTTTCAAATTTCATAATTTTTCGATTCAATATGTGAGCGTGGCAAAGGAAAATGCGTTTGACCATTTTCAGTGGATTTTAATCGACTGGAAATTGGCCATTTTTCAAACGGTCTCAGAATTTGACGAAACTAGTTTTGTTAGGACCGTATCGTCAATACGAAGCTAGAAAATATTTTTCTGCAATTTATAGAGTTCGTATGCGACCCCGGTCTAGTGAAATGCACATTCAAATTCAATAGATAGAGTTATATGTTGATTTTAACGAAAACTGATCGAAACGTTCGAATCAGCCTACGATACATATCCCATTGTGTTCGGAATGGGGGTAATTAGTTATGGACGACAGGCGGTGGGCTTGATTTCGAGTTCAAAAATTAAAGTTGCTTTTTGGGGGATTAAAATAAATTAAATATATAAAAATATATAAACTCATATAACCCGCACCCCATCATTGTTACTTTTATTTGTTTACTGGTTAAAAGTAACTAGACTCGCCAGACTTTATGTCTGACCCCTTTGTTTCTCCTTCTTTCTTTTGTTTCTCCCCCAGGTTCTCAGGGAGGAAACACTCAGGCTCAGGAGTTAGATATCATCTTGCTAGGAGCTGCTCTCGAAGTACGGCTCAAGTTCTTGTCTCTACTGTGGCTTAACTCTTTTATTTGGGGAATTATGTTTTTATATACTTATGTACTCTGATGGTGCATGACAAAAGTTATTTTTATTGTAATGGTTTTTGTGACTTATGATATTGTGGACCACGATATTATGATTTATGATTGAAATAAAAATTTAAATTTCCGCTGCTACCTTATTTATATCCGTCTTCTAATTATTCTGTGTCTGTTTACCTATAACACTTCACGAAACTTAATGCATTCCCTTAGTGAGTGACATTAACGGACGTGGGGTGTCACAACTCCTATGATTCATACGATGATGATTGGTTCATGAGAAATCGGGTTCTAGATAACATTCCAAACGCACTTAGGATCGCCGATGATTGACATGCCACTTTTCTCACGTACTTAAGCTTATGCCCAGTTCTAATGCTAATTTGTTTCTTTATTTTTGGTCTCATTATGAGTCTCCAATATTACGATAATTTCAATTATCATGCTACAGGGATTCTAATGTTTCAAGGCGCTTCTATCCAGGCTATACTAAGGCCGAGGAAGATAAGAGGGAGAGCAAAGCTTGCGAGGAGCATATTTGGAGGGAGCAAGAGGATCGGGAAATGAGAGAATGCGATGATTGAGATAGGCAAGATCGAAAGGAACATGCTCGCCAAAAACATGATTGGAGCTGTGAGGAGGACAAGCATTACACCATAACAGCCAATTTGGCATAGATGGATGTGGAGATATAATACGTGTTAAAGTCGTATCATATTTGATAGTGCTCGGATCCTTATCAAACTGCATTTTACGATCCGCACCACCCCAAACGCCCTAAATCCGACTGTCCATCAACGAAGCCCTGGATTAGTTAATTTGATGTGGCTTTGGGCCAAATCAAATTCGTATCATATTGCGCATCACATTAGGCACTCAGAATAAAAAATTTGGCTGCTCCCTTTTCCATTTTTTTACTTTAATGGTGACCAAAAACCCAAATTAGTGTTCTCGGTCACCAAATCGTGCCTCCACCTTCGACAGTGATGAACAACCCCCTCCTTCGGCAGAAACACACAACCCTTGGTCTCCTTAGACCTCCTATGACAACGTAGGTATGTGTTTCAATTGAATTTTGGCACGCATGACTGATAGTAGGGAACAAATTGAAATCATTGTGTGATAGTTGATTGCTACTTTATGTTAGTGTCAGTGGCGGAGCCACTTTCTCCCCTGCTAGGGCAGAAAACCTAGCTCAAAATTATACATCTTACGTAAAAACAATCATTTTTGTCCAACTGAAAATGATTTGTAAGTAGTTTTTTTTTATTTCTGCCCTATCTGGAAAAAAATCCTCTGCTCCACTACTTGTTAGTGTGTTAGCTGTTTCAATTGAATTGGTTTGTGTAAGTGTGTTCGCTGATTGCTACTTTGTGTTAGGGATGGATCTGTGGTTATACCCTGAATTCAGAGAAATCAAATTTGAATTATGTTTTGTGATAATGTAAAAAACATCTGAATTGTTGTTGGAAACATGTATGGTATAATTTTAGATTGCGGTATATCCATGTAACAAACAAATAACAATGAGTTAGTTTGTCGTGATTTCATCGTCATTTGACTGTTTGTTTGCCTTATGCTCGAAAATTAAATTGGGTTGTCTTATAACAAGTTTACTCTGTTTTGAGAGATAACAAGTGTACTGAAAATATTTTAACAGGTTTATTGAAAATTTTGGTAGATGGATGATTACTAGACTTTCTGGTTAATATTTTAATAGGCGATCCACCAGGTGGATACATTTTAGCTCACGCATAGGGTTGGGTATCCATGCTTATTAGGTTTATCCAAATGCTGGCTGCTACTGCACTTAACCTTAGTAAAAAGCTGCTTTCATTAGCAACTTTCCCCTACTTTGTAGCAGATTGTAGTGTAAGTTAACCTGCACTACACAGTCTGCTTCAAAGAAACTGAAAGTTGCAAGTGAAAGCAGCTTTTTCCAAAAGTTAAGTGAAGGGGCATTCGACATTTGGATAAGCTAATAAACATGGATTACTGACCCTGCGCGTGAGCTAATAGGCATCCACCTGGCGGATCGCCCAGTAAATTGTTATTCAGAAAGTCTAGTATGTGTGTCATTCGAAGATGATGATTCGATATCTTTAGACGTTGGAGAAAGCATATATTATTTTACACTTAATCGGAAAGCCTGGTAAATTTTTAATCAGAAAATCGACATTTGGTTTTTTTGTTCCTTTTTGTGCGTATAGGAGGATGTTCTGTATGCTAGGGTACGAAAACTGATGTTGCAGATCGACTACAGTTCAGGTGATTCTTCTTTTGGGTTTGCATTTTTAATGACTATCAATTTTCCATTCCTATGTACAGTTAATTTCATTTAAAAGCCTATGGTCATAGCAAAAACTACATTCATTTTTGAGACATATACTGATCAAACCGAATGCTATTTTAGTTTCTCTGAATTCATGTGTACAATGTCGATCTCCTATATATGATATTGGAGGTCATGTTAAACTGCAAAGCATGTGAGATGCTGGTTTGTTTCTAGGTTGTCTATGCAAGTTCACTGTTATTAGTACGACGCTTGACTAGTCGATTCGACTAGGTTGTTATTGGTGTCCAGTGAAGTATTTGTACACAAACACATTGATCGACTACCGTGAAATTACACAAACACATTGATTGACATACGCTTCTCTCTGTATTCATGTTTGCATCTCAGTCACAGTGAGTTACAATGTCGATACTTGTCCAGTGAAGTATTTGTAACTTGTTTCTTGTATTTTATAGGCAGTCCTGTTGGAGATTTTAGTGCTTTTGTGATGCTTTAACTCAGGCTGCAGGCTACATATATCACAATTCTGTTATGTTTGTATGTTGGTGCTTTTGTGCTGTTGGAACTCAGGCTGCAGTTCTGTTGGAGATTTTGGTGCTTTTTGTTAGTCCGTAATGTGATGAAAATCTCTGACAGTTTCCTTTTATTGTATATGTTTGTATGTACATTGTGTTTGTTTTATGACAAAAGTTGTAATGCTTTGAGTATATATATATATATATATATATATATATTGTGTTATTCATGTGTATAATTTGTGGTATATATGCTCTATGTTATGAAAAATATATGCTACAGTTTCTTTATATATATATATATATATATAAACATATATGATATATATACACATATGTGTATATATATATATATGTATATATATGTGTACACACACATATAATTAGATACGGTCCAAGGCAGTTTCTGATTATGCTTTAGATACGGCTAAGAGCCATATGTAACTTCAAATGAGATATGGTTTATAGTCGTATCTATTAATTTAACACGCCAGTTTTTGATATGGCTTATTACCGTGCCTAACTGCTTTAGATACGGCTACAAACATAGCCTAATTAGCATATATGGTGTAGTGAAGTGCAAAAAAGAGAAAGAAGTGAGAAGAACAAGGTGACAAGTGGAGAAGATTCGTGGAAGCATGCCAAGATGGATTATGGTCTAAATCCACATATCGAGACGCCTACCAATCATGCTACTGTTGGCCCTTCAAAATCTATTCGTTCTATTGTCACTCCATCAGCCTCTGACATTTCTGTGATTGTTAAATGATCTCCTTATTCACTCATGCCCGAGCCTGCTCAACTATCCAAGAGATTTCCAGGGTGGTTCCTGAATATAATGGGCTTTAATATGGATATATCACCAATGGAAAAGGTTGCAATCTAGAAGAATGTTGAACTTTTTAAGGGTGAAGTGGAGAAGCTATCCAGTTGGCATAAGCCGACCTTCTAGCTCCAAAGGGTGATAGACTTAACTATGAGGAGCAGCTGACCATAGAGAGCAACTGCACTGAATGGGAGAAAACCCACAAAGAGAATGACATTGAAATTAACTAACTCATTCAGCCTAATGAAAAGGATAAGGCTGATAGGAAGAAAACCGACGATGAGTTGGCTGAAGCAATCAAATTTAGCAAAAAAAGAGGACTGGTTAGAGTCCCACATTCGAGATGCTTATCCTGCTCAAAAGCTTGATGAGGACCAGCTTGATATGGAGAAGGAAACCGCAGACAAATATTAGAAGAATGCTGCAACCATCAACTAAATAGTTGACTCTCAAGGCATTGAGATAATTTTGTTGAAGGAGCGACTCACACAGGCGCAGCTGTAGAAGGATCAAATGCGAAAAAAAATGAGATTAGGTTATTTCCGAGAAGGCTGCCATCAAAAAACCACAATGCATCCATCAGTATCCTTGGCTAGTAAATATTGGAATTCTACATCCTTTGCATCATGGGAAAGGGATGTTCAGAGTTTCTAGGGAAGATGTGCCCCAGCACACTGGCTGAATGTGTGCGAAGATTCCTAAGGGAGTGGTGGATGACGGAAAGTACAACAAGGAGGAGCTCAAGGCCTTTTATTTAAATGATGACTCTCTGTCCTCTCTCAAACAAGGTCAAGAGGAGCTCCGGCTTGAAAGAGAGCAGAATGTCGCAGCTGGAGTTGGAAGTTCAAGCGAGATCCAACATGCCTAAGCTACCTCCAGTGTTACAATTCCCTCTGTGGATCCTACGAGTGCGATTTCCACATCTGTTGTGGCCGCCACTACTATTGTCACTATTATTGTCACTTCTATTGAGGATGCTGCTACTACAGTCGCTACTGCTGCCAAGGCGAACTTGTCAAGTGATGAAGGCAATGACAACAATATGCAAGGGTTCCAAATTATTTCTCGAGGCTCTCCCGAGATATGTCACATTAGTACTATTCCATATTTTGAGGACTTCTTATTTTCTGTATTTGATTTTGATGATTTACTCGCTTATTTTTTGTTTGTTATAGGCCTAAACCATCTAGACTCTTTTCCTTTTGCATCTGTTTCTAGGGGACAACTGCAAGTTTGAACTCTTCAACACTTATCTCCACAGACTCTATGCTAGCAAACCTTGCTCATCAGATGACTACTGATTTCCTTTCTCCTGTCCTTGCCTACAGTTCTTCTTTCCAACCGGGGTCACACTCTGAACATGTTGTAGCTTCGCAGGACATGGATGACCTAACAGTACCCTTTGGAGGATGCAGGGAAACTTTGAAGAGTAGGATTCAAAGTTTGAAGATAAAGGAAGTGCGGAGGGTGGCATGTCCATTAATCATAAGGAACACTTGTTTGGAAGTGGAATGGATCCCAAGGGTAGGTGTAGCGGAAAACGTGGCGCACATAAGAAATTAAAGGCCGCCCTTGTAGAATACATAGTTTCTAGCAACGCTAAAGAATCCCTTGTTACTCTTGAATGCCTGGCTTCAACCACTACTCAATCGAGTAGCCCAACAAAGTTGACAATCAAATCAAGATATTCTTCGAAGGGTGGAAACAAGAAAGATTAATGTCTCAACTTTTTTATTTTTGTAGTGTTATTTCTTGTAACTTTCCTTGGTCAGAGTGGTGTGGGCACCGACCCCTGCCTTTTGGATTCATTGTACATTTGTAAATAGATATTATACTGTAATTATATCTCTTTTGCTTGCCGTACGCCATTATATAGTTTCTGTTGTTATACTTTCAGCACTTATGCTTGGAAGTGCCGACCTTGGTGGGAATTGAGGGAGCCTTCTCTTTGGAGTTGTGCTCTCAACGGTATGGCGCTTCTCCTAGTTTAAAGTGAGGGTGCCTACTTTGGAGTCACAAGCTTAGCTTCGGGAGTTCTAACCTCGAAAGGAAGTGAGGAAGCCTTCTATTTGGAGTCTTGGGCTCAACGGTTTGGCGCTTCTCCTCGTTTAAATACAAGGGTGCCTGCTTCTGCGTCACGATCTCATCTTTGGAAGTGCTAACCTCAAGGGGGTGTTCTCGACTTTGTCGGTTATCTCGTTCCCCTTCTTTCTAAAGTTCACAATCGACTTTAAGTGACCACATTCTTCAACGCTTGGTGTTTTCGACATTGATTGAATTCATGCCTTACCATTGTAAGGTCTTTTTCATGTCATGGATGGTGTGAATTGCCTTTTTATGCATCCTTATAATGAACTCACTTGCTTGCCTCTAGATTTCAGCGTGATGGTTTGTAATCCCCATTGGCATGTTCCTAGGCACTGATCTACGTGTTATGATTTCGCATGTACTAGATTTAGTGGTCTATCATGTTTCTCTTTGTTTGAATTACTTTAGAAGCATTTTATTAGGCATCGTTACACCTTCACTAGCCGTAATTGGACAGTTAAGTTTATAAGACTACAAACCTAAATCGACTTCAGAATGCAATTTAAACTGATAAGATAATTTTGTAAGTACACTATCAAAGTAATTCTAAAGCAAACTTTGTTAATAATAAAAATAGCATATGTCTAGGTACAGTGCCCCCAATAAATATGGGTGGCTTATTCTTGCTAAGAAATCATAAAATGTTCAAACTCCAAACAAAACTTAAGTCAAATAAGGCCATAAATGGTTGTTGTTCCAGGACCGGGGAATTTGGACTCCATCTATTGTTATAAGCTTGAACGTGCTATCATACAACTTTTGGCCTATCCCATAGGCCCATTCCTAATTTGGTTTGAATACTCTAGTGTTAGTCATTACTTGCTTCAGAATAAGATCTCTGATTTCAAAGGTTCGACGGTGGACTTTGGAGTTAAAATATCATGCCACTCTTTTCTAGTGTGCCACAATTCTATGTTCCACCTCTTCTCTCTTCTAGTCGAGCTAGTTTAAAGCTTCAAGTTGTAGCTGTTCGTTCTCAGCTTGGTTGAATGGATTCTCCATTGAGTAGGAATTTCCAACTCTACCAGTATCATTGGTTTTGAGCCAAATTCTAGAGAGAATGGTATATGTCCAGTCGTAGATTTATGTGTCGTACAATAAGCCTATAATGCAAGTGGCAATTCGTCCAACTACCACCTTTATCTTTCATTAACCACTTCTTGATGGTATACTTGATGATTTTGTTTACTGCTCAACTTGTTTGTTTACCTGATGATGCACTACAACTACAGAGCCACTACAACAAAAGTACCCTATTACAACGCTCTTGTTACGACGGGCATTTTTTGCCCGTTGTAATAGAAGGATATTACAACGGTCATTTCCGGACTGTTGTAATAGATGCTCATACAAAGCCTTTTTTACAACGGGCACCTGCTGCCCGTTGCAGTAGAGTACTATTACAACGGTCGATTTCATGCCCCTTGTAATAAATGTCAATTTTACAACATTTTCCGAGTGCCCGTTGTAATAGGTGTCTATTTTACAACTGTCTAAAAATGCCCGTTGTAATAGGTGCCAATTTTACAACTTGCTAAAAATGCATGTTGTAATGGGTGACAATCAATAGTTGATATGCTTTCTTGAAACCAATACTAATTATTTATTAATATTTCGTAATTAATCTTCAATAACATTATATTAGTCATATGTTACCAATTACTAATTATAATATTATATTACTAATTGCTAATTATAATATTATATTACGAAATACTAATCATTAATAATATTACATTATTTTATTTATTTATTAATAAATCATTAATAATATGATATTAATCTTTTATAACTTACAATAATTAATGATTATTAATAAATAATCATTGATTATTAATTATCATATATGATCAGTTTTCCAACAGGTTTAATTATTCGTTATTAGTAAGTAATATCGAGTGATTAATATTAACTATATAATAATTTATAATTAACAATAAATATTAATAATTTATGATTAATGATTACTATTAAATATTTATATTTAAACTTAAAAATTAATAATATATACATAGGAATTATTATATGTTAACAATTAACATTAAGCTATAATTAATAAAAATAAAGTAACAATTAATAATTAATTTTTACTAATTAATAATTATGAATAAATAGTTAAGAAAAATGAATAAATAATTATATATACTTAATATTAAACAATTTATAATTAATAATTTATTATAACCGATAATTCATAAATAATAATCCATAAATTATGATTAATAATTTGAATTAATTTTTCACAATGCAATGAATTATAATTAATATTTTTAGTAATTAATAAGTAATATTTTGATTATTATTGTTTTTCATAATCAATAATATAATATATTTAATTATTAATATATAAATAAATAATATATCTAAATAATAATTTAAATTAAGCATGCAATTTAAATTTAAATACTATAATAATTAATAGTTTGTCTTCATCTGCATAATATACACTTATTAGTATTGAATAAGTAATATTTAATATTAAATAATTACAATTATTAATTCGTACTAACGTTAAATTTAAATAAATTTTAATTTTTTCATAATATTCAAAATTTCATTTGACATATACTCGATTTTATCAAGATTTATATATTTGTTTAGTGTTCATAATTTTTTTGGGTCTATGTCTACCAACGGCTTTACGTTGTATTGCAAGTTACATTATATCACGGAATTGGGAGAACAAAACATATGAACATCCAAAACCGCACTCAGATATTGCTATGCCAAAAAAACTGCACTCGGATATTGGTTAGGTAGCAGGCCATTATCTCAAAACCGCACCCGCTAGCCAACTCCCCGAAACCCTAAATATGTTTAGCCTATACGGATAATCTTTCCTTCACCGCCTCCATTTTTAATTCCCAATCCTCCTCTTCGTCTCCCAGTGGAAATTCATCCATTCAAATCCAAGCTTTCACGAAGTAATCGTGCGCTCCTACTCGCGCATGACGCTCGATTTCCATGGGAATGAAAAGATACCGGAAGAAGTCGCCATCATCCCATCCAAGCGTCTCGGCAACAAGATCGTCGGATTCTCTACGCGTCTGATGCATCGTCTCCAGAAAGTGCTGGTCCGCGGCATTTCTCTCAAGCTGTAAGAGGAGGAGACGGAGAGGAGAACGAATTTCGTTCCCGATGAAAGTGTGATTAAGGTTGATAAAATCGAGATCGACTAGAGTCGATATCGGAGTGGCTCATTTGCCTGGACTCGAGGTGGTGCCAAATGCTGGAACTGTGCCTCAACATATTGGATTCACAACTCTGGTAAGTAAACGATTAGCTATATTATTTGAATTTTTCAAGTGCCTATGATTTATATCTTATTTTATATAGATTTTAAATCTGATGATGTCCAGTTTAGGGTCAATTTAATTTAGGAAATTTATTTTATGCAAACGTTAACCTTATTACCAGATGCTATCATTGCTATTTTACCTCATTGATTACTGTAGTTTTGGACCGTTTTACAATTGGTTAGTTGAATTCTTTTGAAAATTTGGTCAGTAATCTACAATTGCTAGCATTGTAATAACATACAAACTGTGAATATTTCGTATTAGTTGTGTGAACTTTCACGTGCTGTAGGATCTCTCATCTCTTATGTGAAAATAACATCCGACTCACTTTATTGTTGGTATTTATTAGTTTTGCAGTGGTGTTACAATAACAAAACAATCTTCCTTTCTATGCTAATCCTCAACTGCATACGTTTACATTGCTTTAACCCAGTATTACTACATATAGACTGAGTTTGATACACACACGCACAGGTGAACTTGAATTTAAGTGACAAAGTACAAACTGGATGCATCATATATTATAATTTCTAAATGTATCAGAACTGCAATGTATTTATTGAAAATAAGTAGTTTTTGTAGATTAGTTTCATACTAAAAACATGTTGTCATCAAAGGAACGTTGCGGCGTTGAAACATACATTTCATTCAACCTGTGATAGCTAAAAATATGTTTATGTGGATGTTTATGGTGATTGGAAAAGCAGACATAAAACTTTTAAGCAAACATAAAATCCTATATGAGTTGATATTATTATTTTACTAAGTGAGTTGATATTAACCTTAAGTGTTTTGCATAAATCAATTTCGGATTGTCAAGTTATGCATATTTAAACAGAAATCCTATATAAGTTGATATTATTTTACTAAGTGATGGACATCTAACTGAAAATGTCTTATGATTATGCAACTATCTTCCCTGTTACTTAGTTCTTTTATTCTTACATACATATTGTTTCTCATTACATTTTTAGTGATATTATAAAAACTCACTGTGGGTACGGTAGCCAAAATAGCTATGTTTCTTAGGTAGAAGATATATAATTTGCTAATTAGAAGCACTAGAACAAACATTATCTTTCTGCCCAACAATAATTTTATTGACATATTCATCGCACTGTAAAACTCTTCCCATGTTGTTCTGGTAAACAGAAGATACATCATGGTGGAAGTATACTAAGCAGCATTCTTTGCTACGTTCATTGGAAACCTATAGACGTCATGCTTCTGCTTTGTTAATATTCAACAATTGCTGTTCTGTTATATATGTATGTGGGAAACTGTAGCACACATTTTTTGGTACCCTATGTTGGTGCTATGTTGTGATACTAATCTTAGTTATCATAATTTTTTAAATTTTAAATACTTATGACGAATTAGTAGACAGAATAAGCAGAGTCATGTCAATTATGAATAGAGGATGTGTCATGAACATCCCATTTGCGTCTGATATGTAGCATTTTTATCGATATGTTTTATCCAAAAAAAAAATTAGTTTTGATAATATACCCTATGTGTGTGTATATATATAATGGTTAGTTGGGTTCACATTAAATGGTAGTTTTGGTAATAGATATGCTTCATCCATGCATGTTTGATTTGGCTATTTATTAAGCGAATTCTTCTCTAGATGTTTGTTCTTGGAAAACAAGTGAACATGAGGATGTATTTGGCAAATGTGTCATACTTTTTTTGTTTAGTCCATTGCATATGGAAATCACTATTATTAGCTTGACACAATTATTTGATATTTACTATGGATCTTTGCAAATGATACCTGGGAAAAGTGCACTCCTTTGCAACAAAGATGGGTTCCATATATTTCAGTCAGCTTGAAAAAACCTGGTATCTTAACTGGTGAGTGCAAGCTTCTTTCTAATATTTTTATACTTGCTTATATAATTTAGTACTACTTGCTGTTCTTACAGTTATAAATTGCTACACCGATAGCTTTTGTGTAGCAATTATTACACTGAAACTAAATCTAATGTGAGAGGATGTAAATTATAGGAGGACAACAGTTTCTACAAGTTTCATCATTAACCAACGTAAGGCAAAGGAGTTGCATGTACCTTGCACACTATATGACAAGCTGAATGGAACACTTCATAACATAATACATTGTAAGTTGCGCGAACCTTGCATGAGGATTTATGAGTACTCTAGCTCTCACCGTAGAGTTATACGATGTAAGTGTTGATTCGTATTTGATAAATTATTTTCATTATTATCTTACTTAAGTTTTTTATTTAAAATATTTGTGATCTCGAAGAATGGTTTTTTTTATTATTATTACAAAGTGCATCAAATATGCCTTTGAGATAAACTCGGTATTTATACCAAATATCATTGTATATGTGATAAATAACAACGATAAAACCCCATTTCCTAAAGGATAATATCGCAAATTGATGTTGATTTGTGATTAAAAAAAATAGAGAAAAACACAAACCTCCATACACAGTACAACCAAACATTTAAATGCTTGCTCGATAATATGTGATTGTACATTTTCAGTTGGTTTCTTTGAATTGCTGAGTTTTACTGATGAAAAAGTTGAAATTTAACCTATTTTTTCTTTTACTGACTGAATGGATTTTCTGTCGGATCCCGTCTCAGTTCTGATCAGAACTAATCTGGAGTGACTGATACACTGAAATATGGGGTTTCAACCATACCTTGATAACATAGATATATGAATGAAAAAATTGGTGTGTGAATCTCCATTTTACCAAGTTCGTTTATAGTCGAAGTTTTTGTTGAAATCAAACTGGTAATAACATCGACAATACTATAACCCTGGCCTTGGATTTTTTTCTTTCCCTTTTTCTTTTTGAAAACTACATAAAGTAACTGTATGTATGCTTCATTCAAGTTTTTATACAGGCCATGTTTCCCCATAATGAGCAAAAATTGTATTTATTTGTTTTACAATAGAAATCAATCAAAGTATTAAGCATCAGGAAGGTATTACCATAATGTATTAAAAAAGGGTTCTATCATTGTATACCCTTTTGATTGCAATAACTGATTTCTGTTGCAACAATTTATATGCAAAATTTTGTATTTATTTAAAATTTACTTATTTACAATAACTCAACTATTGTCAATATTTTTTACCGCAATAACTGATTTCTGTTGCTTTTGAAATGTAATTTCTACATCTTCAAGTAACTCAACTCCTCTAGATGATATTTGATACTTTAATCTCCACACCAGATACTTCATCTTGTTTTATGCAATTACGTGATGCATGTTCACCAATAATTATTCCACCAATGCATCTGGAATTCCAAGCATTCTGAAAATTGAATCCACCAGTGACCCCATCAACATGTACTACCTCTTCAGCAAAAAGTAAATTAGGCCTTATCTTACTCTCTATTGTTTTAAGTGGGACCTTTAAAAGATTGTCCCCTCCAGCAATGATGAATTCATCTTTGTATAGTCTCTTTCCTATGAACTTTGGCCTTTGATTTTGCAATGAGTCGGCTTATAATAGTTGAAAATGTAACTTTTTCGCATGTTGTTATCCGTTTTTGTTAATTTAGTTTGCTAACTATGGTTAATTGCTTGTATTTTTCTTCTTCTTTTGTAGTCCTATCAGAGTAGCAACAACGTCTCAAATGGTGGTAGTATGCAAGGTTAGAATCAAACTAGAAAGAGGAAATTATTGGGATGGCAAAGGAAGGTTGTCGCAGAAGCAAAATTTGCGTCTACTTCAGATATCTATACTATTGGACAAGAAGTTGGGGTGAACATTGCTTGAGATAAAGAGTTTATCTCTTTTGATCAGTACGTATGTATATGTACTTTAATTTATATATTTTATAAAATTAGTTACTTTTTGTAGTGGAGTTATGAATGTGAGAATGATGTAAGCTTGAATTGTTTTGGATTATTGTGAACATGAACGGTTCATGGTGTTTCAAGTAATTTGAATGATTGTGGTTATTATCGATGAAATATTGGTTTAAGTTATAGTATTATGAAATTTATGGTTAACAGCTAGCAGTTGTGAAGAGTTGAATTGTATAGTATTTCGGATTTTTTTTTAAAACAAAACGGATTTTACAACGGGCAATGCCCGTTGTAATATAATGTATTACAACGCGTTTATAGCCATTGTCATAGAGGTGTTGCACATGATAGAGCATGTTATTACAACGGTATTTTACAACAGTCACAGACCGTTGTAATTTAATGAGGACCTATTACGACGACGCATATTAGGACGGACTTTTGCCCGTTGTGAAAAGCATATAACAACGGTTTTTGCCCGTTGTAAAAACACTGTTTTGTTGTAGTGAGCTCTTCTAAACCCGATACCAATTGCTAAATTTTTGGAATTCAGAAATTTCTTACCGTGTTCCGTTGTTATTGCTTATCTATTATGGTACTCCAACCCTGCAAATAATATTTTTAGTCTGAAGTTAATAACTTCTTTAGTAGTGATTCCCATTTCATGAAATAGTCGACGACAATTATTGTGCATATGGCACTAGCTTTAGCCATTGGTAGTAATCCTATCAAATCAATTCTCCATACAATGTATGGCTACGGGCTGATCATCCGCATTAAGTTTTTAAATGGGGTTCTTGGGCTCTTATAGTATCTTTGACATCTGTCGCACTATTTGGTGGAATTAGCAGCATCTTTGTTCAATTCATGCCAATAGTAGCCGTATCAGAGCACTTTCTTAGCTAAAGTTTGTCCTTTAGAATGGTTTCCACATTCCCCCTCATTCGCCTCAACTAGAATCTTTTTGGCTTCGCTTCGGGTTATGCGTCACAACAGTGGCATGAAGAATCTTCGCTATATTGTCGTCCATCTTGAATAATGAACCATGTGGCCTTCCTGAGTAACTTCTTTCTCGTGTAGGATTTGCGGTAAGAGTCCCGTTGACCAAGTATTCCATGATTGGTGTCATCCACGATTCTGCTGTCCTCATTCCTTTCCAATATACATTCAACCTTCATATCATTGATGCTCAGAGAGGACATTCACCGATACTAAACCAATCAATTATGCTTCTTTAGAATAGCATGTTTGGTGAGTGAATTGGCCTTCATATTCTCTTCTCGAGGAATGTGTGTGAAGGCGTAGTAGTCGAATTCATTTAGCCGTTCCCATGCCTTTGATAAGTTTGCGGCCAGGTGTCCTCCTTTTACTTGAAATTCCCTACGAGCATAACATACCGCAAGCTGCAAATCACTGAAGATCTATATCGTTTAGAGATTTAGCTCCTCTGCTATGCTCAATCCAGCAATAAGGGCCTCATATTCTGCTTCATTATTAGTAGTTAGGAATTCCAATCGCAGATCATATCGCATCAATTACACTTTTGAAGTCTCTAAAACCACTATTGCACTAGAATAGTATTCACTCATTGCTCCATCAACATATAGCTTCCATTGTACAAACGTTTTTATTCTTTATTATCATCTCTAATGGTGAATTCAATAAAAAAAATGTGCTAATGCTTGTCCGTTAATTTCTCCCTGGGATAATATGTTACATCGTACAGATTAAGATTGATGTCCATTTTAACAGTCATCTCGAAGTTTCATGGTGAAACAGGACTTCCTTCAATGGTTGATCGGTAAATACCTTAATAAGGTGAGCTTGAAAATAGGGTTGTAACGTCGTTGATGCTATTAGCTATCAATATGCGATTTTTACGAGTTCGGGATAATTCCTTTATTCCCCTGTGAATCTTTTGTTAATGTAATACACATGCCACTGGACACATGACCCCACTTGTACCAAGGCAACACTCAAAGCATAAGAAGACACTACAATATATACAAATGAATCTTCCCTTCCATTTAGTTTACAAAGCATTGGCATAGCCTCCATATGCCTTATCAATTCATCAAAGCGGTCTGGTACTTCGTAGTCGACTCAAAATACTTCTTCCTTTTCTTCAGAGCTTCGAAGCAAGGGATGCATATGTTGGTCGCCTTTAAGTTGAATCAACTTAATGCTGCAATCTTTGCGTTCCAACTTTGTGTTGGGGATGAGAATTACGAATCTTAAGGCAAAACTAACACTAGATAAGGGGTGAGTAGTGTTTAAAAGAGATTATGGAAAACTTAAGCAATTAACGATTATTCAAACAATTGTATTAGTCATAGAATGAATATCACAACAAAAACAATCACACTTGCAAATATAAACAAAAATAAAATGCAGAAAAGAAAGAACGCGCCAGATTTTATACTGGTTCGGATTACTCCTACGTCCAGTCCCACGCAACGCTGGATAACGCAGAGTTTTATTAACACTAGTATCAATCTTACAACACTCATTATTTCACGGCAACAAGGTTAACACCGGTTCCACACCCTTGATTTCATGGCTACAAGGTTCACACCGATTCAACAACCTTGATTTCACGGCTACAAGGTTCACACCACTCCTTTTCCTTGATTTACAGACTATAAGGAACACATCTTTTCCTTAACAATTACAAACAACCCTAGGACCCTTGAATAGTACTTCCAAACAGAGAGTATTTGATAGAGATTGAGAAGGGAAAGAGAATGATATAATTTGTGTTGAAATCGGCAAAGTATAAGTGTAGAAATAAAGAAATTATGTCAAAATAATGGTGGTAGGAGTAAGGATGAAGAAGGAGAAGAAAAGATGGTTAAAAATTCGAAAATGACCCCTTTATATAGAGTCCCAAAGATTGCAACAGTTTTGAAACGTTTAAAATATGACAAGACACTTCTTTTGAAAATTAAAATTTGTAATAGTTATGTCGACATATCAAATTATAAATGTCGGCATATATATGTTTTTTGAATTTTTAAAATCATTTTTCAAGTGTTTAAACCAATATATGTTATGGAATTTCTTGAATCAGAACTAGTTGTTTAAAATAAATATTCTAAAATATAAAAACATATTAACATATAATTTAAACATATAAACATATATATATACATATAATTATATGATATAAAACAATATATTATAATTATAAACATATTTATATATATAGTAAATATAAAAATTTATAATATATATAACTATATAATAAACATGAAAAACATAAGCAAGAATAATTACAAATTATTTAGAATGGAGTTCGAAAATAATATGATTTAAAAATAGAATTTGAAAAAAGAGTTTGAAAGTGCTAACCGCAGTTTTACATATTATCTAGACTTTATTGCTTAGATATTCTTGAGCTCTTGAAATCTTGGTTCTCATGAGTCTTGAAATCTTGATTCTCTTAAACTATTATCTGTAGGTCTTTAATATATTTATATATATATATTCTAGATAAAGATGTTAGTATACATTTTATAATAAATAATGTTAATAATTGAAACAAGTTTGTTGTCATCAAAATTCCATTCTCCAACAATCTCCCCCTTTTTGATGATGACGACCTTGGTTTATAAAATATTCATACCTATTGATCTGATTTCTTAAATACTTAATTTCTTGAATGCTACCCTTTTCACCATGAATTTCTCCTGACTCTCCCTTAAACTATGTTAATCTTAAACTATAACCTATTTGATAATTTCTCCCCCATTATCATCAACAAAAATCTATACTAAATTTGACTATACTCCCCCTAAATTTGTGCTATAAATGATCCTTGTACTAACTTATTATTTATCTCTACTAAGATTAAAGTACTACATCTATATTTATCTACTAACTAAAATAGAAACTAATGAGAACAAACATTATATAAACTATGTAATTCAAACAATTTTTACAAACAAGTCAAACAACATATACAAAGCATCCAAATAAAGTACTTACGAATACACGTATTTATAACAAACTTACGAACATACGTTTTACATCATTTGTACTAAAATTTAAACGTTTAAAGCTTTTTGACAATTGGAGATTTATGAATTGAAAAATGGGGATAACGAAGCCAAAATACCCTATTTTATTCAATCACATTATTTCCATCCTTGTCAAGGCATACTTCGCCCACGCAAATAACAATATCGTCTTCATCCGTAGTTTTGTTTAATGCTTCTTCTTCCTTTTCTTCTTCCATGACTTCTTCCTCTTCTTCTTCCTCCTCTTCTTCCGTTTGATTATCATTTTCGATAATGATTGGATTAGTGTGGTTATCCATAACAAATCGTTGCAAATTTCTCATTATCTTTCCTTGTTTCTCGTGCTCCTTGTTTATTCTTATTTGTAGAACTTTAATTTCAGTAAGCATTTGCAATACACCCTTCATCGATTCCTCCAATTTCATGACATTCGCAAGCGCAGTTCGTTGAAATGGACCTTCGGATGGTCCGGGAAACGAAACGTGGGTGTTTTGATTGATATTATTAGAGGAGGTCATTGTCTTAATTGTTTGAGAATTTTTCCAGAAAGAAAATGAAGAGATGAAGAAGGAATTGCAATGACCCACATTTTCAGCGATATAATAATTAATTTATTTAATTATTTAAATAATGGTTTAGAGAATATAATGGTCTTTGAATTAAATAACTGGGAATATTTAATTTAAATAATAATTAAATAATATAATTAATTCTGAAATAATCATAATTGGCTGGAATGGAGTTATGGTGTGAATCGGGCAATTCAAAATATATAATTCAGTTTAAAATTGAATTATGATAACGAATATATTTAAATAACGATGGCTGAACATATAAATTATATTATAAATATAATCGAGCCTGAAATGGCGCGGCAGTTCGCGGATTGGCGATTCAAACTTTAAACGAATATACAGAAGCCGTTTTAAATCGGATTTCTGTGAAACAAGAAACATTAGGAGTTGGTGGAGTATATTTTTCTAGTGGAAGAGAAAAATGGGGATTTCGTCGTGTGGATTTTGATTTATGTCCAAATTAAATTTTAGAAAAGTCGTTGTGGAATTCCTTTATACTTTGTAACACTTTATTTATGTTATAAAAGGGTTTTCACTATAATTGAATATTGGTTTCGAATCTGGACAAGATTCTTTTGGGACGTAGTGATAATTTAATTTTTAGAATTTTATGGTAATTTTTAATTAATTTAATAAGTAACTTTTTATTTGGAGTATTTTGCACCCTGTAATCAACATTTTTAGGTTTCACAGTATGAGTCAACCTACCGGTATTTTTATATATTTGGGGTCGTGGGACATCGATCGTCTCACTGATATCTTTATTTCAATCGGCAGCAGTCCATGAAGTAACGGAATTAAATAAATTAGTAAAAGGGGATATTATTATACCCTTAAAAATATCCTAAGTGGCTCTAGGCCAAAAACAAAGCCACGCAAGTTCCTTGTTTCACCACCAGCTCGTTTGGTCCTAGAGACAAAACGTGTAAGTCCCTCATCCACCAAATATGTACACCTACCCCAAACTAATACGTCGACATTAAGGAGCCTCACACTATAAATACACATCCTCACTCAATGTAAACCCTCATTTCTTAATTGTAGACAACGAAACATTTCAGCCGCCACCAAAACCCTCCCTTCAAACATTCCTGGACCTGCGTTTGAAATTAAAGGGGGGTCTGGCCTTGAGTATTATGAGGAGGAGCTGGGTTCTTTCCGACAGCGAGTGGAAGGAGGTAAAGTGGGTTTGGGTAAGTCTCGAGGGGTGGGAAACACTGAAGACGTAGGGAGTTGGAGGGGTTTGCAAAGTGTAAAACATGTACAGGTGCTCACGTAAATTGCTGATGAGGGAGAGTAGGAGGGTAGGTGCGGGTGGTGTGCATGGAGGATCAATGAAAAAGGGATGGTCCTGTATATTAATAAGTGGAGTTAGACAATAGCAGCACACGTATTTGAAATATTATGGGATAAACGGTTAGGTGTTATGCGTGTATGATAAACAACGCATGAAAAGAGAGAGGGGTACTGTGTTTAATACGAATCATGTGAGGTAGTGGGAAACTGAAACTAAGGAGCAGTAGACATTCAAACAATCGGCTATGGTTATGTATTCTTGACTTCGAATTTTTATTACTGAGGAGGGTGGAAGAAGGTACCGTGTAATACGGTGGTAGTGCAGAACGTGTGATAAGCGTGGATTGGTTTGTTTGGGCCTTGGACAGCGATGACAAGGAATCTAATGAAAAATGACTCCGTGGAACCGTCTCAATGCAGAATACAACGTGAAAATTGATCTGGATCAGTACTTTGGAGATCATTACAATGTTTGGGGAAATAAACGCTTAACTGGATTCATCTACCGCAAATCGTTATTTAACGGTTAACGCGAAATGTGAGTAAAACTCACCAACTCTGAACAGTTTTATTTTCATAACGTATATTTCGAACTGATAAATGATGACTGATTGCTGTGTGTTAACTGTTTGGTTGAATTGTTTGTGTATTGATTGAAATCATAGATAACGATATATAGAAATCGTTAATCGAATATTGATTCTGTAATCAGAATAATTTTATACTCGTGTTGTTTAACATCTGTGATGCAGGGAAACAGGTTGGAGGGACCCAACTGGGTTCCTCAATATTTATAATACTGTTTTGTTCATATATTATGTTATATGATGTGATGTATAATCGGTGATTGATTATAATGACAATGGTCATGTTATTTGGTACTGTTAATTACCGGAAGAAATATTGAAATAAAATATTATATAAAATCGAAAAGATTTTATATAGAAGAAAGATTTCAAATCTGTGCATTTGAAATAAAATATTTATAAAACGAAAAGAGTTTTATAAAAAGGATATTTACTTAGAAAGTAAATAGAAGGATAAAAACGAGTATTACATAGGAAGTAAATAGAAGTGTAAAACGATGTTTACTTAGTAAGTAAATAGAATTTATAAAGAATTTATTTATTTAGAAAATAAATAAAGATAAATGGGAAATTATTTATAAAATCAAAGAATTTTATAAAAAGGGGATTATTTATAAAATCAAAGGATTTTATAAAAAGGGAATATTTATTGGAAAATAAATAGAATTGAAAAAGGAATATTTATTTGTTAAACAAATAAAATAGAAAGATGGATATTTGTAAAACAAATATAAAGGAAATTATTTGTAAAACAAATACAAAGGGAATTGGTTGGTAAAAATGTAAAGGAAAACATTTGTAAAATATTTACAAATGGAATTGAAAAGAGAAATATTTGTAAAACATTTACAAATAGATTAAATGGAAATATTTATTTATAGGAAATAAATAGAATGTTATAAATGGGATATTTATTTAGAAAATAAATAGGAAGATAAAAAGAGGACTATTTATTTGTTAAATAAATAGGATTAAATCAAAGGAATATTTAGAAAATGAATCGAAGATGGAAATCTGTTTTTAACAGTAACAGGGAAAAGATTTATTTAAAGTGAAATTAAATAGAAATCTGTTTTAACAGATATATTGGGAAGATTAATTTATGAATAATATTTTATAAATTAAATAAGATATTTATCATTTGATAAATGGAATATATAAGTCTGAACTTATACAGAGAAGTAGAAGTTGGTTTTAACACCAATGTTTTATGAATGTGGACTCAACACTTCTAAAATGAATAAACATTACAAAAGGAACATCTATAAAGTGAAGAACTGTTACTAAAAGTAAATCTTTATAAATGAATAGACGTTGTAAAAAGGGAAATCTTTATAAATCAATAAAGTAATCGAATATAAGTCAGTTGAAAAGGAGTTAATCAAATTGTGTTAATCGATTAAAGTAAGTAAATCGAATCGAGTTAGATAGTTGAGTTAGATTATCAAGTTAAGTTAATCGAGTTAAGTTATCAAGTTAAGTTAATCGAGTTAGATTATCGAGTTAGATAATCGAGTTAGATTATCGAGTTAAGTTAATCGAGTCAAGTTATCAAGTTAAGTTAATCGAGTTAAGTTACCAAGTTAAGTTAATCGAGTTGAGTTATCAAGTTAAGTTAATCGAGTTAAGTTATCACGTTAATCGAGTGGAGTTATCAAGTTAAGTGAATCGAGTTAAGTGAATCGAGTTGAGTTAATCGAGTATGGTTAGTCAAACCAAGTGAGTCGAATCGAGTGGGTCGAACCAAGTTAGTCGAGCCTAGTTAATCGAATCGAGTTGGTCGAACCAAGTTGGTCGAGTTCGTCGAGAGGAGTTAATCGAATTTAGTTATTCGAAAAGAGTTCGTCGAATATTAGTTATTCGAAAGGAGTGAATCGATGTTAGTTTAAATCAAAAGGAGTTATCGATTATAGTTTAATCGATGTTAGTTTTCATCGAAAGGAGTTATCGATTATAGTTTAATCGAAACGAGTTAAGAAAGGAGTTAATCGATGTTAGTTTTCATCGAAAGGGGTTATCGATTATAGTTTAATCGAAATGAGTTAATCGATGTTAGTCTCATCGAAAGGAGTTATCGATTATAGTTTAATCAAAAGGAGATTATCGAATATAGCGTATTCGAAAGAAAGAGATCGAATATAAGTTATTCGAAGTGAGTTTATCGAATATAAGTTATTTGAAGTGGGATAATCGAATATAGGTTATTCGAAGAAGAGTTAGTCAAATAGAGATTACTCGAATAGAGTTAATCGTCGAATTCGATTATATCGAATTCGGGGAAAGTACTTATACTTTCCGGTTTTTAAATCAAGAGAATATATTAATAAATTAGGTGTTTATTTATTTATTCACATTAAGTAATAAATGAAAGTTATAATTGAAGCTAGGTATTGCGAAAGTAGGGATTATAACGTTATCGTTATAACATATGTTTTCAATAAATAAGTGGATTCGTAAATAGAATCTGAGAGTTGCGTAAGGAAGTTTGTTAAAGATTAAAAGATAAAATTTGACCATTTCGACGTTAAAACGTTGTTCAGTTAAGGTCTAAGAGGTAATTATACCCCAACTTGATTGACTTCCTTCTTAACTAAGGAATGGTACGGTTTGATCGTGAAGGAGTTTTGGAAATGTTTTCCAAGTAAGAATCAGAAATGTTTTCTGATAAAGAGAAAATTAGAATTGAGAATATATGGAAACAGGAGATAAGTAAATTAATGAACTAAAGAGATAAATGTTAAATGATGATTGATCGATATAATTTCCATCTGGAAATAATATCGTTGTTTGCACACGTGTTTTTCTTTGATAGTTAAATCACAGATAATCGTTAATACGGAGAGTCCGGTTGGATTATTATCCGAAGAACCACTCCGTATTGGCATAACCGTTCCGAATAATATATGCCAAAGATAACTGACGACACAGTAAAGTGCAAGGGTTGTTGTATAAATCTTAGGTAAAGATATCCTAAGATAGGTGTACTGAATAGTGCCTTCGGTTTGTCCAGTCCCAGGACAACTTGTATGGAAGAAGGCCTGACAGAGTATATCCAATAGATTGCGTAAGTTGATCCCTTCTAACGTATTCACGTTTGGTGGCGGAGGAACTCGTTTCTCTTAGCTATAAACCCGTGTTATTTTTGGATAAATCAATTTGTGATTTGGCAGGTATGACGATGTGACATTCTAAGTGAATGAAGATGTGACATGTAAAAGATAAGCGTAGCTTCTAGCCTCACATCCGGTAGATGACAGAAATCGGGCAGGCCACATGGCTATGTGGGTAGCTCCCATTAGGGTGTATAATCACCTATCTAGAGATATTCATTTACTTCTAAAAATCTATTGTTGATGCAGTCCCATTCCGGAAACGGTTGCTGATCCCAACCGTTGGTGATATACATTCGATACACACAAGCGAAATGAGTGGTCGGTCATGTGTGGCCGGGGTTACAAGATGTTCTTGTTGAACCCAGTGTATTCCTCTCTAGAGGTAACCTAGCGAAAGGTGGTTCCATACCTTGTCATAGTTGGAAATCCATTACCCAATACGTGCTTGCGGTTTTGATTGTATATTATGTATGTAGAACGTGAGATGAAAGCATTTCTACCAGATGATTATTTTAATGTGGTTCATAGACATTATTATAATATCAAAAGGTTTTTTGATCTAAAGATATTTGGATTCTGATAAGGGAAAAACCCGTTTCGCTATACGGCGTGGTCTTATGAGATATCGTTGAATGGCTCAAACTGTTTAAATTGTTTTACTCATACCAGTCCCATGACTGACCCGGAGTTTATTTTGTTTTGTTTCCCCTAAACTCTTGGGTGCTTAATTTTGTACGAGCAGTCAAGCAATCGGGATTTACAGATACTTGAAGAGCTGGAGCAGGAGGCTTCAGGATTTTATATAGCTATAGTTATTTCCGTTGTTTTGTAAGTGTTGTACTCTGATAATGTTATTGTATACATATATTGATTCTATTTCAAGGATACGTTATCTATTATATGTTATTCATTCCGCTGTGAGGTTCGTGTTACTTTGATGTTGTGTTCTCCTTCTTCTTCTATTCTAAGTTTCTATCTTATCTATTCTCACGCTCTACCTTCTTTCTATTAGTTTCGTGGTTTCCAGTTTAATTTGGGGTTGGACTTTTGTTTTTGGTCAGCTCAAATTGGACCGGATTTTCGGGTCACTACAGTTGGTATTAGAGCTTAAGGTTAAGTTATTACCTTGGCTCTGTGGCATGACACGGTAGAGATGGGGTTAGTATTACCCTAGATTTAGTTTGAGTTTATATGTATACGAGAGCGTATTTGTTATTCAATATAAATTTGTTTTATATTGTGGAGATTTATTGGTTGAGTTGTTTATATGTTCTGGTCGATCAGTTGATCCACTGTATCGATAAGACTTTCTGAACACTCGAATACGATGAACCGTCATGGTATGATTTGGAAAGAGGGTAAACGAAATAATTTTACCCAAATTTATATTTTGATATAAGGGAAATATATTGGAAATGTTAAAGTATATTGGTTGTTATTATAATCGAGTAAGATTATAAAAAGTAAAATGGTTATGTAAATAACCCATCAGAATTCGTATAAGTGTTACGAAATGAATTAAATCTAAAATTCAAATCATAATTTAAATCAAAACTATGGAAATTGGAATAAGTATTGATAAATGGATTTGGATTAAGTATATGAGATTTTTAAAATCCTGGGCGATTTTAAATTGTTTTATAGCATTGTAAATGGTATTTTGAAATGTATTTCAAAATGGAAGTGTTTAGAAATGGTTTTGAAAGTGATGTAGTATTGAACTCACTTCGATAATTGGAAAATAATTCTGATAATGACTGCGCAACATCAATAGTGTTCATTTTCGAGTTTGTAAGTGACGGATTATTACCAAAGATATTGATTTTGAATTGTTTTGAGAAAAACAAGTTGTTTTGAATCCTAAAAAGGAAAGTTTGATTCTCGATATGGTAAACCGTTTGAAACTCCCAGGAAAAAATTGTTTGGATTAAAATCCAAATTTAAATTGAAATTTGTAAAAGCAAAATGGAATTAAAATAAAGTCAGTTAAGTGATACCTGAAATTGAATTTGAATGATATCGAGACAAATTGGATTTGGGAGATTCGGATTTGAAGTGTAATTTGGTAACCAAGTTAAGAGTTTGAAATCGAGAATCAAACACGAGTTTGAAATGATATTTGGCTTGGATATAAAGCGAATGGTTGTGTTGGAGATAAAAGTGATTGCAGAATTTGATTGGGGATAACATTGGTATATGCTGAGTCGATGGCATATAGAAGTGATAGAGTTGATATACCGGACAAAAAGGTACAAGTTTATATTTCATATGAGTTTGGTGATTTATGAGCCTGATTGGTAAGCCACTTGGCTGTTTGATTTTCTTTTGGGTTGAGAAAGCCTAGAGAGGCGAGTTGTGGTTTGACGTATTGACCAGTACAAAGGAGGTGCTGGCGAAATTTTTCGAACAGTTAAGGCGTTAGAAAATTTTCAGGACTTTTGAAAATTTTCGTTGATAAGAATTAATAAGTAATTTAATTGAAATTAAATTGGTTCAGTTGAAATTGAAATTAAGAAGTGAACAAATAAGTTCTGACCAGTCGATAGGGTTGTTTTCTACCTTAGCAATTTCGAGGACGAAATTATTTTAAGTGGGGAAGAATGTAATGACCCGCATTTTCAGCGATATAATAATTAATTTATTTAATTATTTATATAATGGTTTAGAGAATATAATGGTCTTTGAATTAAATAACTGGGAATATTTAATTAAAATAATAATTAAATAATTTAATTAATTCTGAAATAATCATAATTGGCTGGAATGGCGTTATGGTGTGAATCGGGCAATTCAAATTATATAATTCAGTTTAAAATTGAATTACGATAATGAATATATTTAAATAATGATGGTTGAACGTATAAATTATATTATAAATATAATCGAGCCTGAAATGGCGCGGCAATTCGCGGATTGGCGATTCGAACTTCAAACGAATATACAAAAGCCGTTTTAAATCGGATTTCTATGAAACAAGAAACGTTAGGAGCTGGTGGAGTATATTTTTCTAGTGGAAGAGAAAAATGAGGATTTCTTCGTGTAGATTTTGATTTATGTGCAAATCAAATTTTAGAAAAGTCGCTGTGGAATTCCTTTATACTTTGTAACGCTTTATTTACGTTATAAAAGGGTTTTCAATATAACTGAATATTTGTTTCGAATCTGGACAAGATTCTTTTGGGACGTAGTGATAAATTAATTTTTAGAATTTTATGGTAATTTTTAATTAATTTAATAAGTAACTTTTTATTTGGGGTATTTTGCACCATGTAATCAACATTTTTAGGTTCCACAATATGAGTCAACCTACTGGTATTTTTATATATTTGGGGTCGTGGGACATCGCTCGTCCCACTGATATCTTTATTTCTGTTGGTAGCAGTCCATGAAGTAAAGAAATTAAATAAATCAGTAAAAGGGGATATTATTATACCCTTAAGAATACCCTAAGTGGTTCTAGGCCAAAAACAAAGCCACGCAAGTTCGTTGTTTCACCACCAGCTCCGTTGGTCCTCGAGACAAAATGTGGAAGTCCCTCATCCATCAAATATGTACACCTACCCCAAACTGATACGTCGAAATTAAGGTGCCTCACACTATAAATACACATCCTCACTCACTGTAAACCCTCATTTCTACATTGTGGACAACGAAACATTTCAGCCTCCACCAAAACCCTCCCTTCAAACATTCCTGGACCTGCGTTTGAAATTAAAAGGGGGTCTGGCCTTGAGTTATATGAGGAGGAGGTGGGTTCTTTCTGACAGCGAGTAGAAGGAGATGAAGTGGGTTTGGGTAAGTCTCGATTGGTGGGAAACACTGAAGACATAGGGAGTTGGAGGGATTTGCAAAGTGTAAAACTTGTACAGTTGCTCACGTAAATTGCTGATGAGGGAGAGCAGGATGGTAGGTCCGGGTGGTGTGCATGGAGGATCAACGAAAAAGGGATGGTCCTATATATTCATATATGGAGTTAGACAATAGCAGCAAATGTGTTTGAAATAATATAGGATAAACGGTGAGGTGTTATGTGTGTATGATAAACAACGCATGAAAAGAGAGAGTGGTACTGTGTTTAATACGAATCGTGTGAGGTAGTGGGAAACTGAAACTAAGGAGCAGTGGGCATTCAAACAATCGGCTATGGTTATGTTTTCTTGACTTCGAATTTTTATTACTGAGGAGGGTGGAAGAAGGTACCGTGTAATATGGTGGTAGTGCAGAATGTGTGATAAGTGCGAATTGGTTTGTTTGGGCCTTGGACAGCAATGACAAGGAATCTGACGAAAAATGACTCCGTGGAAACGTCTCAACGTAGACTACACCGTGAAAATTGATCTGGATCAGTACTTTGGAGATCATTACAATTTTTGGGGAAATAAACGCTTGACTGGATTCATCGACCGCAAATCGTTATTTAACGGTTAATGCGAAATGTGAGTAAAACTCACCAACTTTGAACAGTTCTATTTTCATAACGTATATTTAGAACTGATAAATGATGACTGATTGCTGTGTGTTAACTGTTTGGTTGAATTCTTTGTGTATTGATTGAAATCATAGATAACGATATATAGAAATCATTAATCGAATATTGATTCTGTTAATCAGAATAATTTTATACTCGTGTTGTTGTTTAACATCTATGATGCAGGGAAACAGTTTGGAGGGACCCAACTGGGTTCCTCAATATTTATAATACTGTTTTGTACATATATTATGTTATATGATGTGATGTATAATCGGTGATTGATTATAATGACAATGGTCGTGTTATTTGGTATTGTTAATTACCGGAAGAAATATTGAAATAAAATATTACATAAAATCGAAAAGATTTTATATAGAAGGAAGATTTCAAATCTGTGCATTTGAAATAAAATATTTATAAAACGAAAAGAGTTTTATAAAAAGGATATTTACTTAGAAAGTAAATAGAAGGATAAAAACGAGTATTTACTTAGGAAGTAAATAGAAGTGTAAAACGATGTTTACTTAGTAAGTAAATAGAATTTATAAAGAATTTATTTATTTAGAAAATAAATAAAGATAAATGGGAAATTATTTATAAAATCAAATAATTTTATAAAAAGGGGATTATTTATAAAATCAAAGGATTTTATAAAAAGGGAATATTTATTGGAAAATAAATAGAATTGAAAAAGGAATATTTATTTGTTAAACAAATAAAATAGAAAGATGGATATTTGTAGAACAAATGTAAAGGAAATTATTTTTAAAACAAATACAAAGGGAATTGGTTGGTAAAAATGTAAAGGAAAACATTTGTAAAACATTTACAAATGGAATTGAAAAGAGAAATATTTGTAAAACATTTACAAATAGATTAAATGGAAATATTTATTTATAGGAAATAAATAGAATGTTATAAATGGGATATTTATTTAGAAAATAAATAGAATGATTAAAAGAGGAATATTTATTTATTAAAAAAATAGGATTAAATCAAAGGAATATTTAGAAAATGAATCGAAGATGGAAATCTGTTTTTAAGAGTAAAAGGGAAAAGATTTATTTAAAGTGAAATTAAATAGAAATCTGTTTTAACAGATAAATTGGGAAGATTAATTTATGAATAATATTTTATAAATTAAATAAGATATTTATCATTCGATAAGTGGAATATATAAGTATGAACTTATATAGAGAAGTAGAAGTTAGTTTTAACACCAATGTTTTTAGAATGTGGACTCAACACTTCTAAAATGAATAAACGTTATAAAAGGAACATCTTTAAAGTGAAGAACTGTTACTAAAAGTAAATCTTTATAAATGAATAAACGTTGTAAAAAAGGAAATCTTTATAAATCAATAAAGTAATCGAATATAAGTCAATTGAAAAGGAGTTAATCAAATTGTGTTAATCGATTAAAGTAAGTAAATCGAATCGAGTTAGATTATCTAGTTAGATAATCGAGTTAGATTATCAAGTTAAGTTAATCGAGTTAAGTCATAAAGTTAAGTTAATCGAGTTAGATAATCGAGTTAAGTTAATCGAGTTAAGTTATCAAGTTAAGTTAATCGAGTTAAGTTATCAAGTTAAGTGAATCGAGTTAAGTAAATTAAGTTAAGTGAATCGAGTTGAGTTAATCGAGTATGGTTAGTCAAACCAAGTTAGTCGAATCGAGTAGGTCGAACCAAGTTAGTCGAGCCTAGTTAATCGAATCGAGTTGGTCGAACCAAGTTGGTCGAGTTTGTCGAGAGGAGTTAATCGAATTTAGTTATTCGAATAGAGTTTGTCGAATATTAGTTATTTGAAAGGAGTGAATCGATGTTAGTTTAAATCAAAAGGAGTTATCGATTATAGTTTAATCGATGTTAGTTTTCATCGAAAGGAGTTATCGATTATAGTTTAATCGAAACGAGTTAATCGATGTTAGTTTCATCGAAAGGAGTTAATCGATGTTAGTTTTCATCGAAAGGGGTTATCGATTATAGTTTAATCGAAATGAGTTAATCGATGTTAGTCTCATCGAAAGGAGTTATCGATTATAGTTTAATCAAAAGGAGACTATCGAATATAGCGTATTCGAAAGAAAGAGATCGAATATAAGTTATTCGAAGTGAGTTTATCGAATATAAGTTATTTGAAGTGAGATAATCGAATACAGGTTATTCGAAGAAGAGTTAGTCAAATAGAGATTACTCAAATAGAGTTAATCGTCGAATTCGATTATATCGAATTCGGGGAAAGTACTTATACTTTCCGATTTTTAAATCAAGAGAATATATTAATAAATTAGGTGTTTATTTATTTATTCACATTAAGTAATAAATGAAAGTTATAGTTGAAGTTAGGTATTGCGAAAGTAGGGATTATAATGTTATCGTTATAACCAATGTTTTCAATAAAGAAGTGGATTCGTAAATAGAATCTGAGAGTTACGTAAGGAAGTTTGTTAAAGATTAAAAGATAAATTTTCACCATTTCGAAGTTAAAACGTTGTTCAGTTAAGGTCTGAGAGGTAATTATACCCCAACTTGATTGACTTCCTTCTTAACTAAGGAATGGTAAGGTTTGATCGTGAAGGAGTTTTGAAAATGTTTTCCAAGTAAGAATCAGAAATATTTTCTGATAAAGAGAAAATAAGAATTTATAATGTATGGAAACATGAGATAAGTAAATTAATGAACTAAAGAGATGAATGTTAAATGATGATCGATCGATATAATTTCCATCTGGAAATAATATCGTTCTTTGCACACGTGTCTTCTTTGATAGTTAAATCACAGACTATCAAAGTTTTGACCATTTTAACGTTGTTAATACGGAGAGACCGGTTGGATTATTATCCAAAGAACCACTCTGTATTGGCATAAGCGTTGCGAATCATATATGCCAAAGATAATTGAAGACGGAGTAAAGTGCAAGGGTTGTTGTATAAATCTTAGATAACAATTGCCTAAGATGGATGAACTGAATAGTGCCTTCAGTTTGTCCAGTCCCAGGACAAATTGTATGGAAGAAGATCTGACAGAGTATATCCAATAGATCGCGTAAGTTGATCTCTTCATACGTATTCACGTTTGGTGGCAGAGGAATTCGTTTCTCCTAGATGTATACCCGTGCTATTTTTGGATAAATCAATTTGTGATTTGGCGGGTATGACGATGTGACATTCTAAGTGAATGAAGATGTGGCATGTAAAAGATAAGCGTAGCTTCTAGCCTCACATCCGGTAGATGACGGAAATCGGGCAGGCAGCATGGCTATGTGGGTAGCTCCCATTAGGGTGTATAATCACCTATCTAGAGATATTCATTTACTTCTAAAAATCTATTGTTGATGCTGTCCCATTCGGGAAACGGTTGCTGATCCCACCCATTGGTGATATACATTCGATACACTCAAGCGAAATGAGTGGTCGGTCATGTGTGGCCGGGGTTGCAAGATGTTCTTGTTGAACCCAGTGTATTCCTCTCTAGAGGTACACTAGCGAAAGGTAGTTCCATACCTTGTCATAGTTGGAAATCCATTACCGAACACGTGCTTGCGGTTTTGATTGTATATTATGTATGTAGATCGTGAGATGAAAGCGTTTCTGCTAGATGATTATTATATTATGGTTGATAGACATTATTATAATATCAAAAGGTTTTTTGATCTAAAGATATTTTGGATTCTCATAAGGAAAAAGCCCGTTCCGTTATACGGCGTGGTCTTATGAGATATCATTGAATGACTCAAACTGTTTAAATAGATTTACTCATACCAGTCCCACGACTGACCCGGAGTTTATTTTGTTTCGTTTTCCCTAAACTCTTGGATGCTCAATTTTGTATGGGCAGTCAAGTAATCGGGATTTACAGATACTTGAAGAGCTGGAGCAGGAGGCTTCAGGATTTTATATAGCTATAGTTATTTCCGCTGTGTATTAAGTGTTGTACTTTGATAATGTTATTGTATACATATACTGATTCTATTTCAAGGATATGTTATCTATTATATGTCATTCGTTCCGCTGTGAGGTTCGTGTTACTCTGATGTTGTGTTCCCCTTTTTCTTCTATTCTAAGTTTTTATCTTATCTATTCTCACCCTCTACCTTCTTTCTATTAGTTTCGTGGTTTCCAGTTTAATTTGGGGTTGGACTTGTGTTTTTGGTCAGCTCAAATTGGACCGGATTTTCGGGTCACTACAAATTTCGAAATCAGAAGTTTGAATATAGGTTGTAACTAACTTTGGTGGGAATTTATTTTTAAAATTTGGTTGTTATATGTCGACATGTATAAATATGTATGTTGACATATATGCATTTTTATTTTTATTTTTCTTATTTTTAGTATATTACAATATATATATTAATATATTTAATTATTCTATTTTACTCAAGTAACAAATGCCTAATTCTCTTCTAAATTTAGTAAATGTTGCTTCGTTTAAAGGTTTAGTTAATATATCAGCTATTTGTTTTCCGTTTCTATGAAATCTAGTGAAATTTTCCCTTTACTTGTGTTATCTCTTAGAAAATGATGTCATATATCTATATGTTTTGTTCTTGAACGATTAATTAGGTTTTTAGACATATTTATTGCGCTTGTATTATCACAATATATTGGTGATTTATTTATTTCTAATCCAAAATCTTTTAAAGTTTGTTGCATAGTAGGACAAAGAAGCAGATATATATTTTGCTACAGTTGTAGACAAGGATACTGTATTTTGTTTTTTTTAATAAACCAAGAGACTAGAGAATATCCTAAGAAGTGACACATTCTACTAGTGCTCTTACGATCTGATTTACATCCCGTGTAGTCAGCATCACAATATGATATTAAATCAAACGAATCATTTTTAGGATAAAATAATCCAAAATCTAATGTATGTTTTACATATCGTAGAATACTTTTACAGCTTTCAAGTTAGTTTCCTTAGGTTGAGAGTGATATCTTGCACAGTGACATAAACTATACATTATATTTGGTCTACTAGCTTTTATATATATCAACGATCCTATCATTCCTTTGTATAATTTTTGATTGAAGTCTTTTGATGTATCGTCTTTACATAGAGCTATATTAGTTGCCATAGGTGTGGGTCTTCAATTAGCTGTGGTTAAATTATATTTATTCATTATATATCTAGCATATTTTTCTTGATTAACAAATATTCCATTCTTTAGTTTTCATATTTGTAAACCTAAGAAAAACGTGAGTTTACCCCATACGACTCATCTCAAACTCCTTTGGTCATAATATCTGAGAATTCTTTGTTCATTTAGTTATTTGTTGATTCAAAGATTATATCATCAACGTATATTTGTACTAATTGAATATTGTTTTTATTTCTTTTAATAAAAAATGTATTATCTTATTTTCCAATTTCAAAGTTTGATTGTAATAAATATGTTCTTAATTTATCATACCATGCTCTAGGAGCTTGTTTTAATCCACATAATGCTTTCTTTAATTTATATATGTGGTTTGGAAGTTTTACGTCTTCAAAGAGAGGAGGTTTCTCTAGATATACGTCTTCTTTAACATATCCATTTAAAAAGTCACTTTTAACATCCATTTGAAATAATTTGAAATAATTATGATTAATGAAGACTAGTAAAATCCTAATTGCTTCTAGTCTTGCTACATGAGCGAATGTTTCATCATAATCTATACCTTCTTCCTGACTATATCCTTGTGCAACTAGGCGAGCTTTATTTCTTACGACCTCACCAAGTTGATTCATTTTATTCTTGTAAACCCATTTAGTTCTAATTACAGTTTATCCACTGGTCTAGGAACAAGTTCCTATATATCATTCCTGGTAAACGGATTCAATTGCTTTTGCATAGCAAGGATCCATGAATCGTCGGATGATGCTTCCATTGGATTTTTAGGTTCTATAGTTGAAACAAATGATAAATTACTCATATTATTTAATTGGTTCCTAGTCCTAACAACATACTCAATATCCCCTAAGATATTTTCTACGGGGTGATCTCTTAGAAGTCTAATTTTTTTTGTTTGGTGTATGAATTTCATTATTTACTTCATTAATCTCATTTTCACATTCGCCTTCATTATTTTGTGTTTTTTTCTTATAGTTCTCGTCAAAATATACATTTATAGTTTCTTCTATAGTATTAGTTTAAAATTAAAAACTCTGTTTGCTTTACTTCTATCTGAATATCTAATAAATATTCCTTTATCGGATTTAGATTCAATTTTTTCTAAATTTTCTTTAGTGTTAAAAATAAAACATGTAGTTCCAAATATTTTAAAATATGATTCCCTTTGTTGCTTATTATATAAAAGGTCATATGGTGTTTTATGTGCTAAGGGTCTTATCAAAATTATATTTAATATATAACAAGCTGTGGCAACCGCCTCAGCCCAAAAATTTCTTGGTAAGTTACTATCAGATAACATGGTTCTTGCACACTCTTGAATTGATCTATATTTATGTTCAACTACTCCATTTTGTTGAGGAGTCCTAGGAAAAGAAAAATTATGGGTTATCCCCTTTTTGTTATAAAATTTTCATTTTCGAATTGTCCACCGTGATCACTACATATTGTTTTAAATCTTAAAGATAGTAAATTTTGAATTCTTTTTGCAAAGGTTTTAAATTGATTAAAGGCATCACTTTTATTTTAAGAAACCAACACTACAACAATAAAGGCTTTTCATAGCGTTTAAAAAACGCTATTGTATCCTAACATAGCGTTTCAGAGAACGCCATGTAACGACATGCTATGTTAGACCTTCTGCTTCAAATAGCAAAAAAGAAACGCTATGAAAAGTGATTTTCTATAGCGTTTTATGTTTGCTATCGAATATAAACGCTATATAATATATCAGCTGGTACTTACATTCTATAGCGTTTACCTCTATGTTTCTATAGCGTTTACCTATATGTTTCCATAGCGTTTTATCCTTATGTCTCAGCGTTTGTTTAGGCATTCCCTATGTGTGTTTCTATAGCGTTTTTATTCTATAGCATTTATGAAACGCTATTGTTTTTAATATTATTTTACAAATTTTATTTGTTATCGTTTTATCTAATTACATACATATATGTATATATATTGTGCATACAACATATTTTCACAAGCAAATATATAAATTACAACATAATGTTTCATACATATCGTTTAAATAACTTTTCATATATAAAAACATAGTACTTCGTACACATCATTCAAACAACTCATAACATACTCAAGCTTAATATATCATACATATTGATTTATCTATTTTTCCATGTTAATATATCATACAATTTTGTCACGAGCAAGTTACAAGACAATAGATCTAATCTTGCTTTACTTATGATATTTTCCCCTTAACAACAACAATAGCGATCCTGTTAATGTCAAATAAACAAAGAAGATATTAGTAATTGTTATATCATATATTCTCAAAGTAAAAGAAACCTAAAGAAGAAGAAAAATATAAATAGAACATAAAATGTGATACATTTATACAAGGGATTGCAACTAATTAGCATTCGAACATGCAACAATTTCTAAATACAAAGCTAACCCCTTGTAAAAATTAAGTTAATTTTAGATAAATTTAGTTAATATTTGCATTTATGTGTATTTTGCACATATGGTATTTTATCTAGCAAAAATGTTAAATCATGATCGTCTAACTTTCAATCAAAGACTAAAATAATATATAATATATATTTAAAAAAAAAGTAATATTAAGATTTTTTTTGAATTACAATAATATATATTTAAATATGATTTTTGATATAACCTAATTACAATATAAATTGAAAATTCTATGAAACATGCTTCTATAGTGACAATATGCTCAACCCTTCTCAACAGGCTAAACTTCAGCAAACTTGAATGGAAATTATGAGGAATACTAGAATGTGAAAGAAAAAAGGATTAAAAAAAGGCTAAAGTATATACCAGTGTGATACATGAACATTCCAGCTGCAAATAGGAGAAAAAAAAACACCCATTGATAATAAATGGGTTGATGTATTTTCATGCAATTTTAAATTTTCTGATAAATGAATAACGAAAAGGAAAAGCTGCATGTATATATAGAGCAGCCTAAGAAAGAGGAAGCAACTGTTAACTTCCCACCAATACATATAATATTAACACTCAACTGTTACCATGTTCTTTGCTCCCCAATATCACACATCTGTTTGGAGGGAAAAAAGTTTGGACCTTTTCCGAAAGTTATTACATTTATATTCATGACCAGCCCTGAAACCACATAAAAAAAATGCTCCCAACTAGCTATTTAAAATACTGCTAGCACTTTGTCATATTTAAATGGTACATTTCAAGGATCCTTAATATCTATATATTTGCACGCCTAAATATCACTGTGTGCTTTGGCCCATCCCATAATTTATAACGAAACCAATTGTCTGTCAACAACTTAAAACTTCAAACCTTCTATTAATTTCTTAGAGGCTAACACATAACTATATTTTACTCCACATGTGTTCTACCTTTTAATTTAATTGGACCGTGCCTCCATCCAGGACTTGGGTATATCTATAATTCAAAACAAAGTCTAATTTCAAACAAAATCCCACACAGAAATAACAACAAACAGCTTATGCGCATCCAAAATTTAGAAAGAGAAATCATACCTGAAACGATCCAGGTGACAACAACCGCAAAAGAAGAAGCAAGGGGAAGAAGGATCTCAGTCTGAGTTAAAGCGATCGGAAGTATGATTTGTGAGTGTTACAATAATATAAATTAAGAAATAATAAGAATTTTTTTGATCACAAATTCACTAGTTTGATACACATGTCTTCGTTTTCTAGTAAGCTAAGCCAATATTCCTGCTGCTACCATTTGATTAAATACTCGTCACTTTTACAGTTTTACTCTGGACATACTCAGTCTGATATAATCTGTGAAGTTCATGTTCTCAAGACTACACATATATTACTGTCAAATCAAACAGTGAACCAAAATGCTATTCTCAGTTAAATACGGTCAAATAGTTAGCAAACACAAGTAACTAAAACTAAACAGAAGAAGGATTAACTCAATGTCAAAGCTATTTCAAACTTTTCATCGCTGCTTAATGTTTGCTCTACTCACAGTTTATCCAAAATGTTCCATGTAGTCCCAGCCGATGCTATCAACTAACCTGTAAATCCACACTCTGACATATGCATGACTATAAATACATAATATCGATAAGGAAGAATAGATCATTCGAAAAAAGACTTGCAAGAAATTTTTTGTCATGCAGTCGCCATCAACTAGTATTCCATGGCTTAATGATCAACTTTGCGTCTGTTGCAACCAAAAACAAAATAAATAAAGGTCATACCACGTTACTAGGAAAAATGAATAGAATCTGCGTCGATCTTCTAGAATTTGCATCAAGGTGCAGGAACAAATGCAAAGCTAAGACTACCAGGGCTACAACCCACTTTATAAATCAATTTGTCTTGTGACTTTATATGAATAGACTACATGCACAAACTTATGAGCTTGTATTATTGGAAAAGGAGTACCCAAAAAAAAAAAAAAACTAAAGATAACTCAACAATATGTATTGTTTTGAGACTGACTTTGCTTTTTCCTTTAAATATTGTAGTGTAAATTTGTTAATGCTTGACAACTAAACTGTTAATATAACATGTGAATCATATAGCCATCATGTATAACGAAAGAGGAACAACTTATACAGTTATAAACAACTAGCTGCTTTGGCAGATAGAAAACCTGCAAAAAAAATTAGAATTTTATTGTTAGAAGGAACATCAATGTATAGTGGTATTATTGTTCCTACATGTTTCATTAGAGAAGTATTTTTAGAAAGGAATAGGCAATAATAGATTGATCAGATCATACTTAAATCTGCCTCTAATTTGTTTTTACTAGAGACTTCACATATTTTTAACCCATAATTAACAGCCTTTAATATCGTTGCATTTGGTAGTGAGTACGCACAAAGCAACAGTGAAATGTTGAATTTGAAGGCTGTGAACTATTGCACAAAACAACAGTGTGATGCTGCACCTAGCAGTGAACTGCTGCACATAGACAATTGCAACAGCCCCTGCCGCATTGAAGCAGTGAACAGTAGCACAAAGCAACAGTGTGCTGCTGCATATAGTAGCAGCATACGTGCTGCTGTTGAATTTGAAGGCCAGGCAAGTGGCCTAGCCCTCTGTCCAACCAAACTTCATCACCTATAACCAGTGGCGAAAGGGAACCCATGCGCATGGGCCTACTACCGGTGTACGATGGCAACCGGCTGCCCGGTCCAAAAAGCAAGTCCAGCGTTGCTCGGAGGACCCATCCATCTTGATAACCACCTACAGCTGCTTCCATGGCCACCACCACCTCTGTCGCGGCCTCCATGCTCCTCCCCAGTTCCATGTCTTCTTCCGACTCCCTTCTCAATAATAGCAACAACAGCTTCCTAACCCGCACCATCCTCCCCTTCTCCTCCTCCCTCGCAATAATCTCCATCTCCGCCCTCTTCCCCGCTGTCACCCTTGATCTGACCCAAAATCCAAACCCCTTACTCCTGTTCCAACGCTCTCAGCCACAGATTTTTCGCAGTCCAGGATTTCTGGGCTGCAGGGTTTGGATAACATTGATCCGGCGCAGCTCATCGTGCAGATAAAGGGGGTAGCTGACTCCGTGATTGCTGCAACTACAGCTATTGTGGCTAACCCTGGGTTCACTGTCGCACTGGCTAAGGCTATCTCTTTTGTCACTGGTGGTGGTAACAAGAATAGCAGCACTAGTGCGTCATAAGTGCAATACATTTTTTTTATGAATAGGATTTGACTACAGTTGCTGATTATTTTTATTTTTTTGCAATTACTGCTTTTTTCCAGAAAAGGATTGTTTGCGAAGAAGGGGAGGAATAAATGATACTAAGGTTCTTCTTATCTTTGATTGTTGTAATAAGATTGAGACCAAAAGATAATAGAACAAGTTTTGTAGAACTCCTTATATTTTGTTTAAATATTTTTGTGTATATATGACATACATACACAAAAATATGAAAAAAGTAAATCAAAATTTAAAAGATGCACCAACGGTAAAACATTGTTTCACTTATCAAAATATAAATAATTATGTAAACACGTAAAGTATTTCAAGAATCAAAATATAAATAATTATGTATACATGTAAATTATTTAGAAAATCTTTGTGTGACCAACTAACATAAATTTTTCTGGCTTCAAAAAATAAATTTTACAAAGGAAAATGTAGTGCATATGGTTAACTGTATAACAATGACATTTTGAACATATTAGTTAATATATATGGTGCTGACAAACTATGAGCTGCTCAAAAATAAAAAACTAGGGGATTGTGCCGAATTTTAACTATCAGCCACGCCTCATGACATTTTATTACCAACTAACTGACTTATATGCTAATCACATTATGTAGATGATAGAAATATCTTTGCACAATATCGTGCTTGTGCAAAGTGATGAAGATGGAGTCGTCGCAGTGCAGTTTGTTGGCAGGGATTGTGCCGTTTAGCTGTAAGGATGGTGACTTGAAGGCAGGAAGGAAGTAATGATTGCAGCTGAAGATGGTTCTGATGTAGTTCTCTAAAGTAAGGTTGATGATAAATTCAAATTGAAATAGTTGTGAAAATAAAGAAAATGACAAAGTGCAATAGAAAAACAATGAACAAGTAGAACTAACACCAATGAACAGAAGCAGCAGTTCAGGTTTTTGGTGAAAGAAAAATATGCAGCAGAAATGGGAAATGTAATAGAAAATGCACAACTAAAATGCATCACCCATGAACAAAATAAAATGATACTGAATGAAATGCACTGGAGTTTTTTTCAAATAGCAGAATGTAAATGAACAGAAGCTAAAACAAAATGCACAAGTGAAGAATAAAGGCCCAAAAAACTGTTAATGTAAAATAGAAAGACAAAATGTTGTGATTTTTTTTTTTAAAAACCAAATGAAATAGCAAATACTAATGGACGAAAAAACTAAATGCAAAAGGAAGCACAAAACATTTTTTTTTTGCTAAAAACAAATAAAAATAGATAGTGGTGTAAAAATGGATACGTAAAAATATGCGAAGCATACGTAAGCAGAGAAGAATTATGTACGTACATGAACACAATTGAAAGCTAATAAAATGAAAACTAAGAAACTATAAAACTGAGATTGATTGAATTGTTTTTATGAATACTAGAACAAACTAAAACTACTCCAAAACCCACAATGTAACAACAAAGAAACAACAAGACAAAAATATGCATAAAATTCTGACATGCATTATTGTACACGTTATTTTTAGAACTACGAACATAAAAACATAATAATTTACCTGGGTTTGAACATGGGTGTGGATCCTTAGCTTGTCCATTAATGGTGTATGCATATGATGGTTTCAGACCTCCTGTTTTGGACGTGGGTTTGAACAGGCATTGTACACCTGCAATTTTTGTGCAAGTGAACTTTAGCAATCGGGGTACTGTACACCTGGTTAAAAAAACAAAACCAGTGATTTTGTGTAATCAAAATCACCATCAAAACATCAACTTTCGACAAGCAATGGACATAACAGAAATGGTATCTTCCTAAAAAGCGAATGAACATCTTATGTCTGTCCTATAATCTTAGTGCAACATTTCTCATCACAACACCTATTAGACTAATTCAATAATCATACAATAAATAAAGTTGATGTTTTTCCTTTCTTGGGAACGCATACCCATAAAGTAAAATTATAGGATAACAAAAATTAGACGTGCAAATGGATGAGATGCGAGAAAAACTAGAAATCAAGTGGGCGGAACATTTATCTTCTCAACATGAATGCTAATACTTGCTCATAAATGAAATGAAATTAACTTAATAAGAAATATGCAACTTATTGAGTTTACAATTCTGTTGACCAAAGAGAAAAACTAGGAAATAATTTACATAGCAGTTTTGGAAATTATTTCAGACATAGGGGAAAGGATTTACATGATGATGCATAAAGCTTTCTATGTCAAAAATAATTTCTTTTATCAAACTTGGTAACCAGACAATACATCATATACGAATTTCTTAATACAAGCTAAATCGACAATAATGCATTGGACTATGATAAAAGGAAGGATGCATGTGGGTCTCTAAGTTGGTTTGCTCATTGCAAAATGTAATTATACGTTTAGGAAAATAGGTTAACTTCCAAACTAAGGTCTGACAGTATAAATGGCAAAATATGAAGAAAATAATAATTCTTTTTCGGTGATTATTTACTTGTGTATCCTGGAAACATTAAAATAATTGACTGAAAATGGAAATTTTAGGAAAAAATAATTCAAAAATAAAATAAAAAATGGAACCACTTTGAAAATATGTGAAAAAGGACACAAAAATGTTGGTGGTATGAGGATATAGAGCTAGAAAAAAAGGGAATAGAAGTTTATATAGTAGAAAGAAACGGAATAAAACTTCATTATAAATAAAAATATATGTGAAGAAGATTTATTAGGACAAAAATTAAAGCAAAAGATAAATACTGGAAATTAGGGAAGATGAAGGAAACAAATAAAAGATATCCAAGATAATATATAAATTTTACACGATAATGCTTTTATTTATTTACCATTTTGATCGAAACCTACCAAAAACTTCACATAGATATAGATTTACCCGAGTAAAATATTTTATGCAAAAATAATACAAAAGTGCAGTCTTACTAATAAATAGCATGTACAGCTGAGCAAAGAATGAGAACCCCTTCCATTACTATTAGTTTGCATAAATTTACATTTAGTTGATTTTAATCGTATGTTTACGTTTTATCGGGAACATTCATAAATTTCTATATTCTGGAGAATAGTTATAGTTTGTTTCGGGTTTTTTGAACATTTTCATCTGATATTTTTCTACGCAATAATGAGTTAAGAATACATACTACTGCATTTCTGTTGTTTGAGGTAACTAAGGTAAAACCATTGTACAATATGTGCCTGCGTTTCAAATAATACAGATATAGTAATCTTGATATTTCCTTTATGGTTTTACTTGCTATTCGATATAGTTCTATGCAATCAATATAAATATAGTAAAGCTACTATAAATTAGATCTATGAAGTCAATCTACATTTTAAATGACGTGAATAAAGTATATCATTTTTCAATTTTCTATGCAATAATATTTTATAACATTGACTTTATTTTAATATTACCATGATTATCTCATGTTCCCAAAGTATAAATACACTTTCTATGCATTTAGCTAAATTTTATGTAAATACAACAAAATAATAAGAATTTACAAAAGTTGATCTTTGGAAAGTAAATAATAGCACAAATTGATTGATAATAAAATTAAGTAGATCATTAATCAAAGCTTGAAATTAGTAAACAATATATAAAGTTATCAAGTTTGTGCAGCTTTTTTTGAACCATTACCATTAAGTGATGCAAAGTTCATTTTAGTTGGATGTATAAAAATACAACCAGCAATTGAAAACATTGTTTATTTACTCTCTTAGTATTATGTGGTAATAAATAGTAATTAAAATCATTTACTAGTTGCCTTTAAGATTCAGTGTAAGTTCTTAAAATATTCCATGTTCATGTGTCTACTTATATAGCTATATATTTGCACAAATTTATGTAAAAAGAAAAGGCAACTATTGAAAATTGAATGATCATAAAGAGTTTTACATAGGTTTCACAATTTCAATCAATCGCTGCCTTATTTACAAAATCTAAATTAAAAAAAAAACATAATTAACAATCTTTTATTCAATGCAACTCGGGATCATAGTTACAAAACAAATACAAAGTCATATTGCAAAATTAATAAATATAATTGTACTTTATACGAATGAGAATAGGAAACATAATTAATTTATCAACAACCTTGCACGATACCGTACCCAAAGCATTATAAACTTGACAATTACCCATGCGTGTTACAATTGTATACCAAATAGGAAAACAGTGAGAGAGAGCATAGAGAACATTGCCATTTTTATAAAGTCCGATAAAGCAAGGATCTTAAATTTTCATCTTCGAAACTTATCGCTTTGTTAAGGCTATAAGTTTTTGGCAAGCATATAGCTTGCTTTTGTTCATGTCCAATGCTACATCAAGAAAAATTCATCTACTGTATATTCTTAGTTATAGGTGAAATTAATATTCAAATTAGCATACAGTTGATAACACATCTTGTCAAGTAATGCACAGCACAAAAACTGGCAGCTTTCATTTCGGTTTTTTTTAGTTCAAACTTCAAAGACACCAAGTCATTATTAACTCACTGATAATGCAACAATGCTCACCCTTAATTGACTATTATATTTACTGCTTGCCTATATAAAAATAAAAAATATTTGCTAGCATACTGATGCACTAATAGTTTACTAAAGAATTGTACAAATGAATTATGTGCCATCTAAATATATATAAATCCAAAAATATCAATTGTCAAGCTACATTAGATGATCATATTTCATGCTCGTATGGACAAAACAATGCATTTTTAAATGGAATTTTAATATAATTGCAAAATGACTAAGAAAAACAACTTCATTGCAAAATAAATTAAATTATTTTGGATTCCTTACTTTAATTATAGATTTGTTGTGCGTGATGGAAATTTGAAGTTTAAAACGCCAGTTCTAGAATTTGTTATTTTGCATATCAGGCTGGCAAGTATCTTCATAATCAACCTCTCTATATTCCTATAAAATGGCAGGTTAAATTCAAACATGGTAATCGTAAGCGAAAATAAAGTATTGGTAAGGATCTAAACATGAACTGATAACCAAACTGGTAAATTTATAAGTAGCATTCATATACATTAAGAATAGAATAGTCTACGAGTAGCATTGAATAGAATAAGAATCATGAGCATTAGCTTTAGCTTGATCTTGAGCATGAGAACTGAAAATATATAATAGATATCATAATACCTTTCGTGGACATTTGAACTAGAGAGGCGCAGATTTAGGGTTTTGGGTAGTTGAAATATCGCCTTTTCCTAAGGATTGGGGTCGACTACGTGACAGAGAGAGAGAGAGGCTACGACGAACTGACTTTGATGACAACGGTAGTTTGCCGAATATGGAGTTTGGATTGTGTTGGACTAGGGAATTTTCAATTTAGGTTTTCGTGTGTTTTTTCGGAGATAAGGAAACAAAAGAGGGCTAATTTTCTGGAGTGAGTGACAAAGGGTAAAAGGAAATAATGCTAAAGTCCATCTGCGCTTTTCTTATTTCCCGCACAAAAGAAATTGTTTCCCGCCTTTTCCAATGAATAGCGTTGGGTATGAAATATTTATTTTCGGATAGCGTTCAAACCCGTACAGTAAATTAGCAGTAGAGAAGGGATACACGGAAACGCATGGAAACGCTAACTATTCATGCTATAAAAATCATTATTTTTTTAGTGCAAGTTCCGTGTAAATCTAGAAAAATAATCGATTATTACATAAACATATCTATTGTGATTTATCGATTGAGTTTTGGATGGACCGTATATATCCATGTGAATTAACTTTAATGGTTTTAAAGTTGTAATTTCTTCTTTTCATTCAAACGAACTTCTCTTTAATTTTCAGAATTGACAAGCGTCGCACAAATTATTTATTTTAAATTTCATTTTAGGTAACCCTCTAATTGAATCTAGTTTTGAAATCCGAAAAATATGTTTGAAATCTATATGACCGAATCTCTTTTGCTAAATCCAAGGGTCACTTGTATTCGCCATAAAACATAAATTATCATCATAAATTTTCATACATAGTATTTTTTTTCTTCCTATCTCCTTTGAATGTTATTTTTGAATTTTTATCTTCTATTTATCCTTTTCAAAATTGATTTTATAGCCTTTATCGCGTAGTTGACTTATACTTAGTAAGCTATGTTTTAAATTCCTAAATAATAAAACATCAGAAATAGTAGTATTTCAGAATTACCGACCTTGCCGATGCCAACCACGTATCCTTTAGAATTATCACCGAATTTAACCATTCGTGCATCTTCATACACTAGATTATTCGGTAATTTTGGATTTCTTGTCATATGTTTTGAACAGGTACTATCCAATATCCAATTGTCCTTTTTGATTTCCATCATTTGACCATCAAGAGTTGAATTTTCAACAGCCTTGTAACATACTTTTTCCCTAGTAGAACAATAATTCAGTGGATCTCTTGATTTTTCAACAAAATGTAATGCAAACTCATTTAATACTGATGCAATGCATGAATTTAAACTAGTGTTATAAATCACTTCAATGTTTGCCATTTAATATTTCCAAAATTCAGATGATGAAATTTTGAAAACCTATGCTCTGATACCAATTGTTAGGGATGAGAATTATAGACTTAAGGAAAAACTAACACTATATATGGGGGGTGAATAGTGTTTTAAGGAGATTATGGAAAACTTAAACAATTAACGATTATTCAAACAACTGTATTAGTTACAGAATGAATATCACAATAGAAACAATCACATATGAAAATATGAACAGAAATAAGATGCAGAAAAGGAAAGAAGACACCGGATTTTATACTGGTTTGGATTACTCCACTACAACAAAAAACACTTTTCGCAACAGGCAATATCTGTTGCAGTAGATCAATTGCAACAGACTCACGCCTGCTGGTATAACCGAAGTTGCAAAAAGTTCGCAACATTTTCCGCCTGTTGCGATATACTTTTTTGCTATAGGCTTTTGTTGTTGCAATAGATACTTTTGCAATGGTTATTTCCTGTTGTGGTAGATTTTTTGCAATAGGCTTTTGCTGTTGCAACAGTATATACCCGTTGCAATAGATTTATAAATCTGTAAAAAAAAATAAAAAAAATACACCTTATAGATACGACATATTAAATGTATTCGTTTTAACACTAGTGTATGTCACAGAATGAAATAAACAAATAAAATTTTTATTTTAACAAAGTTTTAATAGTACAAACAACTGCAACAAAAATTTCTACAATTTTCATATACCATTCATGTATAACAATTTCTTCTCTAACACAACACATTTTTTCCGAATAGAGTTTTTCTAATCATATTTCTTCTCTATCATACATATACTATAAAAAAAGAATAAATATCATCAGTTCACTAAAATCTGTAGTTCATGCTCCAAGTTAGCTGTTAATCATGAACATGCTTATGCCTATCCAGCTAACTCTACATCAAATAAAAAGCTAGAACTGACAACACCTTCTGTGCTTCCTTGCAACCCATTGATGTGCAATACTGCAAAATCCAAATTTTTTAACTGACTTGCTTTAACAAAACTATGATGCTTTCTTTAAAAAAATAAAGTAAATTACCTGGAGAAGACCAAAATCAATTGCAGTGAACTTGTCAATCTTGTACAGAAGAATGCTGCTGCTAACCAAAACGATCATCATTTTCATAAAGAATGCGCACTTCGCAGAAGCACCAGCAAACCTCCAAGCAATGCTTCAGAATATAAGTGCATCTTGATTAAACATGTAGTTAAACAAACACAAAAACATATATAATGATTAAACATATATAATTAAACAAAAACAAAAACATATATGCATTTACTCTATGCAAATAAAAATTACCTATCCATAGACAAAAATTGAACTATTAAAACCAGCCAAACAGTTTTCCACCAAAAGAAGTCCAACAAGTTTTACCTACATTATAAAATAAAACCAACCATACCTCCATCCAAATAGAAAAAAAAATGTAAATGAACTTCCCACTGTCATTTAAAGAATTGTCGCTCAAATTTATAATAAACCGATGATGTATTGCATAACAACTACATGGGTGTTGTGCAGTGAAAGCATAATTCAATTATTTTCTATTGTTTTGTACCGCGAAAACATGCAAACTATGCGGGTACAAGGGATTTGATTTGGTGTGTTATTACATATGTGGTAATCCTAACAAACAAACAAATGACCTTTAGCAAGCACAGTGCATTAACAGTTAAAACCATGTATAAAAGACAAAAAAAAGCTTATTGACTTTCAGTGAGCATTATTTGGACGTTTTAATTGATTGTGTAAATATAAAACACAACTGAACCTCGTCAAGCCTTACATCATTGAGATCTAGTTAAAAGCATCGTAGAGACCCACGTCTGTCTAACCTTTACGTAGCCCTGAATTGTTAAGTTGTAGTAGTACACTCTATTCCATCAACTTCGCTATTGACTGCCCCATGGACAGAAGTTGTTAATCAACTTCTTTATGTTTCATCTCTCGTTTCCTCATCGTTTGAAGGAAACAATTTCGTATAGCAACTTCCAAGCATCGCTTTATATTTCTTCATGGATAATTTTGAATCGTCAGCATTTGCAGGTTTAATTTAAATTTATTAACAATAATTTCATATGCATGCGTACATAATAAATGAGTTTACAAATTTGGATAATAAACAAGTTTACAGATTTAGAAAAGGTGTAGAGAGAAAATTGAAACCTGTTTAGAAACTCATTTAGATATCAAACAAGTTTCAATTCCCCTTTACAGGTTTACTTATAAACCCACGCTGGAAAAGTTATGAAACAAAACCCCATTTTTGTGGTACATGTAGAGTAAAAGTATAGAGACTCACTAAACTTTTGTGTAACTCTTGATGTTTCCCCTTATGTATGCACACACCTCTACACTAGACCCAACGAGATGATATCAGAAATAAGATTTTTTTTTTTTGATCAAAAATAGGACTTATCATCATGTGGACAATGCCACAATGCACATGTTGATTGCTCTATAGGCGAGATTCAAAGGCCCATCATAGAAATATTCACTGACTTTTTCAGTGTATTGCATCTTCTCACCTACTGTATCTAGGCATTTTCTGTTCACATTTGATATTCAAACCACCATCAGCTTCCTTTTAAGGGGATTAGCATGTTGACCTTCCACATTATAATTTAGAGATAAAGGAGGGAGACACATTACATAATCCATGGTTAACTCTACAACAACACAATTGGGAAGATATAGTGCTGCATATGCTCAGTTAAAACACATATCGTATGAGTATTGGTAGCTTATCACTATATTCAGTATGCAAAAGTAACTAACTTATCTACAGACTCAAAGTCAAAACATATAAGATTTCAATACAGCTTATCAGAGTTTAACCATCAGTGAATATCCTGAGCTCAAAACTATATATTACTATTCTCAATGACCAAATGTCTTATGTGTCCATCTATATCTAACCCATCTATCCTGCATTCAGTTCGTTAAGTCTAATCAAATAGGAACAGCTTCAGAAAGAAGTTAGCTTTGGGAAAGTCTCAAAATATCCATCTATGTTCTTAACCATCTTATTTAAAGAAAGAAAAAAATATTACAAATTTATCAAAAATGATTATAAACAATATTTATTTAGCATTTCATCTCTTTTCTATACAGAATTACCAGAGTACAAAACCGAATGTCATTCAAATCCACTGATTTTTTTTAAAGAGCAATTGTTTCCATACCCAGTATCTACTGTTGCCTTTTTTTAATAAGATGCTTCTATTAATTTTTAACATACAACATGCCTGCAATTAACATAGACTTAATACCACAACAGAGCTAGCATTTCCAAAGGGACAAGTAATTGAGAGTTCATTCTGTACTGGACCACTGCGGCACCATAGCAAATTAGGAAATGCGACACTCGCGTAAATAATAGAAAATCAACTGAAGAGTGAAACCCATTATGTAATGAAAAATCCAACTCAAATCTAATTACAAATAATTCAACTGGCAACACACAACCATTACTAAGGCGCAAAATCCGATTCAATTCAAAAACAACGATAAATCTTTAGGGGAATTTCATAAGATCAGATCTAAAAAATATAAATCATACATCGATTAAATGGCAATAAATAAAAGAATTTGAATATGTTTTTAACTCCGAGATAATAAGGAAAACGAGATGAGGATGAACAAGGAGCAAGGTTTAATCTAGTCCCCTAGCTCCTTACCCTTTACTCAACAAGGACGAAGAAATCCAGCAAATCTCGAGAATTCAAGGCGTTTAATTCGTTGGAGTAAAATAGGAAGAGTTTTTTAATCTTTTTATAGTGGCGTGCAAGGGTAAACGGAGTTTAAAGTACGGTGAAGAAGGTCGATTTGGGAAGTAAAGAAAACGCGAACTCGAAATTTTAGAATAAACTTTGAAATTTCAGAAGGCGGCGAAATTGAAATTAGAGCGAGCTTCCAAATTTTAGAAGCGCTCTTTTTTTGCCCTGTAAAACCATAAAAGGCTAATGGTGTACGCAAGTTTGATTGTTCATTGGGGTTGTAAAATGTTAGTTTGAACGGTTGATATTTATTAAATTATGATTATAAATTTATGTATAGTCAAAAATAATCTAAGATGTGAAATTGTAATTTATTCTAAAAGGTTTGAGTCTTAAGAAAAGCTTGTTATTGAAGATAAAGTAATAAATATCGAAAATATTACTTCAAGGTAAATAAAAATGTACATGTTAAAAGATTCATCAATAAAATTCTACTAGTTTTTTAAATATTTTTTAGTTTTATCAAAATCCTAATATGTGATATTTTTATTTTCGAATTTCCGAAAAGTTACAAAATTTTATTTTTGAATTTTATTAGTGCTTTAAATTATTGAATATTAATAAAATAAATTATTATATATTAAAAGCTAAATATAAACATATTTCTTAGTTAAATATTAAATGTTCAGTAGTAATTAATACGTAATAATTATTGACTACTTAGTAATAGTTATATAATATTAGTCACCATTTTAAAAATAATATATTATTAATTACTATTTTTTATTCAGTTTTCCGCATGAGTTATAAAGAAAAACATTTAAAATATTCAAACGTGAAATATTTATTATAGCCAATAAAGAAATGAAATTCTTAACAATGCATTTATCGCAACCAGTAGAAAGCTTAATTGTAATTAGGTTTTTTGCAAGTGGCGAGAAAATGCAATCCTTATTTACTAATTATTATTGATTACTTATTATTTTATGACTATAATTGAATGTTAATCAAACAAAAATGATAAATTCTATAAACTAGAAACTATTAATTAATTCATAAATATACCTCTATCAAACACAAATTATAAATTAATTCATACAAGAAATTATTATTAACGATTAATTACTCCTTAATAGTAATATTAATCAATTGTCATTTATTTATTTGTTATGAATTTATTAATTATTATTTATTTATTTACTATTTAAACATATTCATATTTCAAATTAATTATTATTTATTATCCATTAGTTTATTATTAATTTACCGTTATTTAATAATTATTTATTTATTTTATTATTTTTTAAATGTTAATCATAATTATTTTTTAATTAGTAATTTTTATTATTTAATTATCAGTTATAAATATCACTTTATAACACTTAGAATTTATTATTAATTAAAAATTATTAAATATTAATCTTAATTATTATATAATTACTATTAGCTAATCATTTAATAGTCACTATTTAAAATTAATTAATAAAAGTTAATCGTTAAAAAATGATACTAATTTTTAATAGTATGTTTTTCGCAACTGACTTTACCAGTTATAAAAAAAATACAGTTATTGCAAGTGGCTAAAATAGTTGCTAAAAATATTTATTCGCAACTGGCTTGGAAGCGCAGTTGCAAATAATATGTTTGTTGCAACCGTTATGAATGCATAGTTGCTAAAAGTATGTTCTTGCAACAGGAAGTGAATCGCAGTTGCTAAAAATAAGCTTTTCACAACAACAAAAAAGGCCTGTTGCTAAACCTCATCTATTGCAACTGCTATAATAGGTCTGTTGCTAAATATTATTTACTGCAACTGTCATTTGTCGCCTGTTGCAAATAGCTAGTTGCAATAGTGTATTTTTCTTGTAGTGCTCCTAAGTCCGATCCCATGCAGTGCTGGATTGCGCAAAGTTTTATTAACACTAGTATCAATCTTACAACACCCTTAATTTCACGGCTACAAGGTTAACACCGGTTTCACATCCTTGATTTCACGGCCAAGGTTCACACCGATTCAACAACCTTGATTTCATGGCTAAAAGGTTCACACCTCTCCTTTTCCTTGATTTACAAGCTACAAGGAATACACCTTTTCCTTAAAAATTACAAAAGCCCTAGGATCCTTGAATAGCACTTCCAAACAGAGAATATTTGATAGAGATTGAGAAGAGAAAGAGAATGACATAATTTGTTTAGAAATCGCAGAGCATAAGTGTAGAAATCAAGAAATTAAGTTAGAATAATGGTGGTAGGAGTAAGGATGAACAAGAAGAGGAAAAGATGATTAAAAATTCGAAAATGACCCCTTTATACAGAGTCCCAAAGGTTTCAACAGTTCTAAAACGTTTCAAATAATGAAAAGACACTTCTTTTGGAAATTAAAATTTGTAACAGTTATATGTCGACATACCAAATTATACATGTCGACATATACATGTATTTTGAATTTTTAAAATCATTTTTCAAGTGTTTAAACCAATATATATATATATATATATATATATATATATATATATATATATATATTCTGGAATTTCTTGAATCAAAACTAGTTGTTTAAACTGAATTTTCTAAAGTATAAAAACATTTTAGTATATAACTTAAACATATAGACATATATATATATAATTATATGATATAAAACTATCTATTATAAATATATATAATGTAAATATAAAACTTTATAATATGTATAACTATATAATATTCGTGAAAAACATTAGTAAAAATAATTTGAAATTATTTAGAAAGGAATTTAAAAATAATATGATTTAAAAACAGAATTTGAAAGTGCTAACTGGAGTTTTACATATTATCTAGACTCTATAAATTAGATATTCTTGAGCTCTTGAAATCTTGATAAATTGGTTCTCATGGGTCTTGAAATATTGATTCTCTTAAACTCTTAACTGTACTGTCTTCAATATATATATGTATATATATATATCCTGCATGTAATTCCTGTATATATATATATATATATATTCTGGATAAAGATGTTAGTATATATCTTATAATCAATAATGTTAATAATTGAAACAAGGTTGTTGTCATCAAAATTCCATTCTCCAACAATTTGGAGTTTCCTTTTGTTCCCACCACTACCGGAATTACTGAATTTAGTGACGCTGTTTTTTGTGATGGAATTTTCCGTCACTGAATTGCAACGGATTCCCTATGGATAAGCCACGGCTTTTATTTGTAGAATAAAAGCTTGAAAGTAACAAGTAGCTGTGACGGAAATCAATTCCATGGCAAATCTATCACTAAATTGCTACATATTTGCATTGGATTGCTACACCGTAGCAGAATTTGGCATCAAATTCAGTAAAAAGTAGCATAAGATTTTCATTGCTAATCCGTCACAATTCCGTGATGGATTTGCATTGGAATTTAAATTTGTAGCTAAATTTTGCTATAAAACATGGAGGGAAATATGAATAGTTGGAGGGAAAAATTCTGGTTCTAATCTTTCGAAAATTAGCCATGGATTTGCGATGGAATATAAGACAGTGGCTAACTTTGGCTACAAAATATGGAGGAAAATTGGAATAGTTGGAGTTGTGGCTAATTCATCGCAAATTACCTAAGGATTTGTGACATAATTTAATACTATGGCTAAATCTAACTATAAAATGTTAAGCAATTAAATGTAAGAATTTAATACAACAGACAACTTAAACAGAGGGACGTCCCGGACGGCGGTCGACCTAGCTGGTTTTTAAATTTAGATTTTTAATTATATTTTATTTTAAAATAAACAAAAAAAATTAATTGAAAATTGAAAACTTGAATTGGTAATCAATTTGCCCTCTTCTTTTCGTAGCTAGCGTTAACAGTGTACGTACCCTCACTTATTTTCCCATCAACCTTCATATTTTCCCGTGCTTTCTTTCCTCTTCCCTCGTTAACTTTTATTTCCCGCCCTTTCATAATATCCCTAAACCTAAATCGCTGCTCTCACTTCATAATATCCCCCAAACATAAATCGCCGCTCTTACTTCCTAGAACATTAATTTCCCTACTTCTCGATTTTGTTGATGAAAACGTCGATTTGATTATTCTGTTCTAGAAGGTCGGTTTCTTCCTGCCATTTTTGAAATTATACTCCTGAACCATGCTTGGTTGGTATTAGACATGTTCTTTGTTTTCTAGCTTATTTCCGGGTTTGTCAATTCTGCTTGTGATTGTATAATGTTATGTTAATTTAGCTTAGGCATGAGTAATCAAACTTGTGCACTCCTTTTGCATTAAGTCTTTATTTCTTAGTTGTTGTTAGTTCGTATTTATTGTCATTTCCTATCCGAGTACTCAAAAATTGATATTCTTTGTGTTGCTATTGGATTTTGAAAGTTAGAATTTGTAGTTTGATATATAGTTTAGTGCTAAGAATTTTCACTATTTTTACGTTTAATTTTTAACTATATTTTCTTTTGTATTGATGAAGCTGTTGTTGAAAATGATTTATACATTTATTGATGAAGGTATTTATTCTCAGGACTTCTTATCAAAGTAATTATACTATGGAAACGATCAAGCTAAAATTTATTGCTAGATTACGATGATTTGTGTTAATTGTTTTGGATTGCTTATATTAGTATTTTTACTTGAATCCTTTTCGCGTTCTGCTAAGCTTTCATGGCTGATTTAGTTGCTTGTGCATGTAGAACTGTGACTTGCTTCTGCTATGTCTGAGTTTAGGATGGAGGGAGGAGATATGAAATATGGAAACCCATCTATGTTTGTTTGCGTTACACGCTTTAAAACGTGTAGTTGAATTTCTTTTGGTTTTCAAAAGTTTCATTGAATTGTTACATTAGTGTTACTACGTGACATTGAAAGGTAACTATGCCATCTTCGGTGATAATTTGATTCATTGCTTAATTGTAGAGCAGCCAAACTCGCCATGTTTATTCATGATAGATATAGGTTTGTTAATTATCCGGTTTGGTCTAGTTTTAAAACTAACTATAAACGTACATAGATTAGTTTTGATCAACTCAATGTTGCGGTAAGACTCCTGCACGAATTACTCCCGTGACGCTTGAGAAAATATTATAAGACCATGGGTTACAATGTTACACAACAAATTAAAAAGCAATCAATTTTCAATTTTATCATACTAAATTTCATACAATGCGTTTCCAAGGTTTTTGGACAAAAATACACTGACATATCATTTTATTTGAAATGAAATCATTTTTATTTTTTCTTCATTTTTTAACTTGTATAATTTTAAATTGAAAATAATAAATTTAAGTATTTGTTTCCATTTGCATGATTTTTCTTTTCTCATGTTTGTGAGTGAAATAAATGGTTTACTGATACTGTATCTGACATGCCGCTTTGTTATACTGAAATAAAATTTTAAAAAATTAGTTCTTAAATAATATTATATATTTTTTCTCCTTATTGGCATCATTTAGTGGTAGGAAAACACATTTTTATCAAATCATAGTGCATATATGCAGTTATAATTAAACCTGCATCGAATTACTTTAGTGCTTGAACTTCTTATATCTTGATATATAGGCTATCCTTTTCGTTTGTTACTTCCTCTTAGCTCGTAGCCCGATACTGGCCTACTTGCAATTTGGACATACAGCTTAATGTTTTTAATGTTTTATTTATCGTGCTAGTTTCAAAATGCTTGAATTACACATTTGTAATCGTCTTATCGTGTTCGAATTGTATTTACCCGTCATTTCAAAATGCTTGAATTTTGTATAAATTAACCGTATGTAGCGGCAATAGTTTCTTCATTATGGTTGACGTCCAAAGCAATGGCAGTCAAATAAGTTTTTTAAGTTTAAGAAAAGGTGATTTTAATTTAAGTTCTTCTCTTTTTATTCTTTATTTTGGAACCTTGTAAGCACATTGACACACATTATAATTTATATCATTTGATTAAGACGGTAGAACTGTACCCTCGCACACTTGATTTCTCGCATTAATACTGTAAATGTGTTGAGAACAATGCCTTTTTTTTACCATTTTAATAGAAATAAAATATAAATTGAATCGTGAAACAAAAATATAATTAGATTCTAATATTTAAATTATTTTCTCTGTAACACATTGACACATATTACAATATTTTCTCTCCAGTACACAAGTTTGATCATTGGACTCTACTTGAAGTTGATGCAGAAATTTAAAAATGGGATTTGTATGATTCAAATCATCATTGACGAACAAGTTCTAAAGCCAATTCACATATGAAATGTGCAGTTAAAATTGTGAATGATTTCTCTTACTAATAATTATTAATATTATAATTGTAAACGTTCATTTACATGTTCTACAATATTAGTCCAAATTTTTTGTTAACGTAGAAATGAATTATTTTGTAGGTGGACCTATTGGTCACTTATTAACCCTCGACAATATATTCAACGTTAACATAACTAGAGGGGACTAGCTATGCGCCCTACTAGTTAAGGGTTCCTTCATTCACGCATATATCCTTGCCCTGCATAAGGTGAGAGTAGGTATTTTATCGTTGCTCATACCTTCTAGTTGACCTCATTCGATAACCTCCTTAGTCAATTACAACTTCCCGTAGGATAGACAACCATATCTGACCCTTTTAATTTCCAGGTTTGGATAGGTCGACAAACACCTGCCATTTAAGACCCCTAAACTGAAAAGCCTATTCCCAGATGGACTCTTCAACCCAAGCCACATAAGACCAAAGTAAGCGGACCATACGCGGAGGTTATTAGTTCGTCCCCCATTTGTCTTAAAAACCTTTCCCTTTTTGGGATAAATTAGGCTACGTTATTAAATCATTCAGGTTTAATTTCCTTATACGGAAATATTATACGTACACCATGTATTTGTATCACGGGTTTATATGGTTAATAACATCTTATATTATTAACCTACTAAGTCCAACTATATTTTTAATTATAAGTTTTATTGACATAAATAAGGAAGATTATATTCCCTTCTCTCTAGGATATTTATTAAATTTCTTCCCTAATTTGGACTCAGTATTTAAATGGCAATCAATATCCATCAATCCCCCTTTTGACACCCATTTCTTTTTATTTCCTTTTTATTGCCCTTTATGACTCTAACGGTCATATTTTCCTAAGGCAGTTATTTATCAGTCCCAAGTAATCTATTTGTTGTACTCCAACAAGCAATTACTATACTTATTCATTATTTTATTTTATTTGTTTATTGGTTGTTGTTGTTATTATTCTTATTATATATATATATATATATGCACTAGGCATCTCACATTAAGTTGACTACCTGTGGATGCTGGATTTGCCGGTTGGTTCCGAGCAGGCTTCTACCACAAGTGAACTTAACCTTGTGCCTTAGTACATTCATTTTTATGCATTAGACCGCTCACATTAAACTGACTACCTGTGGTTGCTGGATTTGTCGGTCGGTTCCAGGCAGGCTTACACCACAAGTTGAGTTTAACCTCGTGTCTAAATGCGGTTATAATTTAAATTTCCTAATTGGGGTCCACAACAATTATTTTAATTAATTTTAGGAATTGTAACCATTTTCATATTACATTTATTTTCCTCCAATCAATATTGGGTACAATAATTATTTCTTTATCCAAAATCTCATTTATGGCAATTAATTACATTTATTGCTACAAATGGTCACCAAAAACATATTAATTCAATATTGATTATATTTACATACAATTCCACCGTTGAACCTTATCTAAACATTCAACATTTTCACAATTGTTATTTATTTATTTATGGCCTCATTTATAGCAATCAATTACACTAATTGCTACAATGGTCACCATAAATATATTCATTAAGTATGAAACATAAATTTACATGTACGATTCCATAAATGAATACCATTCAACATTTAATACAATGAATATTTTTACTGTTTTACGCTGATTTGGACGAATAATATGTATATATTTATTTCTATGTTTACTTGCAGTCAACGTAGTTATTATTATTTATTTTTAATCTTAAATTTAAATTATTGATTTGGTTTAATCAATTGACCAATCATTCCCTTTTTATATTCAATCTTGCCAAAAATGTTTCAAGTCTCACAAGAACCGTCAGCCAAAATCATTGTAAATCATCCCTATTTTATGGAATTGACATATCTCCAAATCACAAGAAATATATGTAATGTATTTTTATTTTGGAATAGTCGATGCAAATTACATACAAAAAATATATTTATTTTTATATGTACCTTTGCGCCACTTTCCCTATTTTAATTCTTTTTGTCATATTCTTGTGATTCTAAAATAATACCTCTTTAATTAAAAATGAGGAAAAACGTCATAATTTACAATGGTTAAGCCAAAAACCCAACAATATTGAATGTAAACAGGGAATATTTCCTTTATTCTTAAAATCACATAATACACAATTTTCATCTTTTTACCCAAATTCACATTTTCATATTTCAGCACAGAATTAAAGATCTGGAACATAACTACAACAATTTATGTTTAATGAGACTGATTTCCAGATCCACAGTGTTATGCGGCATAAACAACATATTTCATAATTCATGACATAACTTGTATGAATATGTGGGAATATATATAAAATTCCTACAATTTATATTTATACAAAATCACAACTTTCTCATTTACCAATTTCAAACATATTCATAATCAGATCCGATGGTTATCACAATTTACAATTATTTAAATAATAGATCTGATAGGCATAAAACATAGATTGGATTCAAATGAAGTAGATAAATCATTATATCTGCATTAGTAAATTTCCCACTCACCTTATAGCCTCCAAATTATAAGTTTTGAACCCTTTAGGCTTACAATCCTCAAATTCTTATAAATCTACTGTTTATCTAGAAAGGGGAAAATTCTAGATCTGTAAAATGTAAGAAGAAAGAAAAAGAGCAAAGAATCAATTGTTGAGAGTCAAATAGCATTCCTTTTCATTAGATATGCTTGCCCTCTTAATTTCATATGAATTGGATTTGATTTGATATGTATGAATATATTTTCATTTTAAAACTTAGGTTTGGAGAGAGAGAAAAATGGTAGAGCTCCGCTATCTCTGCAGATTTAAGTGGAAAAAAAATGAGGCTCTACACCTTTTTTTTAGGGGTGGAAATAGCCTTGCACAGTTAAATCTATTTTAATTATCATCCGTCCATTTATTTTATAAAATATAACAAGAATACCCCTAAAAACCTAATCGTCATTAGTGAGGTGGTTGGGTAATTATATATTACTATAAATAATATTCTATTTTATTTATTTTCCATCCGTTTTCGTATTTCGTCCGTATCTTTTTCATACGGACTCCGTTCACGAAACTCCAAACATGAAAGTTGACCAGAATTCCAAGACGAACGCAAAGGTTAAAGTTTCGTGGCCAAATTCCATCATTTGCAGAAATTCCTATTTTTGAGCTTTTAATTAAATAACTATTTATTGTCAAAATTCCGGGTTGTTACATTTTTCACCCCTCAAAAGGAATTTTGTCCCGAAATTCTGACAACTTGTTATCCTATCCTACACAACCAATTTGTGTACATCCACTTTGCAACCATGTGTATATGTCATGGTGTGCATAATTCAATTCAACCTTAAAACATGCATGCAAGACGATTCTAAATCGGTCCCTCTACATGTATGCAATAAATTTTAAAAACATGATGCAAAGCATCCTAAGTATACTGGCTATTCTATTTGAATGCAAAATTTGAAAAATTCTTTTTCATTCATAACCTTCACACAATTACGAATAAAAGTGTGAAACAACCAATTTTGCATCCAAACCCTACCATCCAAAACGTCACGCAATCTGATCGTTTCCTATTTAATTTCTCCTAAACCTGAAAAAGCAAATCAAAGCGAATTTTTTTAACATTTCCTCCGCTTACAAATATTCCATTTCCCATCCTACAGTGGAATTTTCACCTCAGATAACCCAAAATACTTCAAAAATTTCCATCTGTAAACTGTAAAAGAGGCTTAAAACAAGCTCTAAAACGTAAAACGAGTTAATTAATAGCTCGCGCGCATCGTTGAGACGATATGAAAACAATGTTTCTAAGGCTAAAATAGACAGCCTTTTCCTTGTTACCGTTAATGTTTTTATCGCATCATCAGTCCTATTGCACTGCTAAAACGCGCACACAAAGCATCCAAAAATCTTTATTATACGGTTCATGTGACCAAAAATTGAAATTTTTCATAAAAATAAATTTCTGCTTGAAAACTTCTCATGTTTATTTTGATTTTTTTTAAAACTGTTTCATTTCCTTATAAAATAAGAAAATGATAGAAAAATGTTTTTTTTTCAAACAACATTTTCCATAAACTTTTAAAAATGAAAATTGCAGAAACTTAAACGATTCAAGTCACCTGTTGGTGAAAAAGGAAGTCAGTCATGAAAAAAAAAATGTGAAAACTGAAATTACACACAAAAGACCAAACTAATTTTTAGTTTTAACGAGGAACGGTGATATATTTATTTATATACCCGTGACGAAAGAAACACAAAACCGGTCCTTTGCTAAAATTTATCCAACACAGAATTATGTTCTATCCAGCTTTAGGACAACTGCTAGTTTAGATATAAAAATGAGATTTCATTCATACAGGCATGCGTGAATGACATAAACATCTCAAAACATAGAAATCTCATTAACCTAAGTTGTGCGATTTAAACAACACTAATATTTACAAGAACGAATCACCACAACCAAAAACTGGTTTCGTCGAATTCCGACTTCGTATGCTCACACAGCGTATTTTTAACTATCAAAATACTTACTGCTTTTCACTCTAAAAATCCGTACAGCCACACACTGACTCTAAAAATCACGAAACTGGAAATCTAACAATAATTTAATATTGCGGATCCAATAAAATTGGTTTCGTCGAATTCCGACTTCGTTTGCAAAAGTGGCTATTTTTAAAGCTCTAAATAGCCTATTTAAATATATAAATATATTTAAATATAATTAAATTTAATATTTAAAAAAATAAATATCTTCGTCTATATTCACAGTGGAATACCATACAGCTCCAGAATATCCTATATGAATTTCCAGCTCGATATTTCAAATTTCGATTAAATCGATATTCGATTTAAAATGAATTTCCTTTTAAAAATATAATTAGTTCCTTTATAAATTATAACGGGATTCCACAACGACTTTTCTAAAATTTGATTTGGACATACATCAAAATCTACACGATGAAATCCCGATTTTTCTCTTCCACTAGAAAGATATACTCCACCAGCTCCATACGTTTCTTGTTTCACAGAAATCCGATTTAAAACGAACCCTGTACATTCAGTTGAAGTTCGAATCGCCAATTTATGAACTACAGCGACATTTCTAGCTCGATTTTAATTATATTATAATTTTATGTTCAAACTGTCGTTTATATAATATATTCGTTATTCAAATTAAATTCCAAGCTGAATTAAATATCACTGATGATCCAGTTCACACCATATCTCCATTTCAGCCAATTTTGATTATTTCAGAATTAAATATATTATTTAATTTATTATTCTAATTAAATTTCACCATTATTTAATTCCACGACTAATAAATTCTTTTAATTACCTTTTAAATAATTAAATAAATAAATTATAATACCTTTGCCAACGTGGGTCATTACAATCTTCCCCACTTAAAATAATTTCGTCCTCGAAATTGCTAAGTTAGAGGACGACCCTATCTATTAGAATTCCTAAGATTTGTTTACCCTTTATTTCTGATTTCAACTGAACCAATTAATATCGACTAAAATATTTATTCATTCAGACTAACTAAAATTTTCAAAAATTCTAAAAATTTTCTAACACTTTAAATTTTCGGAAAATTTCGCCATAACCTCCTTTGTACAGCCCTATCGGTAAAACTCCAACTCGCCTCTCTAGGCCTTCTCTACCCAAAAAGAAAATCAAACAGCCAAGCGGCTTGCCAATTCGGCTCATAAATCTCATGCTTATATCAAATATAAACTTGTACCTTTTTGTCGGGCATATCAACTTTATCACTTCACCTGTCATCAATTCAACATATGCCAATATCAATTTAATCAAACTATGATCACTTTATCCTCAACATAACCATTCGCTTATCCACGTCAAATATCATTTCAAATTCGAGTTTTATCCTCGATTCCAAACCCTTAACTCATCCACCAAATATCATTTCAAATTCCTATCTTATAAATCCAATTTGTTCGATATTTCTATTTCAACTCAGTTTCCACTTAACTGGTTTCTAATTCCATCTCAATTCTATTGGATTTTACAAGTTTTACTTTAATTTGTTTTACTTCAAACAACCTTTTCTTCCTGGAAGTTTTTAAACAGTTTACCTCTTTCAAAAATCTAATTTTCCTTTTTGAAATTCAACGCAACTTGTTTTCCCAAAACAAATTCAAAACAAAATCCTTGGTAGTAATCCGTCACTTACATACTCCAAAATGAACACTGATGATGTCATGATCAACATCGGAATCTATTTTCCAGCTACCGAAGTGAGTTCAATACTATAGCACTTTCAGAACCCATTTTTAAACATTTCCACCTTGAAATCAATTCCAAATATCCTTTTACAATGTTGTAAACAAATTTAAAATCTCCCAGGATCTTAAAATTTACATATATTAAATCTAGATTCATTTACAAACACCTTTCCCATTTCTGGGATTTTAAATTCCAATTCTGATCTAAATTCAGATTTAATTCATTTCAATTTCATATAATTCACTTGTATAAATTCTGATTGGTTATATATAACCATTTCACATTTTATAATCTGATCTGATTATAATTACTACCAACACATCCTATATATGATAATATATCACATATCCATACTGTGTCAGTCCATCGTATTCAAGTGTTTATTTACTCCTACCGATACAATGAATTAAACTGATCGACCAGAACTCATAAACAACTCAGCCGATAAATCTCCAAAATATAAAACCATTTTTATATCAAATACAAATACGCTCTCTCGTATATATACACTCAACTCAATCAAGGGTATTACTAACCCTATCTCTACCGAGTCACGCCACAGAGCTAAGGTAATTCTTAACTTAAGCTCCGATACCAAGTGTAATGACCCGAAAATCCGGACCAATTTGAGCTGACCAAATAACACAAGTCCAACCCCAAATTGTACTGGAAATTCAAGAAATTAATAGAAAGAAGATAGAAGGTGAGGATAGATAAGATAGAAACTTAGAATAGAAGAAGAAAATAAGAACATACATCATCAGAGTAACACGAATCTCATAGCGGAACGAATAACATATAATATTTAACATAACTTTGAAATATAACAGTTATGTATACAATAGCACTTATCAGAGTACAACACTTAATACACAGCGGAAATAAACTATAGCTACATGATCCTGAAGCCTCCTCCTCCTGCTCCAGCTCTTCAAATATATCTGTAAATCCTGACTACTTGATTTCCCGTATGAAATTGGGCACCCAAGAGTTTAGGGAAACAAAACAAAATAAACTCTGGGTCAGTCATGGGACTGGTACGAGTAAAACAGTTTAAAATAGTTATACAGGTATATGATATCTCATAAGACCACGCCGTGAATACGGAACGTGTTTACCCTTATGAGAATCCAAACATCTTTGAAAAGCAATATCATTCTGATATTATAATAATGTCTATATACAAATAGCTATCAATTTAGCAGAACGCTTTCATCTCATGTTCTACATATATAATATACAATCGAAATCGCAAGCACGTATTGGGTAATGGATTTCCAACTATGACAAGGTATGGAACCACCTTCCAATCAGTGTACTCTAGGAACGATACACTAGTGTTCAACAAGAACATCTTGCAACTCAGCCACACGTGACCGACCACTCATTTCGCTTGAGTGTATCGAATGTATATCACCAACGGTTGGGATCAGCAACTGTTCCCACATATATATATGGGACATCATTGATAGATTAAAGAAGCAAATGAATATTCTCTAGATAGGTGATTATACAACCTACTTCGGTGCGACCGACTTAGCCATGCTGCCTGCCCGATTTCTGTCATTTACCGGATGTGAGGCTAGAAGCTACGCTTATCTTTTCACATACCACATCTTCATTCACTTAGAATGTCACATCGTCATACCATTAAAATCACAAATTGATTTCCCCAAAAATACCACGGGTATAAGCTAAGAGAAACGAATTCTTCCGCCACCAACATAAATACGTTTGAAATGATCAACTTACGTGATCTACCAGATATACTCTGTCAGACCTTCGTCAATACAAGTTGTCCTGGCACTGGACAAACCGAAGGCACTATTCAGTACATCCATCTTAGGCACTGTTATCTAAGACATATACAATAGCCCTTGCACTTTACTCAGTCTTCAATTATCTTTTGCATATATGATACGCAACGCTTATGCCAATACAGAGTGGTTCTTTGGATAATAATCCAACCGGTCTCTCCATATTAACAACGTTAAAATGGTCAAAAACTTCGATAGTCGGTGAGTTAACTATCGAAGAAAAACAAGTGTGCAAACAACGATACTATTTCCAGATGGAAATTATATCGAACAATCATCCAACATATATATATGTATATACATATATATATATATCCTCCTTTTGTATGTTTAGAAAATATACGTTATTAACACTGGAAAACATTTCCATGGCTTAATTATGTTTCACTATTCTTCCACATCTATCAGACTCTAACTATAAACTAACAAGAGAATAACTTCCTAATTATAACCCCGAAGGCCGAAACCAACATCAGATCGATACTTAGGAACCCATTCAACTTACTAATTCTAGTCAGTTTCTAATTTTGCTTAACTCTATATCTTTAACTCTATTTGATTAACTCTAATTGATTAACTCTGATTAATTAACTCTATTTCCTTTTAATATATCGTATTTATTTTCTAAATAAATATTTCCTTTATAATCCTATTTATTCTACTTATCCCCTAAATAAATAAATCATTTAACTTTATTTATACCCTAAATAATAAATTCTTTTACCTTTATTTATTTCCTAAATAAATAAATCCTTTTATATCTATTTGTAAATGGTTTACAAATATCCCTCTTTCTATTTTTTTTGACAATATTTTCCTTTATATATATTGTTTTACAAATATCTTCCTTTATATTTGATTTCACAAATATATCTCCTCTATATTTGTTTTATAAATAAATCCCTTTATATTTGTTTAACAAATAAAATTCCTTTTATTCCAAATCCTTTTTCTTTTATAATATAAAATCCATTGATTTTATATAAATAAATTATTTTCGAGATATACTTTGAAAATCCCTTTCCCACATTCTGGTATTTCTTATGGTATTTAACACGCCATATAACAACGATAAATATCGTTCAAACACAAATAATCAATGTCAGGTTATACATCACATCATATATCACAATATATGAATCATAGTAAAATAAATGTTGAGGAATCCAGTTGGATTCCTCCAACCTGTTTCCCTGCATCACAAATGTTAAACAATATAGATAACATCACTTTCAGTTCCATATGATATTTTTGTTAAACAGAATTAATATAGAAATTCAACTAACTGACTAGCAGTTCAATCAAACAGTCAACACACAGTAAATCAGACAATTTTTAATAGTTCCAAAAATACAACATGAAATTATAAACTGTTTAGAGTTGGTGAGATTTACTCACATTGGACTATCATCGTTAATTAACGATAATTGTCGCTCGATTTGATTTAGACAGACAATTTATTTTTCTATAAATTGTAACGTGCTCCAATTGACTTGCGGTCAGTTCCATTGTGTAGTGTCCGTCCATACAATCCCAACGGATCTTGTTTTGCTGGATTTCGATTACGTATGACTAAGTTATCGCATTAACAAGTTAATATACCATTATAAAATAAAATAAACATGAATTATTAAAGCTGGGCCTTACTTTCTTCTCGGCCCAAACACCCTTAAGTACCAAGCCCGCTTCGTGTTCTTCCCTAAACCACCGAAATAACGCTGCTCCCAGTGCTCCTTCAGTTCGAACACGGCCTCATCCTTCCACCCAAACTCCTCCATTCCTCAATGATAATCCCAACGAGAAACACCATTACGATCTCCTTTCCATCCTCCATCTCCTCATACCCATACCAATCCGCTCGACGCCTTCAACCTGGTTCCGACCTCTCATCCTTCACGTCACAGCATCGATCAAAGTTACGATCGTAATCCTCCAAATTCACATGAAAGCAGCTCCTCAACACCAAAACCCCAAATACGAACTCGCATTGACCTAAAAACCCTTACATCTCACCCAAACCCGAACCCTAGGTTTATTGTCACTTCGTCGAACCCAACAAGTGATGTCGCACGGGATAAGAGGGACATAGAATTGAAGATAATCTCTTTCTAAATCCAACCATATACATACTTTGATTTATACAATTTTGCAGGGTTTTATTTTGATTTTTGAATCTCCATATCCACTGTTTTCTTTTACTGGACACTGGCAGAGCATTGTTTTGGCCAGAGGAGAATTAGGTTAGGGTTAGAAGGATGTTAGGCTATTTATAGGTAGGTTATATTATTTTTTTATTGGATATTTTATTTTATTTAAAGCAATTTCTGTTTGTATTCATCCTCTAAAGTTCCTGCGATCACATACGGTACCAAAAAATCACGAAACTGGACATGCACTTTCAGTTCGACATTACGGACCCAACGAAACTGGTTTCGTCGAATTCCGACTTCGTATGCTTACACAACGTATTTTTAACCATCAAAATACTGACTGCTTTTCACTCTAAAAATCTGTACGGCCACACACTGATTCTAAATATTACGAAACTGGAAATCCAACAATAATTTAATATTGCGGATCCAATAAAATTGGTTTCGTCGAATTCCGACTTCGTTTGCAAAAGTGGCTATTTTTAAAGCTCTAAATAGCCTATTTAAATATATAAATATATTTAAATATATAAATATATTTAAATATAATTAAATTTAATATTTAAAAAAATATTATCGTCTATATTCATAGTGGAATACCATACGGCTCCAGAATATCCTATATGAATTTCCAGCTCGATATTTCAAATTTCGATTAAATCGATATTCGATTTAAAATGAATTTCCTTTTAAAAATATAATTAATTCCTTTATAAATTATAACATAATTCCACAGCGACTTTTCTAAAATTTGATTTGGACATACATCAAAATCTAAACGATGAAATCCCGATTTTTCTCTTCCACTAGAAAGATATACTCCACCAGCTCCACACGTTTCTTGTTTCACAGAAATCCGATTTAAAACGAACCCTGTACATTCAGTTGAGGTTCGAATTGCCAATTTATGAACTACAGCGCCATTTCAAGCTCGATTTTAATTATATTATAATTCTATGTTCAAACTGTCGTTTATATAATATATTCGTTATTCAAATTAAATTCCAAGCTGAATTAAATATCACAGATGATCCAGTTCACACCATATCGCCATTTCAGCCAATTTTGATTATTTCAGAATTAAATATATTATTTAATTTATTATTTTAATTAAATATTCACCATTATTTAATTCCACGACCAATAAATTCTTTTAATTACCTTTTAAATAATTAAATAAATTAATTATAATACCTCTGCCAATGCGGGTCATTACAGCCTAGCCCAACTTTTGTTACTTCCTGGTTGTGAGGATAGAGGCTACGTCTATCTTCAGAACATCTGATCACCATTCACTTTGAATGTCACATCGTCAAATCCGTTAAATATCACTAATTGACGTCAACAAAAATACACTGGTGTTGGCTTAGAGAAGGTGTCTTCTCTGCCCCCAAACAGAAACACAGTTGTAAAAATCAATGTATGTGACTCTCAGTAAATACTCTGTCAAACACTCGTCCATACAAGTCATCCAGGAACAGGATGAACCGAAGGCAGTCTCCTACTGCATCCTTGAATTACCCTATGGATCAGTAGCGAGAAGTCCTTGCAATCCGCAAAATCTCAACCACGATCGAAACACAGTTAAAAACCTCTGGTAGCTAGCCAGAGAAATTTAACAGCAATCCTTCCGCTTATGAAGATCCACGCTCTTCAATGCTCCATCTCGACCATCTGCTAATATTTCAATGTTTACGTATTTGCTGGTCAGAATGGTTTTCGAATATCACTTCGATCCCGGTCTTTCCTTACCAACAATCGCCTTGGTCATATTTTGATAGTCGGTGTTTTGACTATTAAAATAAACAACCATCATCCATAGAAAAATAAAGTGGATTCCTTGGTTCAGTATACAGCGTCACTTGGCCTTTTAGTTAAACAGCTGTTGATTAAATTTCCAAATTTCCAAACATTTGGATTATCGCCCTCTCACATTTCTTATTTCTAAATCAAATTATCCAACTTCTAATTCTTTGAATTATAGTTTATATATCCTTCATGGAAATATTCTTTTAATCTTCTTAACCATCATCGTCTCTAAACTAGTATCATTCTTAGGTAATCATGAATTCGTTACACGTTGGGGTATTTTATTTATCTCTCAGACCTTGAGACGACAACATTCTTACCTTCAGAATGGATAGAAGTTTATCAACGAATATTATTCCAATAAAAATACTAACGCTTCTATTTACACAACGTTTTAAACATGGATTTAACTCCATTTATTTTATTTTGAAAACCCCCTTTTTGCCATTTCCAAACCCACGCTTTTCCAATTTAACACATCTTAATTTCCTCATCTCTAGAGTTTAAATTTCCTTTAACTCCCTTCAGATTACAAATCCCATTTTGAACAAGTTCATTAATTCATTTATAACTTGCCTCAATAATTGTCTAATTTGGATTTATAGAAATCCGACTAATAGAATTCTAAATATGCATTCATATTATTTATAAATCTGCTTACCAATCAGTTAAACTATACATAGGGTTATACGACTTCATAACTTCTAATTGCGGCACCTAAGTTCATGGATTATCACTTCCATTATTATAAATCAATCCCCATTTACTTTGGAAACCAATTAATTAACTTTTATTATAATAGTTAATCTCCTCTTTAGTGTTATTTAAATAATAATTAAAAATTCAATAATTGTATAAGCAGTTGACTTAGTCAACCCAAAACAAGGTTAATTCATTAATCGTCCTACTTGGTTATTAATAAATAATATTAACTTAAATAATTTCATTTAATCTAATTAACAATCTAATTAAATTTAACAATCACAATTAATTTTTCATTTAAAACAAATTATTTAATCCTTCTTTCAAATTGATTTAAAAATCAATTTAAATAATCTTATTTAATTTAATTAATAATCTAATTAAACAAAATAGTCTTTATTAATTGTTATTGGAAACAATTAACTACATCCTTCACCATTTGGTTAATTTCTATTAATTTGTTTATTCAACAGAATAAACTTTGATAATAATAAATAATAAATATTTATTTCTTTAATAACTTTCGTAAAACAATCTATATAAAATAGATTTCAAATCTTTTTTTAGTTATAAAACAAATTTTATAACTTTCCTGCTATTGATTTCCCTAACGGTAAATTAATCTTTATAAACTGATTTATTTATAGGCCATCCGCCGATAAATACTCAACCAATAACAGCCATTGTTTAATATCACATATGTGTTGGGTTTTGGTGTCAACATTCAATAATCAACGACCAATCAGATTGATTAATAGTTCATATAAGTAAACAATATATTTAAGGAATCCGGTTGGATCCCTCCAACCTGTTCGTCCCTGCATCACAATGGGTTACCTCAATTTCAACACGATAAACAGTTCAACTAATAACAGTCAACAATCAATTTATAACAGTCATTCAAGCATCAAATGATTTGTCTAATACGTTTATTATTATAAACGTAACCAACAAAGTAAGTTAGCTCGTTGGAATTTTAATCGTTAAAAATAATGATTTAATTCGATTAAATTAAACAAACGTTTAATTTAATTGATGAATATTTTTAATTATTCAACATCCATGCAAACAGTCATCAAATCATTAATCAACATCAAACATTGCACACAAAATAAAAACCCGGCTTATAGAATATAAACGGGATAAACTGAGTGAGTTGAAGTCACCTCGGGTTTAATTCTGACGTTAAAACGCTTGTTTTTAATTAAATTAAACTAACGTCTAATTTAATTAAAAATCCCTGCCGCTTCCAATGCTGACCAAACCAGCTCCAAGATGTTACGATCGTTGGTACGGTTCCATCGTCTCTTGTTTCATCTGGTTCTAGTACTGTATGCACATATTACAATTTTATCACCGTGTTCACATATTTAAATAATTATCATAAATACCTTAACCACTAAAAATTTTCTACTTATATTAGTGTTAATTAAATCCGATCCGTAGGCCTGATTATACTATATACGATCCCACCCATGCTTATGTCGGCAGGGGAGACTAGAGAAATTTAGGCTCATTTGAATACCGGATATGTACAAACATGTTATACTATATGGTTCACCTTATGCCTCATCTACGTTAATTGTAGAAGGACCTAGATAACGCATTACTGAGTACGACACACTTGGATTAGGCACGATTCTATATCTTCCCAAGCGCGTGAATTATCACTAACTTAATATAGTATATCATTAACTCATTTTAACCTACTTTATCTAAGCCTTCATTAGACCGTATGGTCTTACGTATTATTTGGCATTTCCAAAATAAAGATTTAAGTAGATCTAACTGTTGGATCACGCTAAAAAGTAATTAGGCCAGTTTATCTTTTTTTGTTCACCTGCTACTTACATCTTCTCTCCCATCCAGCTTTATTTCTTTCTCACGCCATTTCCTCAATATTTGGTAACCTGCTCCGTAGCCCTTCATACCGTGATCACCTTCACCGTCCATGCTTGCAACCGCACATAAGCATCCATTCCAACATACGAACCAGCGCCTCTTCCATGCATGAAACCCTTGCACAAACAACAAGCGTCCACCCATCTTTCATACCACGCGTCCCTGTTACTTCCTTCCAATTTCCCACTTCAACGCTCCAGCTACCAGAACACGCGCAACTGTCAATCTGACAAATAATGCAATGATGAAGAAGCTCGAGTCGATGCTCTCCATTCAAGCCGCCACCGCAAAATCCACGTTAAGTGCCACCTATTCTTCGCTAGCCCGAACGAATTGCGAGCTAGAAGCAGAATTCTCTGCTTCAAGCTCATGACAGCCGGATTCCATTTAGAGAATTGCACGTCGCACTAATCTGAATTATGAAGGGGACAAAGCACCTGCGCGCGGTCACTTTGACGGCGCAATCGCGAAACGGAAAGAAAGTCCCATTATTATAAGGATGTCCCTTCCAAAAGAATGCCCAAATTCCTTGGCCCCAGTTCACGAGGACACATCCAGATCAAAATTCGATATTGAAGAAGGCGGTCAATCCATGGATCTGAGCAAGGAACGGGAATACATCTTAGGAATGGCGCGATCAATTGTGAAGGAAAACCTAAAGAAGAAGGATGATCGAAGAGAATGGGAGTTGTAACGACCCGGATTTTCAGCCGTTGAATTCTGAATATTTAAATTGGTTTAAATATTTTATTTGAATTATATATAGGGATTTATAATGAATTTATTTATAAAACGAAGTTTGAACGTTAATTTATTAATATAATTATGAAACGAGCTCGAAAACGCGCTGCAGTTCGTAATATAGAGTTTTGAACTTCAACTGAGTATACAGAACTCGTTATAAATCGGATTTCTGTGAAACAAGACACGTTGGAACCATATTGATTATAATTTTCATGTGAAAGAGAAAAATCTAGATTTCGTGTTATAATTTGTTAGTTATGGTCAAATCAAATTTTCAAATAGTCGCTATGGAAATCGCTATTTAAATATAGGCCTTTAAAATAGCCGTTTTGCAAACAAACTCAGATTTCGACGAAATCAGTTTCATTGGGACCGTATCGTTAAATTATTGTACGGTGGTGAGTGGCGTGGAAAACCGATGTCGTATGTAACCACGGTAGCCGTAAACGCTCGTTCAGTGCAATTAAATTAATTCAACTGAATAAAGGGATATTAGAGTGTAACTTGAACAGACGATCGAATCAGGCCACGAAACCAGTTCCGGTGAGTTCGTAGCGTCGGATGTAGTCAGGGTAGGTATATAGTTTGTTATTTTTAGAGATCAACAAATTTGGTGTTCAGAAGGGCAGTGCGGTACGCGCCAAAAACAGTCTACCGGGGCAACAGTCTCAGAATGTGACGAAACTAGTGCCATTGGGTTCGTATCGAAAAGTTATTGTCGATGTTCGCAGTTTCGAGTTGTTTCGATTTATCTGGTGATCGTGATAAATTAAAATGTGAGTTCATTTCTGGTTTATAAGGGAAATTTTTCCAAACGATGTCAGAATTCGACGAAACTTGTCCCATTGGATTCAGAATAACTTTTTACACCAAGATTAGCCTTTTTATCAGTAAACAGACTGTTCATTCATATGATTATTTGTTCATATTCAAGTACACAGAATTATATACGGCCGGTGCCGCGTCATAATTAACTTTTCAAAACAAATATTTCCAGATGATAGTATATTAAGAATATTAGGCAACCTAGATTAAGTTAGCAAATCAAAACCTGTCCAGAGAAGTTAGAGGAAAGAAAAAATGCCTACAACTGTACTTAGTACGTGATGACTAAGCCATAACCAAGCGTGTTGTCCAAACCATCTCGTTTCCGTGTGAATCAAGCCAACTTGTCTCCGTGCGAACCAAGCTTTTACATGTCATGTTCCCCAAACCACATTACTTTCCGTGGGTGCCAAGCTACTGAAATATATAAAATACTCTTTTTTTTTCTTCTATAAATGATGGTCATTCTCAACCCCTATTCCTAAATCTCTTTACCAATTATCGTTGGATATTTCTTTCAGAAACACACCACTTCGAGGATACATAAATCGATCGCTAAATGGGAAAACTTGATTTTCGATTCCTTAAATTTTCTGGCTAAAGACTCCTTCCCTCCATAAATTTTATAATACTCGATACCACTTCAGTTATTTCGGTTTTCGTTCTGAAAACCGAAACCTGCGACGCGTTCAGATGGAAGGTAGAGGGTTCAGCATGACAGTGGAAGCAAGGAGGCGGCTCTCGGAGGAGGTTTTTGTGGAGGGTTCGTCAGGAGCTCTGGCGATCAGCAGTTCTAGGCAGCGGGGGGGTTTTTGAAGGAGAAAGGCGTTCACATTATTTTGTTGTAGATGGTATCGCTGACTTCGGCTAAGTTAGTACAAGGGTTAGTAAACATTGAGTTGTGGATTAGGGGATAATCTCAATTCAAATAACTATTGAACTGACGAAACTCAAAATGATGATGAGTGGAGAAATGTGAAAGAGCTGGTCATTTGTTTTCTTTGAAGAGGGTCAAGGTAGTGCTGTTGGATGAAAGCGAAACTGCTTATTACGAGTTATAGAAAAAAAGGGGTATCAGAAACTTGTTTTGAAACATCTGCATGGACAGGAGAATTTGCATCATTAGAATGGGGAAAGAGTAGCAGGATTCGAACTATCTCAGCATGGAAGAAAGGAGGATTAGCAAGGAAGAGAAGTGCTTAAAGGGGTCAACAGATTAACACGGGTATCAGCTATTATTAGGAGTTTAAGCAAGTGGGGCCAGCATGTGATGTGGTCTTGAACGAGAAAGCAGGTGTTTTGAAGCGTGCAAATGAAAGGAGGATCCATCAGGCCGGAATTACAAAGTGAAAACAATCATGTGAAACCGGTCACGTTGGAATCGTGACGACCAGAGCTATATTGTGAAGCTGATTTCACTAAGAACGAAGCTACTGGAAATTCATGATAAAAATTGAACGTTTGTTCGATATTAGAATGGAACGAAAGCAGACTCATCAAACTGCAAAACTAGGTGAGTAAACTCACTTACTCCCTCTCGTTTATATTTTTATATATAAACGAGTTTTAAATATTTTTAATGTGCAATGGTTGATTGGTTGAATAGTTGGTAAATTTGGTTGAATTGGTTGATAGGATTACACCATTAATTGATCATTAGTTCTGATATTTCATTTTGATGTGAAATAATATTATTGATGATATTAACATCTGTGGATGCAGGGAAACAGGTTGGAGGGATCCAACTGGATCCCTCAACATTTTATTTACTATTTTATTTGATGGTGATATGTTGTGCTACATTATCCATGGATGAATATGTGTGTTTGGTTTACTCTGGCCTTAGGAACCCGGTATTTTAGATACCGTAAAATATCATCGAATGTGAAAGGGGAAATTAAAATTTAAAAGCAGAGTTTATTTCCAAATTAGAAATAATTTCTTTTTCATTGAGTTGCAAATGGAAACCTATTCCATTGGGTAAACCAAGAAAAATGTTATAAATAAAGATATAAATTAAGTGGATCATTAACCATTGGATAAATTAAAAGGTGAGTTCAAATATGAATATATATTTGAAAGTGAGTATCGGTTTTGAAACCAATATTTGAAATGGATTTGAATTTAGCAAGGTACAAAGGAAAGATTTTCAAATGCTTAAGATAAAAGAATAAATGATTTAAACCAGGAAATATTTTGCAAATAAAAGGTATATAAAAAAGGGAATTTATAGAAATCGAATTAAGTGGTAAAAAAAAAATGTATAGTTTATAAATATGTTCAAAGGAGAACTTGAATTGTTAAAATAAACAGAGTTTATAAATGAACAACGGAAGCGTGTGCGTCGCACACGGTATTTTATTCAAAACAGCAATCATAACGCTGTTGTTATAGGGAATGCTTTTATAATTTTAAACAGCAATTTTAACGCTGTTGTTGAAAGCAATGTTTGGTTTAAAGTTGTGGACTCTGACTATTTCAAAGTTAAGAATGTCGTTCAGTTAAGGTCTGAGAGGTAATTATACCCCAACTTGACTGACTGCATTATTGACGGAGAAATGGTTAAGGCTCGATAGCAAGTGTTGGTTAGTGATATCGTTAGTTAACGAATGATTTATGATTTGAGTTATAATAACGATGTTCATAACATCAGTTAATTCAAAGGATTTAGAAATGTTTTCTAACTGGAGTAAAAGATATTTTCTCAATAAAGGAATTATATATATTGGAAATGTTTCCCAATAATCAAGAAAGAAAATAGAGCTTTGAAAGAACACGAAAGGTGGAAAATGGGAATTGGAAATGATAGTGTAATAAAGAACTAATATAGAAAGGGCCCAGTGTTGTTAATGCTTGATTGATAGAATTTCCATTTGGAAATAGGACCGTTGATTGTATGGATGTTTCTTTGATAGTTAAATCACCGACTATCAAAGTTTTTATTTTTTTTATTTTTATATACCTCCGTTGTCAACATGGAGAGACCGGGATCAGATTCGATATCTGAAAACCACTCCGTATTGGCGTAAGCGTTATGAAGCAACTTATGCTGAAGAAAATTGAAGACGGAGTTATGCAAGGGCTATCCTGTTTACGAGATAGTGCCTTCGGTTTGTCCAGACCCAGGACAACTTGTATGGACGAGTGTCTGACAGAGTATTTCCAAAGGGGGTTACGTACGTTGATTCCTTCAAACGTACGAAGTGGATGGCATAGAAGGGAAACTTCTTTAGCCTAACAATCTGAGTATTTTTGTGGGAATCAATTAGTGATTTCCGATGGATCTGACGATGTGGCATTCAAAGTGAATGATGGCCAGATGTTCTGGAAGATAATTCAAACCTCAAGCCTCACAACCCGGAAGTGGACAAAAATCGGGCAGGCAGCATGGCTATGTGGGTCGCACCCATTAGGATGTATGATCACCTATCTAGAGAAATTCCATTTGTTCTTTAATCTATCGATGCTGTCCCTTGTCGGGAGGCGGTTGCTGATCCGAACCGTCGGTGGTATACATTCGATACACTCAAGCGAAATGAGTGGTCGGTCATGTGTGGGCCGGGTTGCAAGAGGTTCTTGTTGAACCCAGTGTATTCTCCTCTAGAGATACACGTTCGGAAGGTGGTCCCATACCTTGTCAAGTTGGAATCCAATCTCCAATAAGCGCCCTGCGGTTTTTGATTTTATATTATATATGGAGCGTGAGATGCAAGCGTTCCACTAGATTCTATTTATTTGATTTAGACATTACTATAATATCACTGGATTTGATATCAAAATATTTTTTTGGTTATCGTAAGGCAAAAACCGTCCGTGTTTATGTGTGGATCGGTCTTACGATTATCATTTCTTTCGAAAGGATTTTGAAAGTTAAACAAATGATTGGAGTTTACTCACACCAGTCCCATGACTGACCCAGAGTTTATTTTGTTTGTTTTCCCTAAACTCTTGGGTGCCCAAATTTGTACGGGCAGTCAAGTAGTCGGGATTTTTCAGATCCACTTGGAGGAGCTTGAAGCAGGAGGCTTCACCGGTTAGCTTTAGACTATCATATTTTCCGCTGTGTACTATGTTGTATCTGGAAACAGGTGTTTATAACTGTTCCAGGGATAATCGTTGTGCTCTGATAATGGTATGTATATACAAATACTGATTTGTGCTTCAAAGGTTATATTATATAATATATTTTATTCGTTCCGCTGTGAGTTTGTGATCTTCGTTTTCTTCTATTCTAATATTTCTTTCTTTCTATTTCTCACCCTCTAACTTCTTTCTAATAATGGTTCGTATTTCCGTGTCATTTGAGTTGGACGTGTGGTGTTATTAGTCGACTCAAAGGGTACGGATTTGCGGGTCGTTTCAGTTGGTATCAGAGCTGAAGGTTAAGTGATTACCTTGGCTCTGTGGCGTGACTCAATAGAGATGGGGTTAGTAACACCCTAGGTTGAGTTTGAGTGTATATATATGAGCGCGTATTTGTGGATTTGATATAAAATTGTTTTATATTGTGTTGTCTGGTTTGTTGAGTGGTTTATGAATTCTGGTCGATACAGGAAGTACAACCGTATCGATAGGTGTTTCTAAACTCTCGAACAGAACAAATCGACTCAGTATTGTTTTAAAGTGGGTAAGTGATATAATTTGCCCAAAAGTTATTTTGATATAAAGGGATAATTTTCTGAAATTATCGAATGTGTTGATTGTTATTACAATCAAAGGAAATTATAAAATATTGGAATGGTTGTATAAAACCAAATTGAATTTGTATAAGAATAGGATATACAATTAAGCTGAACTGAAATTTAATTCAAACCATAATTTGAATTTAAATCCCGGATATTTTGAAAATATTCCTTGAAGTATTTTAAAGGTAATATGGCATTAGTTTGAAGAGATTTTTAAATTAGAAAGGTTTAAACGGATTTGAAAGTGATTAAGCATTGAAATCACTTCAGTGGCGAGAAAATAGTACTGATAAGGTGTCGCGACATTATCGGTATTCATTTTCGAGTTTCTAAGTGATGGATTGCTACCATAAATAGGTTTGTTAATGGAAATTTGTTTGAGAAATATAAAGTTATTTTAGAAATTCAAATGTTTTGAATTGAGTTGATTATAAATATGTGTATAAATATATATATGATTTCAAACTAATTTGAAATAAAACCCGGGAATTTGAATTCTGAAATTGTTTAACTTGTATAAGTTGAATAAATTGGTGGAAATAAATCAAATAGGTCGAAATTTAAGTTAAAAGGGAAATTGAAACTCAAATGGGATAAGTGGATTGATTCCTGAAGTAGAGATCAGATTTGACTTGATAGAATTGGAAGTAAACTAGTCAGAAGTTGATTACAGAGTTACAAACTGGAAGTTGGATTGATTTGAAACCAAGTGGAGATGGATATAGGCATGCTGAGCAGAGATTGAATGGAAGCAAATGCAGAGATAGAATTATGCCCGACAAAAAGGTACATGTTTACAATATTGTTTGGGTTGATGATTTTATGAGCCTATGGGGCATGCCGCTTGGCTTTTTGATTTTCTTTTGGATTGGAGAAGACCTAGAAAGGCGAATTGTGGTTGTACCGATTGAGCCAGGCAGAGGAGATGCTGCCGACATTTTTCAGAATTTAAAGTATTAGAAAATTTTCAGAATTTTTGAAAATTTTCGTTAGTAAGAATAAATGAATATTTTAATTGAAATAAATTGATTCAGTTAAGCTGAAATTAAGAAGTGAACAAAAAGGATTATTGGACCTAGTTAACAGGGTATGTAGTATCTTTTCTTAACTTGGCAATTTCGAGGACGAAATTATTTTAAGGGGGAAGGAATGTAACGACCCGGATTTTCAGCCGTTGAATTCTGAATATTTAAATTGGTTTAAATATTTTATTTGAATTATATATAGGGATTTATAATGAATTTATTTATAAAACGAAGTTTGAACGTTAATTTATTAATATAATTATGAAACGAGCTCGAAAACGCGCTGCAGTTCGTAATATAGAGTTTTGAACTTCAACTGAGTATACAGAACTCGTTATAAATCGGATTTCTGTGAAACAAGACACGTTGGAACCATATTGATTATAATTTTCATGTGAAAGAGAAAAATCTAGATTTCGTGTTATAATTTGTTAGTTATGGTCAAATCAAATTTTCAAATAGTCGCTATGGAAATCGCTATTTAAATATAGGCCTTTAAAATAGCCGTTTTGCAAACAAACTCAGATTTCGACGAAATCAGTTTCATTGGGACCGTATCGTTAAATTATTGTACGGTGGTGAGTGGCGTGGAAAACCGATGTCGTATGTAACCACGGTAGCCGTAAACGCTCGTTCAGTGCAATTAAATTAATTCAACTGAATAAAGGGATATTAGAGTGTAACTTGAACAGACGATCGAATCAGGCCACGAAACCAGTTCCGGTGAGTTCGTAGCGTCGGATGTAGTCAGGGTAGGTATATAGTTTGTTATTTTTAGAGATCAACAAATTTGGTGTTCAGAAGGGCAGTGCGGTACGCGCCAAAAACAGTCTACCGGGGCAACAGTCTCAGAATGTGACGAAACTAGTGCCATTGGGTTCGTATCGAAAAGTTATTGTCGATGTTCGCAGTTTCGAGTTGTTTCGATTTATCTGGTGATCGTGATAAATTAAAATGTGAGTTCATTTCTGGTTTATAAGGGAAATTTTTCCAAACGATGTCAGAATTCGACGAAACTTGTCCCATTGGATTCAGAATAACTTTTTACACCAAGATTAGCCTTTTTATCAGTAAACAGACTGTTCATTCATATGATTATTTGTTCATATTCAAGTACACAGAATTATATACGGCCGGTGCCGCGTCATAATTAACTTTTCAAAACAAATATTTCCAGATGATAGTATATTAAGAATATTAGGCAACCTAGATTAAGTTAGCAAATCAAAACCTGTCCAGAGAAGTTAGAGGAAAGAAAAAATGCCTACAACTGTACTTAGTACGTGATGACTAAGCCATAACCAAGCGTGTTGTCCAAACCATCTCGTTTCCGTGTGAATCAAGCCAACTTGTCTCCGTGCGAACCAAGCTTTTACATGTCGTGTTCCCCAAACCACATTACTTTCCGTGGGTGCCAAGCTACTGAAATATATAAAATACTCTTTTTTTTCTTCTATAAATGATGGTCATTCTCAACCCCTATTCCTAAATCTCTTTACCAATTATCGTTGGATATTTCTTTCAGAAACACACCACTTCGAGGATACATAAATCGATCGCTAAATGGGAAAACTTGATTTTCGATTCCTTAAATTTTCTGGCTAAAGACTCCTTCCCTCCATAAATTTTATAATACTCGATACCACTTCAGTTATTTCGGTTTTCGTTCTGAAAACCGAAACCTGCGACGCGTTCAGATGGAAGGTAGAGGGTTCAGCATGACAGTGGAAGCAAGGAGGCGGCTCTCGGAGGAGGTTTTTGTGGAGGGTTCGTCAGGAGCTCTGGCGATCAGCAGTTCTAGGCAGCGGGGGGGTTTTTGAAGGAGAAAGGCGTTCACATTATTTTGTTGTAGATGGTATCGCTGACTTCGGCTAAGTTAGTACAAGGGTTAGTAAACATTGAGTTGTGGATTAGGGGATAATCTCAATTCAAATAACTATTGAACTGACGAAACTCAAAATGATGATGAGTGGAGAAATGTGAAAGAGCTGGTCATTTGTTTTCTTTGAAGAGGGTCAAGGTAGTGCTGTTGGATGAAAGCGAAACTGCTTATTACGAGTTATAGAAAAAAAGGGGTATCAGAAACTTGTTTTGAAACATCTGCATGGACAGGAGAATTTGCATCATTAGAATGGGGAAAGAGTAGCAGGATTCGAACTATCTCAGCATGGAAGAAAGGAGGATTAGCAAGGAAGAGAAGTGCTTAAAGGGGTCAACAGATTAACACGGGTATCAGCTATTATTAGGAGTTTAAGCAAGTGGGGCCAGCATGTGATGTGGTCTTGAACGAGAAAGCAGGTGTTTTGAAGCGTGCAAATGAAAGGAGGATCCATCAGGCCGGAATTACAAAGTGAAAACAATCATGTGAAACCGGTCACGTTGGAATCGTGACGACCAGAGCTATATTGTGAAGCTGATTTCACTAAGAACGAAGCTACTGGAAATTCATGATAAAAATTGAACGTTTGTTCGATATTAGAATGGAACGAAAGCAGACTCATCAAACTGCAAAACTAGGTGAGTAAACTCACTTACTCCCTCTCGTTTATATTTTTATATATAAACGAGTTTTAAATATTTTTAATGTGCAATGGTTGATTGGTTGAATAGTTGGTAAATTTGGTTGAATTGGTTGATAGGATTACACCATTAATTGATCATTAGTTCTGATATTTCATTTTGATGTGAAATAATATTATTGATGATATTAACATCTGTGGATGCAGGGAAACTGGTTGGAGGGATCCAACTGGATCCCTCAACATTTTATTTACTATTTTATTTGATGGTGATATGTTGTGCTACATTATCCATGGATGAATATGTGTGTTTGGTTTACTCTGGCCTTAGGAACCCGGTATTTTAGATACCGTAAAATATCATCGAATGTGAAAGGGGAAATTAAAATTTAAAAGCAGAGTTTATTTCCAAATTAGAAATAATTTCTTTTTCATTGAGTTGCAAATGGAAACCTATTCCATTGGGTAAACCAAGAAAAATGTTATAAATAAAGATATAAATTAAGTGGATCATTAACCATTGGATAAATTAAAAGGTGAGTTCAAATATGAATATATATTTGAAAGTGAGTATCGGTTTTGAAACCAATATTTGAAATGGATTTGAATTTAGCAAGGTACAAAGGAAAGATTTTCAAATGCTTAAGATAAAAGAATAAATGATTTAAACCAGGAAATATTTTGCAAATAAAAGGTATATAAAAAAGGGAATTTATAGAAATCGAATTAAGTGGTAAAAAAAAAATGTATAGTTTATAAATATGTTCAAAGGAGAACTTGAATTGTTAAAATAAACAGAGTTTATAAATGAACAACGGAAGCGTGTGCGTCGCACACGGTATTTTATTCAAAACAGCAATCATAACGCTGTTGTTATAGGGAATGCTTTTATAATTTTAAACAGCAATTTTAACGCTGTTGTTGAAAGCAATGTTTGGTTTAAAGTTGTGGACTCTGACTATTTCAAAGTTAAGAATGTCGTTCAGTTAAGGTCTGAGAGGTAATTATACCCCAACTTGACTGACTGCATTATTGACGGAGAAATGGTTAAGGCTCGATAGCAAGTGTTGGTTAGTGATATCGTTAGTTAACGAATGATTTATGATTTGAGTTATAATAACGATGTTCATAACATCAGTTAATTCAAAGGATTTAGAAATGTTTTCTAACTGGAGTAAAAGATATTTTCTCAATAAAGGAATTATATATATTGGAAATGTTTCCCAATAATCAAGAAAGAAAATAGAGCTTTGAAAGAACACGAAAGGTGGAAAATGGGAATTGGAAATGATAGTGTAATAAAGAACTAATATAGAAAGGGCCCAGTGTTGTTAATGCTTGATTGATAGAATTTCCATTTGGAAATAGGACCGTTGATTGTATGGATGTTTCTTTGATAGTTAAATCACCGACTATCAAAGTTTTTATTTTTTTTATTTTTATATACCTCCGTTGTCAACATGGAGAGACCGGGATCAGATTCGATATCTGAAAACCACTCCGTATTGGCGTAAGCGTTATGAAGCAACTTATGCTGAAGAAAATTGAAGACGGAGTTATGCAAGGGCTATCCTGTTTACGAGATAGTGCCTTCGGTTTGTCCAGACCCAGGACAACTTGTATGGACGAGTGTCTGACAGAGTATTTCCAAAGGGGGTTACGTACGTTGATTCCTTCAAACGTACGAAGTGGATGGCATAGAAGGGAAACTTCTTTAGCCTAACAATCTGAGTATTTTTGTGGGAATCAATTAGTGATTTCCGATGGATCTGACGATGTGGCATTCAAAGTGAATGATGGCCAGATGTTCTGGAAGATAATTCAAACCTCAAGCCTCACAACCCGGAAGTGGACAAAAATCGGGCAGGCAGCATGGCTATGTGGGTCGCACCCATTAGGATGTATGATCACCTATCTAGAGAAATTCCATTTGTTCTTTAATCTATCGATGCTGTCCCTTGTCGGGAGGCGGTTGCTGATCCGAACCGTCGGTGGTATACATTCGATACACTCAAGCGAAATGAGTGGTCGGTCATGTGTGGGCCGGGTTGCAAGAGGTTCTTGTTGAACCCAGTGTATTCTCCTCTAGAGATACACGTTCGGAAGGTGGTCCCATACCTTGTCAAGTTGGAATCCAATCTCCAATAAGCGCCCTGCGGTTTTTGATTTTATATTATATATGGAGCGTGAGATGCAAGCGTTCCACTAGATTCTATTTATTTGATTTAGACATTACTATAATATCACTGGATTTGATATCAAAATATTTTTTTGGTTATCGTAAGGCAAAAACCGTCCGTGTTTATGTGTGGATCGGTCTTACGATTATCATTTCTTTCGAAAGGATTTTGAAAGTTAAACAAATGATTGGAGTTTACTCACACCAGTCCCATGACTGACCCAGAGTTTATTTTGTTTGTTTTCCCTAAACTCTTGGGTGCCCAAATTTGTACGGGCAGTCAAGTAGTCGGGATTTTTCAGATCCACTTGGAGGAGCTTGAAGCAGGAGGCTTCACCGGTTAGCTTTAGACTATCATATTTTCCGCTGTGTACTATGTTGTATCTGGAAACAGGTGTTTATAACTGTTCCAGGGATAATCGTTGTGCTCTGATAATGGTATGTATATACAAATACTGATTTGTGCTTCAAAGGTTATATTATATAATATATTTTATTCGTTCCGCTGTGAGTTTGTGATCTTCGTTTTCTTCTATTCTAATATTTCTTTCTTTCTATTTCTCACCCTCTAACTTCTTTCTAATAATGGTTCGTATTTCCGTGTCATTTGAGTTGGACGTGTGGTGTTATTAGTCGACTCAAAGGGTACGGATTTGCGGGTCGTTTCAGTTGGTATCAGAGCTGAAGGTTAAGTGATTACCTTGGCTCTGTGGCGTGACTCAATAGAGATGGGGTTAGTAACACCCTAGGTTGAGTTTGAGTGTATATATATGAGCGCGTATTTGTGGATTTGATATAAAATTGTTTTATATTGTGTTGTCTGGTTTGTTGAGTGGTTTATGAATTCTGGTCGATACAGGAAGTACAACCGTATCGATAGGTGTTTCTAAACTCTCGAACAGAACAAATCGACTCAGTATTGTTTTAAAGTGGGTAAGTGATATAATTTGCCCAAAAGTTATTTTGATATAAAGGGATAATTTTCTGAAATTATCGAATGTGTTGATTGTTATTACAATCAAAGGAAATTATAAAATATTGGAATGGTTGTATAAAACCAAATTGAATTTGTATAAGAATAGGATATACAATTAAGCTGAACTGAAATTTAATTCAAACCATAATTTGAATTTAAATCCCGGATATTTTGAAAATATTCCTTGAAGTATTTTAAAGGTAATATGGCATTAGTTTGAAGAGATTTTTAAATTAGAAAGGTTTAAACGGATTTGAAAGTGATTAAGCATTGAAATCACTTCAGTGGCGAGAAAATAGTACTGATAAGGTGTCGCGACATTATCGGTATTCATTTTCGAGTTTCTAAGTGATGGATTGCTACCATAAATAGGTTTGTTAATGGAAATTTGTTTGAGAAATATAAAGTTATTTTAGAAATTCAAATGTTTTGAATTGAGTTGATTATAAATATGTGTATAAATATATATATGATTTCAAACTAATTTGAAATAAAACCCGGGAATTTGAATTCTGAAATTGTTTAACTTGTATAAGTTGAATAAATTGGTGGAAATAAATCAAATAGGTCGAAATTTAAGTTAAAAGGGAAATTGAAACTCAAATGGGATAAGTGGATTGATTCCTGAAGTAGAGATCAGATTTGACTTGATAGAATTGGAAGTAAACTAGTCAGAAGTTGATTACAGAGTTACAAACTGGAAGTTGGATTGATTTGAAACCAAGTGGAGATGGATATAGGCATGCTGAGCAGAGATTGAATGGAAGCAAATGCAGAGATAGAATTATGCCCGACAAAAAGGTACATGTTTACAATATTGTTTGGGTTGATGATTTTATGAGCCTATGGGGCATGCCGCTTGGCTTTTTGATTTTCTTTTGGATTGGAGAAGACCTAGAAAGGCGAATTGTGGTTGTACCGATTGAGCCAGGCAGAGGAGATGCTGCCGACATTTTTCAGAATTTAAAGTATTAGAAAATTTTCAGAATTTTTGAAAATTTCCGTTAGTAAGAATAAATGAATATTTTAATTGAAATAAATTGATTCAGTTAAGCTGAAATTAAGAAGTGAACAAAAAGGATTATTGGACCTAGTTAACAGGGTATGTAGTATCTTTTCTTAACTTGGCAATTTCGAGGACGAAATTATTTTAAGGGGGAAGGAATGTAACGACCCGGATTTTCAGCCGTTGAATTCTGAATATTTAAATTGGTTTAAATATTTTATTTGAATTATATATAGGGATTTATAATGAATTTATTTATAAAACGAAGTTTGAACGTTAATTTATTAATATAATTATGAAACGAGCTCGAAAACGCGCTGCAGTTCGTAATATAGAGTTTTGAACTTCAACTGAGTATACAGAACTCGTTATAAATCGGATTTCTGTGAAACAAGACACGTTGGAACCATATTGATTATAATTTTCATGTGAAAGAGAAAAATCTAGATTTCGTGTTATAATTTGTTAGTTATGGTCAAATCAAATTTTCAAATAGTCGCTATGGAAATCGCTATTTAAATATAGGCCTTTAAAATAGCCGTTTTGCAAACAAACTCAGATTTCGACGAAATCAGTTTCATTGGGACCGTATCGTTAAATTATTGTACGGTGGTGAGTGGCGTGGAAAACCGATGTCGTATGTAACCACGGTAGCCGTAAACGCTCGTTCAGTGCAATTAAATTAATTCAACTGAATAAAGGGATATTAGAGTGTAACTTGAACAGACGATCGAATCAGGCCACGAAACCAGTTCCGGTGAGTTCGTAGCGTCGGATGTAGTCAGGGTAGGTATATAGTTTGTTATTTTTAGAGATCAACAAATTTGGTGTTCAGAAGGGCAGTGCGGTACGCGCCAAAAACAGTCTACCGGGGCAACAGTCTCAGAATGTGACGAAACTAGTGCCATTGGGTTCGTATCGAAAAGTTATTGTCGATGTTCGCAGTTTCGAGTTGTTTCGATTTATCTGGTGATCGTGATAAATTAAAATGTGAGTTCATTTCTGGTTTATAAGGGAAATTTTTCCAAACGATGTCAGAATTCGACGAAACTTGTCCCATTGGATTCAGAATAACTTTTTACACCAAGATTAGCCTTTTTATCAGTAAACAGACTGTTCATTCATATGATTATTTGTTCATATTCAAGTACACAGAATTATATACGGCCGGTGCCGCGTCATAATTAACTTTTCAAAACAAATATTTCCAGATGATAGTATATTAAGAATATTAGGCAACCTAGATTAAGTTAGCAAATCAAAACCTGTCCAGAGAAGTTAGAGGAAAGAAAAAATGCCTACAACTGTACTTAGTACGTGATGACTAAGCCATAACCAAGCGTGTTGTCCAAACCATCTCGTTTCCGTGTGAATCAAGCCAACTTGTCTCCGTGCGAACCAAGCTTTTACATGTCGTGTTCCCCAAACCACATTACTTTCCGTGGGTGCCAAGCTACTGAAATATATAAAATACTCTTTTTTTTTCTTCTATAAATGATGGTCATTCTCAACCCCTATTCCTAAATCTCTTTACCAATTATCGTTGGATATTTCTTTCAGAAACACACCACTTCGAGGATACATAAATCGATCGCTAAATGGGAAAACTTGATTTTCGATTCCTTAAATTTTCTGGCTAAAGACTCCTTCCCTCCATAAATTTTATAATACTCGATACCACTTCAGTTATTTCGGTTTTCGTTCTGAAAACCGAAACCTGCGACGCGTTCAGATGGAAGGTAGAGGGTTCAGCATGACAGTGGAAGCAAGGAGGCGGCTCTCGGAGGAGGTTTTTGTGGAGGGTTCGTCAGGAGCTCTGGCGATCAGCAGTTCTAGGCAGCGGGGGGGTTTTTGAAGGAGAAAGGCGTTCACATTATTTTGTTGTAGATGGTATCGCTGACTTCGGCTAAGTTAGTACAAGGGTTAGTAAACATTGAGTTGTGGATTAGGGGATAATCTCAATTCAAATAACTATTGAACTGACGAAACTCAAAATGATGATGAGTGGAGAAATGTGAAAGAGCTGGTCATTTGTTTTCTTTGAAGAGGGTCAAGGTAGTGCTGTTGGATGAAAGCGAAACTGCTTATTACGAGTTATAGAAAAAAAGGGGTATCAGAAACTTGTTTTGAAACATCTGCATGGACAGGAGAATTTGCATCATTAGAATGGGGAAAGAGTAGCAGGATTCGAACTATCTCAGCATGGAAGAAAGGAGGATTAGCAAGGAAGAGAAGTGCTTAAAGGGGTCAACAGATTAACACGGGTATCAGCTATTATTAGGAGTTTAAGCAAGTGGGGCCAGCATGTGATGTGGTCTTGAACGAGAAAGCAGGTGTTTTGAAGCGTGCAAATGAAAGGAGGATCCATCAGGCCGGAATTACAAAGTGAAAACAATCATGTGAAACCGGTCACGTTGGAATCGTGACGACCAGAGCTATATTGTGAAGCTGATTTCACTAAGAACGAAGCTACTGGAAATTCATGATAAAAATTGAACGTTTGTTCGATATTAGAATGGAACGAAAGCAGACTCATCAAACTGCAAAACTAGGTGAGTAAACTCACTTACTCCCTCTCGTTTATATTTTTATATATAAACGAGTTTTAAATATTTTTAATGTGCAATGGTTGATTGGTTGAATAGTTGGTAAATTTGGTTGAATTGGTTGATAGGATTACACCATTAATTGATCATTAGTTCTGATATTTCATTTTGATGTGAAATAATATTATTGATGATATTAACATCTGTGGATGCAGGGAAACAGGTTGGAGGGATCCAACTGGATCCCTCAACATTTTATTTACTATTTTATTTGATGGTGATATGTTGTGCTACATTATCCATGGATGAATATGTGTGTTTGGTTTACTCTGGCCTTAGGAACCCGGTATTTTAGATACCGTAAAATATCATCGAATGTGAAAGGGGAAATTAAAATTTAAAAGCAGAGTTTATTTCCAAATTAGAAATAATTTCTTTTTCATTGAGTTGCAAATGGAAACCTATTCCATTGGGTAAACCAAGAAAAATGTTATAAATAAAGATATAAATTAAGTGGATCATTAACCATTGGATAAATTAAAAGGTGAGTTCAAATATGAATATATATTTGAAAGTGAGTATCGGTTTTGAAACCAATATTTGAAATGGATTTGAATTTAGCAAGGTACAAAGGAAAGATTTTCAAATGCTTAAGATAAAAGAATAAATGATTTAAACCAGGAAATATTTTGCAAATAAAAGGTATATAAAAAAGGGAATTTATAGAAATCGAATTAAGTGGTAAAAAAAAATGTATAGTTTATAAATATGTTCAAAGGAGAACTTGAATTGTTAAAATAAACAGAGTTTATAAATGAACAACGGAAGCGTGTGCGTCGCACACGGTATTTTATTCAAAACAGCAATCATAACGCTGTTGTTATAGGGAATGCTTTTATAATTTTAAACAGCAATTTTAACGCTGTTGTTGAAAGCAATGTTTGGTTTAAAGTTGTGGACTCTGACTATTTCAAAGTTAAGAATGTCGTTCAGTTAAGGTCTGAGAGGTAATTATACCCCAACTTGACTGACTGCATTATTGACGGAGAAATGGTTAAGGCTCGATAGCAAGTGTTGGTTAGTGATATCGTTAGTTAACGAATGATTTATGATTTGAGTTATAATAACGATGTTCATAACATCAGTTAATTCAAAGGATTTAGAAATGTTTTCTAACTGGAGTAAAAGATATTTTCTCAATAAAGGAATTATATATATTGGAAATGTTTCCCAATAATCAAGAAAGAAAATAGAGCTTTGAAAGAACACGAAAGGTGGAAAATGGGAATTGGAAATGATAGTGTAATAAAGAACTAATATAGAAAGGGCCCAGTGTTGTTAATGCTTGATTGATAGAATTTCCATTTGGAAATAGGACCGTTGATTGTATGGATGTTTCTTTGATAGTTAAATCACCGACTATCAAAGTTTTTATTTTTTTTATTTTTATATACCTCCGTTGTCAACATGGAGAGACCGGGATCAGATTCGATATCTGAAAACCACTCCGTATTGGCGTAAGCGTTATGAAGCAACTTATGCTGAAGAAAATTGAAGACGGAGTTATGCAAGGGCTATCCTGTTTACGAGATAGTGCCTTCGGTTTGTCCAGACCCAGGACAACTTGTATGGACGAGTGTCTGACAGAGTATTTCCAAAGGGGGTTACGTACGTTGATTCCTTCAAACGTACGAAGTGGATGGCATAGAAGGGAAACTTCTTTAGCCTAACAATCTGAGTATTTTTGTGGGAATCAATTAGTGATTTCCGATGGATCTGACGATGTGGCATTCAAAGTGAATGATGGCCAGATGTTCTGGAAGATAATTCAAACCTCAAGCCTCACAACCCGGAAGTGGACAAAAATCGGGCAGGCAGCATGGCTATGTGGGTCGCACCCATTAGGATGTATGATCACCTATCTAGAGAAATTCCATTTGTTCTTTAATCTATCGATGCTGTCCCTTGTCGGGAGGCGGTTGCTGATCCCAACTGTCGGTGGTATACATTCAATACACTCAAGCGAAATGAGTGGTCGGTCATGTGTGGGCCGGGTTGCAAGAGGTTCTTGTTGAACCCAGTGTATTCGCCTCTAGAGATACACGTTCGGAAGGTGGTCCCATACCTTGTCAAGTTGGAATCCAATCTCCAATAAGCGCCCTGCGGTTTTTGATTTTATATTATATATGGAGCGTGAGATGCAAGCGTTCCACTAGATTCTATTTATTTGATTTAGACATTACTATAATATCACTGGATTTGATATCAAAATATTTTTTTGGTTATCGTAAGGCAAAAACCGTCCGTGTTTATGTGTGGATCGGTCTTACGATTATCATTTCTTTCGAAAGGATTTTGAAAGTTAAACAAATGATTGGAGTTTACTCACACCAGTCCCATGACTGACCCAGAGTTTATTTTGTTTGTTTTCCCTAAACTCTTGGGTGCCCAAATTTGTACGGGCAGTCAAGTAGTCGGGATTTTTCAGATCCACTTGGAGGAGCTTGAAGCAGGAGGCTTCACCGGTTAGCTTTAGACTATCATATTTTCCGCTGTGTACTATGTTGTATCTGGAAACAGGTGTTTATAACTGTTCCAGGGATAATCGTTGTGCTCTGATAATGGTATGTATATACAAATACTGATTTGTGCTTCAAAGGTTATATTATATAATATATTTTATTCGTTCCGCTGTGAGTTTGTGATCTTCGTTTTCTTCTATTCTAATATTTCTTTCTTTCTATTTCTCACCCTCTAACTTCTTTCTAATAATGGTTCGTATTTCCGTGTCATTTGAGTTGGACGTGTGGTGTTATTAGTCGACTCAAAGGGTACGGATTTGCGGGTCGTTTCAGGAGTCCTTCCCAACTAAAACCCCGCTCACTGATAGGGTTAAGAAGACTGTATATTCACAAAGATTTGAACCTCCATCATTACAGTCCTATGATAGGACAACCGACCCGAATATATTTCTATGTAAATATGAACAGTATATGAATGGGTCATGCGCTACTGATGGAATCAAATGCTTATATTTCCCAACTTATCTAGAAGGGGTGGCTTATCTATGGTTCACAAAGCTACCGCCGCAGTCTGTGGAAAATTTCGTGACCCTGGCTAAACTATTCCATAAGCAGTTAAAATCCCACGCACTCAGAACTCGGGATGTTGCGGAGCTAAGTGAACTACAACAAAGACCAAGAGAGCCCATGTAACAACCCGAATTTTTAGCAACGTGTTAAGACAAGAATCAAGGCAGAATTAAATTATAAAATTTGAATCAGGATAAACGGCTTGCGCCATTGCGTTCGTATCGGAAAAATACGCGAAATAGAGTCCGAAATTTCGTAAATCGGAGTCCGTATGAAGAAGATATGGACGAACGAAGTTAGGCAGAAAACCCGAAAACAAGCCAGAATGCACTGGCGCACTTGTGAAGTGCGCCAGCACAAAAATACACTGGCGCACTTGGGAAGTGCGCCCGTGTCGAGCCAGAAACCTGCACAGCCTTCTGGCTTGACCCTGGCTGGCCTGGTGCACCTGTTTTGGCCCTTGGTCTTGTTTTGGAGGCTTGTGACGATTTTTGAGGGCTGAGATCAATCCTAAGGTTAATCTAAGGGTCCTAACTAGCCTAATCTTCTATAAATAAGCCCCTAACCCCCCCTAAACCCTCATTATTCACTCATGTAACTAAACTATGACCAAATTTCTACTCTCATGGCCTCCACTCAACTATCCTAGCCTCCACTTCAATTCTATGAAAGGTTTCATGATCTTGAGAGTGTTAGAGAGTCCCTATGTTAGTATGAGAGCTTCTCAAGTTGATTCCAAGGCAAAAGCTTTGATCTTTGTTCATAAAGATGGTGTTTTTGTTGATTTGGAGCATCCATCTTTGGGTTTTTTGGGTGATGGCATGCATAGGCTTCATCACAAGCTTTAGTTTAATCGATTTAGGCCTTCATAGCAATGTAAGCCCTTCCCTACTCTTAGATATTAACTATGAAGTTAAATGTTCATGTTGCAAGTTTGGGTTTGATCATTGAGAATGATATATGCTATCATGTCATGCAAGTCTATGAAGTCATTAGCTTGATCTTATGAGCAAAAAGCCACAACCTTTATGTTGAAACGTTGCATTATGCAACATGAGAATCTTCATAATCATTATGTCAACTTGCATATGAAGTCATAATCCTTATATGATGATATATGCGAGTTTCTAGCCATCATTCCATGTCTTTTGTCACCATGATTCGCTTATGTACCAAGTTTGGGTTTGTAACACCCCGCGAATTCTATAACTGTGAAATTCACAAATTAAAGTATAATTAATTTCAAATCAAAGAACTAAGGGAAACGGGATATGCCATTGCGTTCGTCTCGGAAAAATACGCGAAATAGAGTCCGAGTTTTCGAAAAACGGAGTCCGTATGAAGAAGATATGGCCTTCGGAAGTTTCTGAATTAAGTTTAAAATTCAAACAGAATAAAACAAATAAAAAAAATTCCGAAGTGGGGCCCAATGGGCCAGGGCGGAAAAAGTCCCGCCTGACGCACCCAGGTCGACTGGGCTGTCGACCTGGTCTAACCAGGTCGACAGGCCTGTCGACAGGGCTGTCGACAGGGGTGTCGACCTGGTCCAGACCTGGTCGAGCCCAGTCTAACCTGGCTGGCCTATTCTATGTTGGTCGATTTTCTGTGGTCTGCTTTGTCATTAGGGCTAGGTGGCAGGCTCTAATTGGTCTCTCCTTAGAATGAATGGCTACGATCAATCCAAGCAACATCAATGGTCCTAATCAGTTCCTAACCTCTATATAAACAAAACTAGACTAAACCCTAATCTATTCATTCAAAAATAAGAACATAGCCGCCATGTTGCTGAGGAACGACTAGGAGTAGCCACCAAATTGGAGAGAGGATTAGGAGGAAGATTCTAAAGCTTAAAGCAACCTAAACAAATCAATTCAACAAAGGAATTTGCGTCTTCAATCCCTACATTAGAGAATTCATCACACCATTGTAAGTAGAGTATTACTTTGGTATGAATAAACAATTGTGTTGGTTTGTATGCTTGAATTGTGGCAATAAAGTAATTCATATTTGTGCGTTCTTATCAATTTGAAATATTATATACGTTTGGATATTTATGAATTATGTTATTCATTATAAAGAACTACATGCGGTAGTTCTATGCAAGTATACGTTTGGAATATTTCGCAAATTATGTAATCCATGTTGAAGCTACATGTATGTAGTTGATTTAAATTCATGCAAGTTTGGGGTTTGCTTCTATGCCACCATGATGTATATTTTTGTGCATAAATCATTTTGTAAGTAATTGGAACAAGTTTGGTTATTATCCATATGAAATTATGTTGAGAATTTGGCATCATGTATTAAGCCATGCTTTTGTACTAGAAAACCTATTTGTAAATTTATGAATATGGCTAGGCTATGAATGATATTTGGCATAATTGAAAACCATGATTAAGTCTATCTTGTTTACAAGAATTTTATGATGACATATGTGGTACATAGCTAGGTTAGGTTCAAAAATCCCTTTTTGCAAGTTTACATGACTAAAGTAAGAATTATGATTTCATGTTGGAAATATTTATGCCATGGTTAGGTGAACAAATTTAACTATACTTATGCCATGCTTATGTTTGACATTATGCCATGCTTATGTTAGAAATATTTATGCCATGCTTATGTTTGACATTATGCCTAAATAAAAATATAGGTTCATGTGTCAATAATGATACCCAATTTAGACTCTTATCTCAATTACAAGTTCACATGCTTTGATTCATGTCACCTATGTTACCACTATGCAAGTACACCCGTTTCTAGTTTGTATTTCCAACGTCATATTGCAAGTTCATGCGCTCACCTTCCCCTCTTTGTGTATGTAATCACGCTTTAAGCCTCCCCTTTTCGCATGGCTAAGTTGGGCTTTAAAAGGCTAAGCCCAACATATATATATAATAAACGGACGTGTAAAACGGGGGAAAATAACGTTGGGTTAAAATCACTAGTGAATGAAAATATAAAATAGAAGGGCCCAAATTCAAGTATGTGTTGGGCCCATGATTGGTGTAACCTTTACACCATTAACTTAATAATGGGCCGCAAATATTTACATATAAGAAAATAAGGAAGAAAGACAAAATATGTAAATGTAGAACATACGATATGTTTAACCCGTGGTTGGATTGAGTTGTGATGTAAACCTGCCCGGAACCGCCCGGCTGTCCAGTAGTCACAACAATACCTATCCAATGTGAGAGGTTAAACATGGAGCCCAATAAGGACCCGAGGTTAGACTGAGTTGTGGCGTAAGACTGCCCGGAACCAACCGGCAACAGGCAGCCACAACAATACCTGTCTAATGTGAGAGGTCAGGGCCTTAATAAGATAATTAAGGCTGAGTCAGGATTGTTAGGATTAAGTGAATTAAAGACTTAATCAAAATGGAACATGCTAAACTAAACGGACTGGTGGGGTTAGGTTAGAAAACACTTAACCAACTTAGCATGTTGGCTAGAGATGGAAAACCTAGTAACGGGGGGGACCCTTTTCAGCAGTAACCCTAGAAGGTGTATCAGGATACCCTGAAACTAGGCAGGGTGGGGCACGATTACTGGGCTGATTGTAAGAGGTCAAATCGACGGCGGTGGTGTAGCAGCGTAGGTTCTAATGGGGTGCGGGCGTGCACACACTCCGGCGCAGAAAAATAAGGCACTGGACACCAGTAGCATACCTGTGCATTCTAAGGTTGTGTCGGGCCGCCACCATGGGACTTGATACACCCCATGGTGGGACCAGCATAGGTAACTACAACATCGGGGGCCGTAAGACACATGCAACTATGCGAGTAGGAGCCGATCATCATAGAATGGATCACGTCACCCTGATTGTGGGTTGCCAGTTGGAAACTAGTTTATATGGGTTCAGAGATTAACATGGGGTACGATAGTATATTCGACCCTAGACAACTTAACCAAGTTTGTAGTGCTTGCACACTTCTTGTTTATACTTATCACACCCAGTTCTTTATTCATAGACAAAATAGTACTAGACTTACTCAGGCTTTATGTCTGACTCTACTTTTCTTTCGTCTTCTTTCTTCCGTTTCCCCCCCCCCCAGGTCCTCAAGGAGGGAACACAGCAGCTTGACCAGCCTTACCATCCAGCTTGAAGAAGAAGAGAAATGTATTGCTTGGACTTTCCTGTTTTGAACTATGGCTTTGGACAATCCACTATGGGGCTTTTGTAGTTTATCTATGTTTTATTTATGCTTCTTTAAAATAATGTAATCAAGACAGATTATGAAAGTGTTATGTTATGTTTTTGGAAAGGTTGTTGTTGTAACACGTATTTGACTTTATGAAATAAAGTTTGTTGTTTTTCCGCTGTTTACAAATATGTGTTCCTATATCTGTCTTGTATATCTGTGACTTATACTTATAAACCTCCACCAAAATTAGGGCATTCCCTTTGAGAGTGACCCTAACGGAGGTGGGGTGTTTCACTTGGTATCAGAGCATAGGTTTACCAGATAAGATAAAAAGTTTTGAAAAATTACTTTCAAAAAGGAAATTTAAAGAAGCATTTTTAAAAGAAAAATATTATTTTATTTTAAAAAGGCAAAGTCCACTCCCCAAAGCCATAGGTACTATCTCTTATCCTTCATTTTGAATCTATCCTTTTTGTTTCAGCATGTCCCAAGAACTTAACTTGCCGGAAGGGGTGCCAATACCTGGTTGGTTTAGACGGTTCTTAGAAGCAAGGGCCACTCAGCCAGGTCCTACCATTCCTCCTCCCCCAGCTGAAGGGAATCATCCAGCTGCAGCGGCACCTTTTCCTCCACCTCCTCCTCGGGGAAACACTTTCGCTAAGATATGTAAAGATTTTAAAGCTATGGGAGGAAGGGATTTCCATGGAACTGAGTCCTTCGTGGCAGCCAGAAATTGGCTGAAAGAAACTGAGGACCTATTCATCATCTTTGAGATAGGGGATAGACAAAAAGTACAATTGGCAGTGTGGCTATTGAAGGGCGAGGCTTCCTACTGGTGGGAAGTCACTAATGCTGAAAGACCAGTGGAGACATGGGAGGACTTTAGGGCAAGGTTTGAGACCAAATTTCTCTCAGATGCGGAAAGAAGTTTGCAGTTGGAAAAATTCTTATTTCTTTAACAAGGGGACAAAACAGTCAGAGAGTATGTGAATCAGTTCGATGAGCTGGCTAGGTTTGGGCTTGACCTAGTCAACACCCCGCACAAGAAGGCTCTCCGTTTCGTCAAAGGGTTGAATGAGCCATTACACAGTTTGGCCATGACCTATATACCCATGGGAGCCACGTATGAAAGATTGGTGCAAATGGCATTGCTGAATGAAGAGGATAAGGGCAAGAAGGAGACAAAGGCGGAAAGCTCTCAAGGGAAGAAAGAGGGTTTGCAGCCTAAGAAGACAGACTTTAAGAAAGGCGGGAAAGGCAACAAAGAGAAGAGGAAGTGTAATTTCTGTGGCAAAGTGGGGCACTTAGTTAAGGACTGCCGGAAAAAGAAGGCCAAGGAGAATGGTGGGTGCTTTTCTTGCGGTGAGACAGGCCACAGGGCTAAGGACTGCCCAAAGAAACGAGGACAGGGGCAGAGGGCTGGATCCACCCCAGGGGCACAGGTTCATGTGCTGGAGGCGCCACCTCTGCAACAGAGAGGTATAAATACTTCTGTAGAAAGTGTAGTTTATCTTTATGATCACTCCGTTCGCACTTTATTTGATTCTGGCGCATCACACTCCTTTATCTCGTCTGCTTTAGTAGAATCTCTGCACCTAAAAACTAGTATGGTAGAGGACCCCTTAATTGTTTCAAACCCAATTGGGGGCCCAGCTCATTTGTCTATGATCTGTGTGGGATTGAAAATTTCTATTCTAAGTGTAGAATTCCTATGTAGTGCCTTTGTTTTGGGCTTTTCGGGTTATGGTTTGATTTTGGGTATGGATTGGCTATCCAGTAATGGGGCCATCCTTGATTGAGAGAAAAGGGTTGTTAGGCTCCTAACCCAGCTCGGTAATACTTTGGAAATTTCTTGTAATCCCTCGTATGCGGTTATGCTTAGTTATCTTGAATCGCTAGATGCCTCTGTTGAAAATTTGCAATCAGTTAGAGTGGTCCGGGAATATCCGGATGTCTTTGAAGAGGTGAAGGGCTTGCCTTCGAAGCGGGAAATAGACTTCCGCATATATCTTGTAGATAATGCAAAGCCCGTTGCATTGCCCGTTAGACACATGGCTCCACGAGAAAGGAAAGAGCTCAGTAAACAGATTAAAGAGCTTCTAGAAAAGGGGTTCATTAGGAGGAGCATTTCAGAATGGGGCGCTCCAGTGGTGTTCGCTACGAAGGCGGATGGTTCACTCCGTCTATGTGTTGACTATAGGGAGCTCAACAAGCTAACGAAAAAGAATAGGCACCCTCTCCCTAGAATTGACGATTTGTTTGACCAGCTTGTAGGAGCGTCTGTTTTCTCCCAACTCGATTTAGCAACCGGTTTTCATCAGCTAAGGGTGGCTGAAGATAGCATCGATAAAACGGCGTTCAGAACCCCAGACGGCTTCTTTGAATGGCTTGTCATGCCTTTCGGCTTGACAAATGCACCTGCGTACTTCGTGGACCTAATGAGTAGGGTATTTAGAGATTTCCTCAACAAATTCGTAGTGGTCTTCGTAGATGATATCCTTATCTTCTCAAAGAGTGAAGAGGAACATGCTCAACACTTAAGGGCAATCATGGAAACTTTGCGAGTCCATCAGCTAAAAGCCAAATTCTCCAAATGCCACTTTTGGAGAGAAGAGGTGAGGTTCCTTGGGCACATAGTATCCAAGCAAGGGTTAGCGGTGGACCCTGCTAAGGTAGTGGCGGTACAGGACTGGAAGACACCAAGGAATGCAACTGAGGTCCGAAGCTTTCTAGGACTAGCAGGTTTCTATCGAAAGTTCATAAGGGATTTTGCGAAAATCTCAGCTCCGCTCACGAAATTGACCAAGAAGAATCTAGTGTTCAATTGGGACTTGGATTGCGAGTTTGCTTTCCAACGACTGAAAAGGGCTCTCACAACAGCCCCAGTTTTGACGCTGCCAGATGGGAGCAAGATGTTCACTGTTTATACGGATGCATGTGGGACAGGGCTAGGCGCCATCTTAATGCAAGAAGGAAGGGTAGTAGCTTATGGCGGGAGGCAGTTGAAAGTACACGAAAAGAACTACCCAACCCACGATCTTGAGTTAGCCGCCATCGTCTTTGCACTCAAGTCTTGGCGACACTATCTCCTAGGTGAGAAGTTCGAACTTTACACTGACCATAAATCGTTGAAATATCTTTTCTCGCAGAAGGATCTTAACTTGAGGCAACAAAGATGGATGGAGTTTCTTGCCTCGTACGATTTCGAAATCTCCTACACTCCGGGCAAAGGCAACGTAGTGGCAGACGCGTTGAGCCGAAAGAAATTGACCCTAAACCCGTTGTTTGTTGAAAGACAAAGCCTAGAGTTTATAGTCAGCTTTGACTTTAGGCCTTCCTCCGATTTCGTACCAGGCTTGCTAGCATCTCTCGAAGTGCGCCCAACTTTAGTGGATTCGGTAGGGGCAGCACAACGCGAAGACCCTCAGCTTGTGGAAATAATTGATAGGCTAATTAGGGGTGAGACTTCAAGTCACCTCAACAGATACTCCATCGACGATAAGGGATTGCTAAGGCGAGACGGAAGACTATGCGTCCCACAGACAAAAGATTTAATAAAGAAGGTTCTCGAGGAAGCGCATCACTCCAAGATGACGATACACCCAGGCGGAGATAAAATGTACAAGGACATAAAAAGGACTTTCTTCTGGAACGGCATGAAAAAGGACGGGGCAGAGTTCGTTTCTAAGTGTATGGTGTGCCAACAGGTTAAGGCGGAACAAAAAAAGCCTGGCGGACTGCTACATCCTCTGGAGGTCCCGCAGTGGAAGTGGGATAGCATCTCAATGGACTTCATCGATGGGTTGCCTAGGTCTAGGAGAGGCAACACTAGCATTTGGGTAATAGTGGATAGGCTTACTAAAAGCGCCCACTTTTTACCTGTCAAAAGTAAAAGGACTGCCTCATCCTTAGCATCACTTTACCTCAAGGAAATCGTTCGACTCCATGGAATACCATCTAGCATTGTTAGTGACCGAGACCCCATCTTCACCAGTGAGTTTTGGCGGAGTCTGCAAGAAGCAGTAGGAACGCAGTTATGCTTGAGCACAGCCTATCATCCCCAAACCGACGGCCAAACAGAGAGAGTGAACAGTGTTTTGGAAGACCTCTTAAGACTGTGCGTCCTTGACTTCGGAGGGACATGGGAAGACCACCTTCCTTTGGTGGAATTTTCCTACAACAACAGCTACCAACCAACCATCGGAATGGCGCCCTTCGAAGCTTTATATGGAAGACCGTGCCGATCACCCACTTGTTGGTGGGAGTCTACTGATAAGCTCATACTTGGACCAGATATGATCCGAGAGACCTCAGAGAAAGTAGACTTAATACGAAGAAGGATGAAGACGGCCCAAGACAGACAAAAGTCCTATGCCGACAAGAGAAGGACCGACCTTGAATTTGAGGTTGGAGACAGAGTTTTTCTCAAGGTATCACCATTAAGAAACGTTGTTCGTTTTGGAACCACAGGAAAGCTTGCACCAAGGTTCGTAGGGCCATTCCCTATTATCGAGAAAATTGGGAAAATGGCCTATAGGTTAGAGCTACCCGAGAAGTTGGCTGGAGTCCACAACGTTTTTCACGTTTCACATCTTCGAAAATGTCTGCATGAGTCTGCTGAAGTGGTAGAATCAAATATCCTCGAAGAGGCCGAAGTGGAACGCGAAGCAACCATAAGAAGAGTTCCAACCCGCATCTTAGGAACGGAAGTGAAGAAGCTACGCAACCGTGAAGTCAAGCTCGTTAAAGTTCGGTCGAGCGACGCCGAGGGAGACGCAACTTGGGAAACTGAAGCTAGAATACGCACTGCCTACCCTTTTCTGTTCGAGGGTACATCCTTGATCTTTCCTTTTCCTTAAGTTGCGCTTTTATCTATCTTTTTAGGTATATTTCCTCGACCTTATCTTTTAGGTAGAATCTTTTTGGATGAAAACATGTAGTTGATACATGTTATGGATGATGGTTGCAAGTGGTTGCAAGTGATTGCTAGTGGTTGCTCGTGGTTGCATATACACACACAATCTAGGTTTTAGATCGGCTCAGTCACTTCATATTGCATATGCATATATGTTTGCATTCGTATGTGATTGAACTTTAATGTGTTGTCATGTGGATGTTGCATTTGTATGAATGATTGTGCACTCATGTAGAATCATGAATAAAAAAATTTGCATACATAATGGATTCATGGCACTTACATAATTCGCATTAAGGAGGTCAACTGAATCAGTAGACCGCCTGATTTTGCATTAGATAAGTTCATGTACACACACACACTTCGCATATGATCATGAAGCATTAGAAGTCTTTTAAGGACAATGGATGCTCGTGTTTGATGGATGAGTAGATGGATGATTGGATGTTAGGATATACATTCCTCCTAACTTGAATATTTCGGGGACGAAATCCTTTTAAGTGGGGGAGAATGTAACACCCCGCGAATTCTATAACTGTGAAATTCACAAATTAAAGTATAATTAATTTCAAATCAAAGAACTAAGGGAAACGGGATATGCCATTGCGTTCGTCTCGGAAAAATACACGAAATAGAGTCCGAGTTTTCGAAAAACGGAGTCCGTATGAAGAAGATATGGCCTTCGGAAGTTTCTGAATTAAGTTTAAAATTCAAACAGAATAAAACAAATAAAAAAAATTCCGAAGTGGGGCCCAATGGGCCAGGGCGGAAAAAGTCCCGCCTGACGCACCCAGGTCGACTGGGCTGTCGACCTGGTCTAACCAGGTCGACAGGCCTGTCGACAGGGCTGTCGACAGGGCTGTCGACCTGTTCCAGACCAGGTCGAGCCCAGTCTAACCTGGCTGGCCTATTCTATGTTGGTCGATTTTCTGTGGTCTTCTTTGTCATTAGGGCTAGGTGGCAGGCTCTAATTGGTCTCTCCTTAGAATGAATGGCTACGATCAATCCAAGCAACATCAATGGTCCTAATCAGTTCCAAACCTCTATATAAACAAAACTAGACTAAACCCTAATCTATTCATTCAAAAATAAGAACATAGCCGCCATGTTGCTGAGGAACGACTAGGAGTAGCCACCAAATTGGAGAGAGGATTAGGAGGAAGATTCTAAAGCTTAAAGCAACCTAAACAAATCAATTCAACAAAGGAATTTGCGTCTTCAATCCCTACATTAGAGAATTCATCACACCATTGTAAGTAGAGTATTACTTTGGTATGAATAAACAATTGTGTTGGTTTGTATGCTTGAATTGTGGCAATAAAGTAATTCATATTTGTGCGTTCTTATCAATTTGAAATATTATATACGTTTGGATATTTATGAATTATGTTATTCATTATAAAGAACTACATGCGGTAGTTCTATGCAAGTATACGTTTGGAATATTTCGCAAATTATGTAATCCATGTTGAAGCTACATGTATGTAGTTGATTTAAATTCATGCAAGTTTGGGGTTTGCTTCTATGCCACCATGATGTATATTTTTGTGCATAAATCATTTTGTAAGTAATTGGAACAAGTTTGGTTATTATCCATATGAAATTATGTTGAGAATTTGGCATCATGTATTAAGCCATGCTTTTGTACTAGAAAACCTATTTGTAAATTTATGAATATGGCTAGGCTATGAATGATATTTGGCATAATTGAAAACCATGATTAAGTCTATCTTGTTTACAAGAATTTTATGATGACATATGTGGTACATAGCTAGGTTAGGTTCAAAAATCCCTTTTTGCAAGTTTACATGACTAAAGTAAGAATTATGATTTCATGTTGGAAATATTTATGCCATGGTTAGGTGAACAAATTTAACTATACTTATGCCATGCTTATGTTTGACATTATGCCATGCTTATGTTAGAAATATTTATGCCATGCTTATGTTTGACATTATGCCTAAATAAAAATATAGGTTCATGTGTCAATAATGATACCCAATTTAGACTCTTGTCTCAATTACAAGTTCACATGCTTTGATTCATGTCACCTATGTTACCACTATGTAAGTACACCCGTTTCTAGTTTGTATTTCCAACATCATATTGCAAGTTCATGCGCTCACCTTCCCCTCTTTGTGTATGTAATCACGCTTTAAGCCTCCCCTTTTCGCATGGCTAAGTTGGGCATTAAAAGGCTAAGCCCAACATATATATATAATAAACGGACGTGTAAAACGGGGGAAAATAACGTTGGGTTAAAATCACTCGTGAATGAAAATATAAAATAGAAGGGCCCAAATTCAAGTATGGGTTGGGCCCATGATTGGTGTAACCTTTACACCATTAACTTAATAATGTGCCGCAAATATTTACATATAAGAAAATAAGGAAGAAAGACAAAATATGTAAATGTAGAACATACGATATGTTTAACCCGAGGTTGGATTGAGTTGTGATGTAAACCTGCCCGGAACCGCCCGGCTGTCCAGTTATCACAACAATACCTATCCAATGTGAGAGGTTAAACATGGAGCCCAATAAGGACCCGAGGTTAGACTGAGTTGTGGCGTAAGACTGCCCGGAACCAACCGGCAGCAGGCAGCCACAACAATACCTGTCTAATGTGAGAGGTCAGGGCCTTAATAAGATAATTAAGGCTGAGTCAGGATTGTTAGGATTAAGTGAACTAAAGACTTAATCAAAATGGAACATGCTAAACTAAACGGACTGGTGGGGTTAGGTTAGAAAACACTTAACCAACTTAGCATGTTGGCTAGAGATGGAAAACCTAGTAACGGGGGGGACCCTTTTCAGCAGTAACCCTAGAAGGTGTATCAGGATACCCTGAAACTAGGCAGGGTGGGGCACGATTACTGGGCTGATTGTAAGAGGTCAAATCGACGGCGGTGGTGTAGCAGTGTAGGTTCTAACGGGGTGCGGGCGTGCACACACTCCGGCGCAGAAAAATAAGGCACTGGACACCAGTAGCATACCTGTGCATTCTAAGGTTGTGTCGGGCCGCCACCATGGGACTTGATACACCCCATGGTGGGACCAGCATAGGTAACTACAACATCGGGGGCCGTAAGACACATGGAACTATGCGAGTAGGAGCCGATCATCATAGAATGGATCACGTCACCCTGATTGTGGGTTGCCAGTTGGAAACTAGTTTATATGGGTTCAGAGATTAACATGGGGTACGATAGTATATTCGACCCTAGACAACTTAACCAAGTTTGTAGTGCTTGCACACTTCTTGTTTATACTTATCACACCCAGTTCTTTATTCATAGACAAAATAGTACTAGACTTACTCAGGCTTTATGTCTGACTCTACTTTTCTTTCGTCTTCTTTCTTCCGTTCCCTCCCCCCCCCCCCCAAGGTCCTCAGGGAGGGAACACAGCAGCTTGACCAGCCTTACCATCCAGCTTGAAGAAGAAGAGAAATGTATTGCTTGGACTTTCCTGTTTTGAACTATGGCTTTGGACAATCCACTATGGGGCTTTTGCAGTTTATCTATGTTTTATTTATGCTTCTTTAAAATAATGTAATCAAGACAGATTATGAAAGTGTTATGTTATGTTTTTGGAAAGGTTGTTGTTGTAACACGTATTTGACTTTATGAAATAAAGTTTGTTGTTTTTCCGCTGTTTACAAATATGTGTTCCTATATCTGTCTTGTATATCTGTGACTTATACTTATAAACCTCCACCAAAATTAGGGCATTCCCTTTGAGAGTGACCCTAACGGAGGTGGGGTGTTTCACTTGGTATCAGAGCATAGGTTTACCAGATAAGATAAAAAGTTTTGAAAAATTACTTTCAAAAAGGAAATTTAAAGAAGCATTTTTAAAAGAATCATAGGTTTCCCTTTGAGAGTGACCCTAACGGAGGTGGGGTGTTTCACTTTTAAAGGCCATTAGCACTATCCTTGTTTCCTTAATTGAATCTCTTTTCCTTTCTTTCCTCCATCTGTAGTCACAGTGGTTTTAACTGCGACTAGTCTTTTCTATCTACGAAAGTGCTTTCCATGCGATGGAGGTGGTTCTCGAGAGACCAGTGGCCGCGTTATAAGAAAGGATAGTGAGAAAGAGGATAAAAGATACGAGCTTAAGGATGAGCAACTGGTTGGTATGGCTTAGTCCTCAAAGGAGGGAGAAAGATGAACAGTGAAACCCATGACGAGAGAGTACCTTTGGCATGGTAAAACGGGGTGGATAGTTAAGTATTATGGGACAAGGACAAGATCATCGGGAGGGTAATAGTATGCTCTTATTTCTAGGGTACCTCGGAAGGAGGCTAACGATCTTGTTAAAGGTTTAGCTTTTCTTCTCTATCATCCCGTTAGGACTTTGTTTTGATCATCGTATCATTTAAGTCTGCTTCGATAGTTGAGTCTCTGCACCTTAAGTACTAACGTAATAGAGAATCCCATTTTCGTCTCAAAGTCCTATTGGAGAATCAGTCCATTTCTTCATGGCTTGTTTGGATTTGAGAATGTCTATGTCAAGTGTTGAGCTTGGAAATAATGCTTATGTTTACAAGCTATGGATGGATTCTAAGGATGAAGTGGTTATCCAGTAAGGGGTGCCACTCTCGGTTCTGATAGGAGGGTAGTTAGACTCTTGACTAGCCTTGGTAATACCCTCGGAGTCTCGTGTAACCTTTTGGGTTCGGTCATGATTAGTTACTTAGAATCCCGTGATGCCTTTATTGGAAATTTGAAGCCCGATCGAGTGGTGATCGCCGATAAGATGGATGGTTTATTTAACTTATGCATGGGTTATGGAAATCACCCTAGTAAGTGCGCTTGATAACCTGGTTGACATCTGCCTACTTTCAAGAGAAAGTTCTTCTACGTGGAATACCTTGTGGTACGAGGTCCGAGATTCATTAGTGAATTTTGGAAAGCTTGTATGAGATCATGAGTACGCAGTCATGTTTGCGTCAAGTATTTTAGAAAAAGGATAAGTGCAAGTGGAACGAGAGGCGACGAAGGAATGAGTTCCAGCTCATGTTATGGAAACAGGAAATAAGAAGCTTCGAAATCGCAAAGACGGTCAAGGCACAATGGAATTGAGCTCAAGGAAGTACGACTTTGATGGTCAAAGACTAGATACGCGCATGATATCTCTTTTTGGGAGTGTATCCTTGATCCCTGTTTTCTGTAGAGCTTACTTGTAGGCTATCTTTTGTGGACACCCTCTCGGTCCTATTTTCTGTTACAAACCCCGTAAGGAGTTTGTCTCGTTTATCTTCTCGACCCTGTTTCAGGGAATCCTAGGTAGAACCCTATGGATGTAAACATGTATTTGAAACATGTTATGATTGATATGGTTGCAAGTGGTTGCAAGTGGTTGCTCGTGGATGCGCGAATACACATTAGATACTAGCTCGACTCGGTCACATTTCATATTGCATATGCACGAGTATTTATACTTGTTTATGGATGAAATCGAATGTATTATCATGCGGTTGTTGCATATGAATGAATGATTGTGCACGCATATAGTATCTATATGACTAGGACTATTTGCATACATGTTGGATTCATGGCACTATACATATTTTGCATTAGATCACTCAGGCCTGATCATTTACATTAGATAAGTGCATATACACACACGTTTTGCATATATTCATACAGCATTAGAAATCATCTAAGGACAATGGTTGCTTGTGGATGATGTTTTGAGTAGATGGATGATGGATGGTAGGATATGTTCCTCCTAACTTGGAGATTTCAGGGACGAAATCCTTTAAGTTGGGGAGGATGTAACAACCCGAATTTTTAGCAACGTGTTAAGACAAGAATCAAGGCAGAATTAAATTATAAAATCTGAATCAGGATAAACGGCTTGCGCCATTGCGTTCATCTCGGAAAAATACGCGAAATAGAGTCCGAAATTTCGTAAATCGGAGTCCGTATGAAGAAGATATGGACGAACGAAGTTAGGCAGAAAAACCGAAAACAAGCCAGAATGCACTGGCGCACTTGTGAAGTGCGCCAGCACAAAAATACACTGGCGCACTTGGGAAGTGCGCCCGTGTCGAGCCAGAAACCTGCACAGCCTTCTGGCTTGACTCTGGCTGGCCTGGTGCACCTGTTTTGGCCCTTGGTCTTGTTTTGGAGGCTTGTGACGATTTTTGAGGGCTGGGATCTATCCTAGGGTTAATCTAAGGGTCCTAACTAGCCTAATCTTCTATAAATAAGCCCCTAACCCCCCCTAAACCCTCATTATTCACTCATGTAACTAAACTATGGCCAAATTTCTACTCTCATGGCCTCCACTCAACTATCCTAGCCTCCACTTCATTTCTATGAAAGGTTTCATGATCTTGAGAGTGTTAGAGAGTCCCTATGTTAGTATGAGAGCTTCTCAAGTTGATTCCAAGGCAAAAGCTTTGATCTTTGTTCATAAAGATGGTGTTTTTGTTGATTTGGAGCATCCATCTTTGGGTTTTTTGGGTGATGGCATGCATAGGCTTCATCACAAGCTTTAGTTTAATCGATTTAGGCCTTCATAGCAATGTAAGCCCTTCCCTACTCTTAGATATTAACTATGAAGTTAAATGTTCATGTTGCAAGTTTGGGTTTGATCATTGAGAATGATATATGCTATCATGTCATGCAAGTCTATGAAGTCATTAGCTTGATCTTATGAGCAAAAAGCCACAACCTTTATGTTGAAACGTTGCATTATGCAACATGAGAATCTTCATAATCATTATGTCAACTTGCATATGAAGTCATAATCCTTATATGATGATATATGCGAGTTTCTAGCCATCATTCCATGTCTTTTGTCACCATGATTCGCTTATGTACCAAGTTGGGTTTATGCATTTTTTTTGAGGCTTAAGAATGTAACATGCAAGCTAATGAACACATTTGTGCCTCATTTGCCACCATGATTAACTTGTGGCTTAATACCCATTTTTGTCATTCCTTTGCCAAGTCTCTTCTTTTAATCCATCACGTTGTTGCGAACGTATATGCTAGTTTAAAAAGCGTTGGGGTCACATTATGGGGAAACATAATGACACGAATATGACTTGGGTAAATGGGTATAAACATGACAACATGTAACGTTAAATATGACATGTGTTTATACTTGAAAACATGACTTGAAATATAACATGGAAGTTGACATGTAAGTATGCATAAAAACATAAGCTTGGGAATTTACCTATTAAGTTAGGTCTACCCATTGGGAATTTACCTATTAAGTTAGGTCTACCCAATTGCTTGAAAACTTGACTATGAACATGACACTAGACTAAACATGAAAGTGGCCAACTCGAGGTTGGGTTGAGTTTGCAACGTAAAACTACCCGGAACCGACCGGCCTAACTAGTAGTTGCAAACAATAAGACCCAATGTAAGAAGTTGGTCATGTTGTGCTTGAACCCGAGGTTAGACCAAGTTGTGGTGTAAAGCTACCCGGAACCGACCGGCTTAACTAGTAACCACAACAAAGTCTAATGTGAGAGGTTGGGGTGCATTAAGTAATTAATGCCACATGATAGGGTTAAGTTAATTTGATTAATGACTCTTAACCAAATATGACATGGGTAAATGGGTTAAGTAAATTGGTTAGGCTAATGATACTTAACAAAACATGACAAGGTTGGGTAGGTTAAGTGATTTGATTTGCCTAATGACGCTTAACCATTTTTATACGACTAGTGGACGGGGATTAAGTTAACCAACACTTAATCAATCCAACATGATAATTTGGCAAGGTTAAGTAAGTTTTCTTAATGACACTTAACCATACAAGATGATTAGGGGATGGGGTTAAGTAATTTACACTTAACTAATCCGACACGGTAATTAGATGGGTTTAAGTAATCCACACTTAACTAATCTAAACACGGTAATTCGATGGGGTTAAGTTAAACACTTAACCAATTTAAACTCGGTAATTCAATGAGGTTAAGTAACCAATACTTAACCAACTTAACGTGATAATTTAATGGGGTTAAGCAACTTATACTTAACCAATTATACATGATGATTTGATGGGGTTAAGTAACTTACACTTAACCAATCTAATACGCGGACCTGATAAGGTTAAGTCACAAGACCTTTTTAGAATATACTTAACCATTATAGTACGATTAGAGGATGGGGTTAAGCAAACCTATACTTAACCAATCCGACTCGATAATTTGATGGGATTAAGATAATCTATGCTTAATCGATCTAGCAAGATAATCCGACAGGATTAAGGTAAGCTAGTACTTGACCAATTTGACTTGATAAGGTTAAGTCATGAGCCTCTGGGTACGCTTAACCAACTTGTGGGACTAAGTCTTGAACTTAAATACTTAGCCAATCTTTGACGTGATTCGTGGGCGGGTTAAGTTATGGACTTGAATGATAACACTTAACCCAATAGACAAACCCTAGCTAGAAGAACTAGGTAGAAAACCGTGGTTAATCAAGGATAACGGGAAAGGAAGCTAAGTGGTAAACCTTAGTTAAGGGTAACTAAGTAATAATTCTTCGCTAAGGACATAGGACTAATTCTCAAAACGATGAGTAACCTGATACGGTAGGTCATCGCTTAGTATACGAGGGGGAGTAAATTATCTGACTTGGATAAAAGCTCCAGCGCACTGGGTGCCGAAGTGGAAGCTTCGGGGGACGTGAGGATATTCTTGGGATCCCTCTGTGGGCTGCCAGGTAATTATACTAGGCCCATGAGAGGTTAAGGTCTGCGTTAGAAGGACCAAGAGTATGCCTTGGTTGCTATGCGAGCAACCTAAAGACTGGGATGGATTAGCGTGGAGTCGACGATTCTTGTTTTTGCCCTGGATAGCGCATCGCCGACTACCTACCATCTTTAGTCAATCATGTACGTGCGGAAAGGCAGGGAACCCCCAACAGACCATGTGCTTGCTATCGAGTCATGGGTGAGGTTGGCCCGTAGGAAAGTGGGATATAGTGGGGCCGTGGAGTGGTTCTTATACATGATTTTTCTTGGATTGCCTTTCAGTAGTTGAGGGAGGGGTCACGTGGGACCATAGCCACGGGTACAAAAACAGACCTTGATATCTGCATCGGCAGACGATTTAAAGCTCCCGACCGAGTTCCGTATTTCTTGATTTGCCCTGGCACGGAACTCGGATGGCACATTGGGGAACATGTGCATCTAGACATGGAAAACGATTCACGATACATACGTGGGATCAAGGGCGCGGTTGACGGGTGGCGTAATCCCTAGTGGTCCTAGGTGGCCAAAACCCAAACCGAGACACGGAAACGTTCATTAGGTAGCATAATCCCTAGCGGTCCTAGGTGGCATAAATCCTAAGTGGACGCGCGATAGTTCATGGTAAGGAAACACAACTAGATCAAGGGTTGCAGTCCAAAACAACTTCAAGGATAAACCGTTTACATGGAAAAGCCCGTACAACCTACGGCAAAGAACTGAACTTATACATGGAAAGAAACATATGAGTTGAGTAACCTATATATGCGGCATATTAGGTTGACAGGGACCATTACACGACTTCTGAGTAAGGGTCATTCACGGATAACACGTAATACAGTTGGGATACTAGTACGGTAGGTGCAGAGCAGATATACAGGATAGATACCATGGGACGTTATACGTGATAGATATCTTGGAATATTATACTTGATAGGAACCTGACGATGTGATACCTTGTTTTGTCTTGACATCGTAATTTATCATGACATCTTAGTTTATCTGAGTTCAGTAGTTCATCCTGTTATTTTGATTTAGCTTACCTATCTTGTTATCATGCTTATGTTCATCTCAGTTTCTCATGTCAGTTAACTTTACTAGTTTTTATACTAATAGTAGATAGGGCTTACTCAGTCTTTTTGACTGACCCGTTTTGTTTCGCCTCTTTTCTTCCGTTTCCCCCCAGGTTACAGGGAGGAAACACTGCTGTTTAGTTCGGACTTCTTCTGCTTGAAGGTCATCATGGATGGCTTGGACTTTTCCTGGCTATGGCTACTTTACTGTTTTTATTTGGGGAATAATTTATGAAAAAGCCTTTATGCTTCTTTACTATTGCAAGACAGGTTTTGATGTACTCTGATGTAAAAGGCTTTAGACCTTATGTATTCATGTTTATGAAAGTTCGATTTTACTTCCGCTATTTTATATGTTCTGTCTTGTGATATTTCTGTGCATGTTTACCAATAATGCCCCTCTAAAGCTAGTGCATTCCTTTGCGAGTGACCCTAGCGGAGGCGGGGTGTTATAGCCCATCAAATCTTTTCTCACTTGTTTTGATATGGCAGTAGCTAAAGTCAAGAATTTCCAACCCCGCCTAATCTTAATGGCTCTTATGGGGGGCATATGTAAAGAGACCGAGTTGCGGAGGTGGATCAAGAAAAAGAAACCAAGTACACTCGATCAATTACTCAACAAAGATGAAAAATATGCAAGTATTGAAGGAAAATATGGAGAGATAAAGAAGAATGGAAATGTGCAAAGCAGCTCTGATAGTCAAAAAAGGAGCAATGAAGTAGAAGACAGTCGAGCAAAAAAGAAACTGCGCTTTTTCAAGAACTCCGAGTTCACTCCCCTTGACGATACCATTGGAAATATCTTCATGGCAACTAAGAACACCGAGAGATATTCGGTTTTGAAACCAAGACAGGTTAAAGATGTCGCTATAAAGTCAGGAAGATTCTGTCAATTCCATAAACAGTCAGGACACGATACCAACGAATGTAGGCACTTGAAGTCAGTAATCGAGGGATTAGTCATAAAAAATCATTTGCAACAATATGTAAAATATCATGAATCTTATCTCGGCTCTCCGCAAACAAGGGGCAATATGCCTTAAAGAAAAAAGGCTGGAACCAATCCAAAGCGGAGGCTCATCAAAAAGACCAGTCACCGGTGTCTTGATAATGGAGCACTAGACTAAAAGCTCTCATTACCTTGCTTCACTACCCTGGTTTTATCTTTTTATTAAGATTGTTTTACCATGATTTATTATTCACTAAGTTCGCATTAAAGTATTGGTTTACTTGCAAAAACTTTGTGCATCAAAAATTGATTATATGTCTATCAGAGTAACATACTTACTAATCCATGCTAAAAAAATCTCTTGGAATGTAGGCATTATAAAGGCAATCCATAATACATAGCAGAGCTATGGCGAAAAATCCCAAGGCACACCTTAGACAAGGCGGCTTAGGAACCACAAACATCAGGCATGATTAAATAGGATGAATAGACACATCACCTCAAAAAGGACAAGCTATTCTATGATAGGCAACAAGTTGATAGGCTGCATCTCTCATTATGTAATATGCTGAATTCTTAGCAAACAACCATTCAAAGGACTGGTGCTAGGCTTTGTTGAAAGTACAGGAATATTAAGAAATCTGTTACTCGGATAAAATTGCTAATCCCAAAGAGGAGCCTTCTCAAGTGCAGGGCATGAATTCCTTAAAACCAAAGCTAAATTCGGTAGCGAGGATTGATGTCCACCTCCTAAGGGCAATGCAATAAAAAAATTAGGCTAGAAAACACCAGTCCTAGGATCGGAAGGTCCCACTAACATGCTGGAAAGACCAGCGCAAAAATAGAAATTCTAGCCGAAAGGGGGTGACAGAAATCCTAGCCTAAAGGGGGTATCCATTCTAGAACCTTTTTGAATAATTAAAACAATCAAACAGGGCCTAGAATGGATCGAAAATTTATAACCCAAGACCTCCCCAGGGGGCACATATTCAAAACTATGTCTCCGAAGGGCTTGGATTAACAGGTCAGTCAGGCGCGGCGTTGAATACAATAAAAAAAATACCAAACACGCTTATAATAATACAAATGCGTAATAAGCTTCGGTAAACGATAAACTTCAAGATGTAACTAAATCCCAAAATAATAATAATAATAATAACAAAAAGATCAGGCGTAATCGAACGATTAACAAAGCGCTCGACCAAATGTGCAAATCAGAAAATAAAGGTGCAGCGTGTGACGCACCAACGCAAAAATAAATGAGTTACATAATAAAACTGCAGTGCGTTGTGGTCCAACGCAAAACATAAAAATCACAAACATAAGCGTACGAGAATAAGCGAGGCTGGCTCCCGCATACACAAGCCAGACTAAAAGTACCATTCTAAATCAAAACCAAAATAACAAAATAGGTAAAACAACAGCAAGCCACAACATTCAGATGAGGTTAGAGATAATCCTCTCCATGGACTCAAGAGTCTCGACGAGTTTGAGCCTTTCCTTTTCCAAAGCATACAGTCGATCGACATTCTCTCTATTTGCCTGCTGAAGATCCTCGACAAGAGAATGCCAGGCACCTAATTGCCTCACAATGAAATCCCGGATATTTATGATAAGGCCTTCAACCAGATGCGGACGTGCCTCCAACTGGTTGAACTCAGCCAATATGCAATCCTTCATAGCATCCATCTTGCCTGCAATAATCCATCTGTCAAATGGGTCTACATACACATCAGAACTCGTGCCAACTGGGCACTGACCCGCAAATTGCTCGGCAAGTTAAGGATGGCAAGGGTTAGGAGCACAAAGAGGGCTCTGGACAGCTGTAGGATCCGAAGCGATAGACGAAGAAGCCATGGGTGGATGACTAAGAACAATATCTGGGGTAGGGAGATCATTCAACAAACAATGACCATGAGTATCAGTTGCACCCAGGATCTCCTTGCTTTGGGGCATCTTTTTGCTACCAGCCCTTCTCGTCAACTTTTCCTAAGCCTCCTAGACATGAACAATTCCATTCTCGGATGACCTATTTCAAAGAAAGATCAATTTGGACTTAAACAGCAACCACAAAAAGGGAATAGCCTAGCCAGACTCAGATATAAACGAAAACATTTCAACTAGAGAACCCTGGGGTACTTCATCAAACAATTTAGAAATAATACCAGCATCGAGATTTCAAAGAAAACCACCAGATGGTTCATATTCTTCAAAGATAATTACAAAAACGGTATCTGTGCTACATAAAAACCTGGCTACTACCCAAATCCCAAATTCATACACAGCTCGGTCAGGCCACGTTTGGAACATCCTAGCTTGGAAATGCATGAGTACTCCAACAAAAAAAATAAATAAAGAAATAACTCACCCAAAAAGATTATGGTACCTTGGAGCCGAAAGGAAATCGCTCAAGATAAACAGGTGTTGCTGCAAGCACTATGCAAAATGATGGAATAAGGAAGCCAAAACATTTTGAAGAAGAATCAAGGAAGAAATAATAAACATAGATTACCTAGTAAAACTCTCGAGGAAGCACGACAATGACTGAAAAGTTTCTCGAAAAGGATAAAAGTGAAACGAAGCAGGTTAAAGTAAATAAGAAGGATGATTAAAAGGCGTATATCAAAAGCATTTCTCGCCACGTCATCCCAATACTCAAGTACTGAAACTGGTGTCCCATCAGAATCTAGTTGGCATGTCCACTTCCCCATGATTTAGCCGTTTGCAATAATGACAAGATAGTTCAAGCATCTCACCCGAAGGAAACGACACCAGTCAGCTACAATGACGCAATCTTAATCTTTGCACAAACGACCCTTCGATGAGCCAGGATAAGCCTACCAAACAATGTTGCAATCAACCATGTCGAAGCCAGTAATTCCTCGCTAGAAGTAATCATGGACTTCGTGGGGCAAGTGTTAATCCCTCAGAAAATCCATACGCACATTGAGCAAAGGATATGGAATGGACATTATTAGGGTCAGTCGTGCACAATGTTACCCAAGGCACTTAAACGACTCACAATGGATAGGACGCAACCGCACAGAGCCAGACCTAAACATCAAACCCAAGACGAATCAAATCAACCAGTACGACCGAAGATGATTGCACGATATGCTATGAGAAGTGCAGCTCAATAGAGATAAGGATCGTATATTCTGTAAAGTTGCCCACCACAATGGAAAACGCTTGATCTAATATCAAAGTTTGGTCTCACGTATCAGGACAGGAGTCAAGATCGCACATATATTTAACAACTGCTCATGAATTGCAACTCCTATCGCTCAATACTCGGGCCAGAAACCTATTGGTCGGTCGTACACCAGCTTCTAGAAAGAGCACATTTACATCTTAAAGTCGCAAGCCTCAGTCGGTCACCTCTAGACTAATAAAGATCGTCGCTTGCCCACTCAGGATCATACATAACCGCATTGAGGAACTATGATCGTTTGTTCCTGCATTTCGCCATCAAGCAAATCAGATACCCACTCGTCGATTGCTAGAAATAGCCACGACCGAAGAACACCGACTAAAGTCACTCGCTCAACTACTCAAGACACTCGCTCCCGTTGAGTCACTTTCGCATGATAACTGAATACATCTACGGACAGCTGGCTACATCTAGCCGATGGCATGATTGTTATTAATAGAATGAGCGATCCAAAGCCTACATAAAGGGATTTCAGACCAATTCCTCTGGGAAGCTCACCTATAAATACATCATGACTGCCGACATAGAGGGGATTGAATCTTTGAAACCACAAAGTGCTGCTAAACTTTATCCTCAATCACTGATCCGGCCATGGCGTCAAGATGAATCATATGATCAAGGAAAACGAAGACATCCTCCTTCTCAATCATTCATCCATCCTTTTCCTCCTCAAACTCTACCATTCTCTTGTACAATTCCAAGATTGAAATATATGAATAAGGGTATATTGAGTGAATATAGAGACGTATGAAAAGCGAGAATTGATGTATTTTGTAACCCTCACTATAAGAATGGAAATCATATTCATAGTGGACGCAGGCCTAATTAACGGCTGAACCACTCTAAATCTTATCTCTACTTTATCTTTCTTGCATTTTCCATTTTCAATTGTTGACTAAACACGGATCCATTTATTCCATACCATATTGGTGAAGTATGGTTTTAGTACCTTGGGTGTTTAGACCAATTTTGGTGTAAATAGTAGATATTATTATTTATTTTTATTCTTAAATTTAAATTAATGATTTGGCCTAATCAATTAACCAATCATTCCCTTTTTATATTCAATCTTGCCAAAAAGGTTTGAAGTCTCACAAGGTCCATTAACCAAAATCATTGTAAATCATGTCTATTAAGTGGAATTGACATATATCCAAATCACAAGAAGTATATGTAATGTATTTTTATTTTGTAACAGTCGATGCAAATTACATACATAAACATGTATTTATTTTTATATGTACCTTTGCACCACTTTTCCCCTTTTTAATTCTTTTTGTCATATTCTAATGATTCTAAAATAATGCCTCTTTAATTAAAAATGAGGGGAACAACATAATTTACAATGCTTAAGCCAAAAACCCAACAATATTGAATGTAAACAAGGAATATTTCTTTTATTCTTGGCATCATATAATACACAGTTTTCATCTTTTTTACCCAGGTTCACATATTTCATATTTCAGCACTAAACTAAAGATCTCGAACATAACTACAACAAATTTATGTTTAATGAGACTGATTTACAGATCCACAATGTTATGCGGCATAAACAACATATTTGATTATTCATGTCATAACTTGTAGGAATATGTGGGAATATATATAAAAATCCTACAATTCATATTTATACAAAATCACAACTTTATCATTTACCAATTTCAAACATATTCTTAATCATATTTGATGGTTATCACAATTTAAAATTATTTAAATAACAGATCTGATAGGCATAAAATATAGACTGGATTCAAACGAAATTGATAAATCATTATATCTGCATTAGTAAATTTCCCACTCACCTTATAGCCTCCAAATTATATGTTTTGAACCCTTTAGGATTACAATCCCCAAATTCTTATAAATCTATAGTTTATCTAGAGAGGGAAAATTCTCGATCTGTAGAAATGTAAGAAAATAGGAAAAGAGCAAAAAATCAATCGTTGAGCGTCAAATTGCATTCCTTTTCATTAGATCTGCTTGCCCTCTTAATTTTATATGAATTGAATTTGATTTAATATGTATGAATATATTTTCATTTTAGAATTTAGGTTCGGAGAAAGAGAAAAATGACAGAGCTCCGCTCCCTCTGCAGATTTGAGTGGAAAAATAGTAAGGCTCTACCCCTTTATTTATAGGGGTGGAAACGACCTTGCACCGTTAGATCTATTTTAATTGTCATCCGTCCATTTGATTTATAAAATATAACAAGAATACCTCTAAAAACCCAGCCGTCATTGGTGAGGTAGCCGAGTAATTATATATTACTACATAAATATAATATTCTATTTTACATATTTTCTGTTCGTTTGCAGATCTAATGAAAAGGAATGTATCCGTCCATTTGGTTTAATTATATATTACTACATATAACCCAACCGTAACTTTGTCATATGGGCTCCGTTCGCGAAACTCCAAACAAGAAAGTTGACCAAAATTCCGAGACGAACGCAACTGTTAAAGTTTCGTGGCCAAATTCCATCATTTGCAGAAATTTCTATTTTTGAGCTTTTAATTAAATAACTATTTATTGTTAAAATTCTGTTTTGTTACCGAATGCCTGATGGTATATGCTCTAATTTACCCAGATGCGTGATTTCGAGCAGGATAAAAATGATCGGGATGAAAGTCATGATTGCCACATTTTTTTGGGGAATATGTTACCAATTGCTTTGAAGGAATCATTACCCCAAACTATTTGGTCACCAATAACGGAGCTTTGCTTGTTTTATAAGGAGTCATGCTCAACTAAATTAAATATAAAACAGACGGATGAACTTTAGGAGAATATACCAGAGTTGCTTTGCAAGTTAGAGACAATATTTCCTCCTGCATTTTTTAGTGTTATGGAACATCGTCCTATACCCCTTCCTCATGAAGCTAAACTTCGAGGACCTGCACAATATGGTTGGATGTATCCGCTTGAACGATATGCATTTGTAACAACCCGGAAAATCTGAGCCAATTTAAATTTTTTATTTTGGCTAATTTAATGGATTTTGATTATTTAAAATGAATTATTTTAAATAATAACGACGGAAAATTTATTTTTGACGATGTTAGAATGAATAAATTTATTTTAATTATATAACGAGCCAGAAAAGGCGCGGTAGTTCGAAAATTCGATTTCTAATTTCAATTGAATATACAGAATTCAATATAAGTCAGAATTGGACGAAACAAGAAACGTTAGAATCGAATTAATAATATCTTTCGAACGAAAGTGAAAAATTTAGATTTCACTTTAGAAATCGTAAGTTATGGCTAAATCAAAAATTAGAAAAGTCGCTATGGAATTTATATATATTCTAATATATATAAGGCCCTTAAAAATAGCCATTTTACAAACGACCTCTGTTTTCGAAGAAACCACTTTTGTTGGATCCGAGATGTCAAGTTATTGCTAGATTCCAAAATTCATAATTTTATGAATCAATATGTGAGCGTGGCGTAGTTAAACTCGTTTGACCAGTTTTAGTTGAATTTAATCGACTAGAAAATGTACATTTTTCAAACGGTCTCAGAAATCGACGAAACTAGTTTTGTTAAGAGCGTATCGTCAATACGAAGCTAGAAATAATTTTTCTAGAATTTTAGGGGTTCGTATGTGGCCCCGGTAAATTAAAATGCACATTCATATTCAATTTATAGATTTATATTTTGATTTTGATGAAAACTGATGGTAACACCGAATTGGCTTGCGATACATGTCCCATTATGTTCGGAATGAGGGTAATTAGCTATAGGCGACAGAAGGTGGGTTTGATATGGGGTTCGAATAAAAAGGTAACTTTTTAGGGAATATAAAAATTAAATTAAATAAAAAAATATGGCCCCCCTTTATCTCCTTACGTTGACCAACGCTCCCCCTCTAACGTTCAAAACACGCTCCGAACTAAATAAAAAAAGGGAAACGAAGCCGTCTCCTTCAACCAGCGTGTCACGCTCCGACCAGCCACCGCCGGTGGTGCTCCTCCGCGACCCCCAACCTCCGGCGAGAAGCACCCCTCTCGCGCCTCTCTCTCCTCCCTCATTGTAAGCCACAACCCGTAAACCCCATTTCCCTTTTCAAACCCTAGCCACGCCTCAGCCCTGCACCGCCTTACTGCCACCACCAACCCGCCTAACCGCGACCCCCGTCCCCGAGTCAGCCTCCGATCCGACACGCCACCCGCAACCCCGAGTCCTCCACTGTTCGCAACAACACCCCCCTCTCCAGATTTCAACTGTGAGCCTTTCTTTTGTTTTATTTCTATTTTTCTTGTCTTCACTTATTTAGGTAATTAATGATTTTAAAACTGAAAATAGATGTCATTTTAAAACTGAAATTAGATTTTTTTATAGTATATAGATTAGATTTTTAATTTTATAAAGGTATGTTTTTTTAAGGTGATTAAAGTTTATATTTTTAACATAAAAAGATTCGATTTTTATTTATATTTTTAGATAGAAAGAAGTGATTTTTAAATAGAAAGATAGGATTTCTAATCGTGGAAAGATAAGATTTTTAAAACGATAAAGTTTGGATTTTTAATGCAATAAAGATTAGATTTTTAACATGAAAAAGAAGTGATTTTTGTAACACGAAAAGGTGTGATCTTTAAAAGTAAAAGAATTGGTTCTTGAAATTAAAGAGATTAGGCTTTTAAATGATAGAAAAATATGATTTTTATAATTTGAAAAGCGTTATAAAAATATACTTTTTATATAGAAGTAGCAGTTTAAAAATATGATTTTTATTATAAGAACACCGTTATAAAAATGCGATTTTTACAGGTATGATAACGCCATAAAGGTTTGATTTTTATATGGAAAGAGTAGTCATAAAAATGTAATTTTTATAAATATAGTAGCGGCATAAAAATATGATTTTTAATATAAATTTCATGAAACATATCTCATTGAAAACGCAACGAAGATTTTCTACCTAAGAAGAGTCATGGCATTTGGTTTAGCTACTTGGTGAAAACTTCTCACTCAAATTTCTTTTACAGTTATTTAGTATATAACTGCTTATATGAACTGTTCCCCGTCGTCCACAGACCATGGACGACTTGTTTGCTTGTTTGTATTGATTGGTGTATTTGTTTGAATACTGGTTTGGGGTGTGAAACAAATTGATATAATTTGGTATGGAAAATGAAATGGAATGGGTTGTATTGGTATGTGTATGGCGCGGGCCATTAGTAGATTTGGGATAAGGTTAGACCGTATCCCGGACCTAGTATCGTGCCGTTATGCCGCCGAAACTTTCAAAAAGTGTTAGAAAAATTTAGTTAAGTAAAAATATTATTTTTAGCTTATAACGGTGATAAATTAATTAATTATTGGATAGTTAAAAATAAGTTAACACAACCATATACAAGTCGGACGACTTGTTTATGCTCGCCTATTTTTATGATATCGATTGGGTCAATAATTTAACACATCGCCCAACTGCACGAATAAAACTTGTGTTTGATTGTTTGAAACCCCACATGGGTGTTGGGATGATATTGACGTACACTAATCCCAGCTGTTTAGTGGTATATCGATCGATTGGTTGACAGGCTGTATAAGCATTATTAATTTATTTTAATGCTTATAAAATGGTAGAAAGCACTTTGGATGAGGGTTAATTATTTATTGGCTTGTTATATACATGTGTGTATAAAATCCATATAACTAAACTTATATGGTGACTGATTGGGTCTGATTCCAATTCAGAAATAAAGAATATTTTAAATAAGGAATATTTTAAAATAATATTCAGTAAAAGATTAAAATATTGAAATACGTGAAGCCGTATTGATTAGAGTTGAGCCATTTTGACGCGAACGATATTATTTCGATTTTATTCGTTTTATAACGAATACCGAAAAGGAAAAGATTTCAAAATAAAAAAATTTGAAAATATTATAATTAGTATATTTTAATGATAAAGATTATTAATTTTGATTTAAAATTGAAGTAAAAGTGGGAATCGTTTTAGAACGAATTTATAAAATACGTTTGAACGAAATTTATATATATATTATATATATATATATATTATATATATATAATGGCCTAAATAGAATGCGCCGCGCAGCGGCCGTTCGCGAATTTCGACCATTGACTTCGAATGGATGTTACGGGAGATCCGACTGTCGGATTATTCTAAAACTGGAACCGTTGGGTTCGTATCGAAAAGATCTTTCCAACGAATATATGAAATTTGAAATCTAACGGTTGGATTTGGAATTATGTCCAAATCAAGTTTGGAAAATGTCGCTGTAAGTGCAGTTCGATGACCGTGTATGGAAATCGACTGAAAGGGCCTTAATAAAAATATTAATAATATTAATAATTTGTGTAAAATCAAAATATATGATTTGGGAAGTATTGGGGGTAGAAAACTCAATATTTGAAAAGATAAAAATAGATTTCTATCGAATTGAATTAGTATTTAACTAGAGTTATAATCCAATTATTTTTAAATAAATAAATTGGAAATGCGAAGGGGTTTTAAAATAACCAAAAATTTTCCAACGTATAAATTGGAATGGAGTTGAATTGAACTTAAGTTCGGAATATTTCGATATTGGATTTTGTGATTATACGGGTATTGTTATGGAAATTTGGAAGATATATTTTATATCGTTGTTTCCAATACGATATTTGTTAGTTTCAGAATTCGACATTGAATATAAGCTGATATAATTTCTATTCAGAGCCTTATATTTAATATCGAATTGGATTTGGGTTTGTCGCGAAAGGTGTCTTCACTAACACTGTTCTTAAACCCAGTTGAGAAAAGATTAAATCCTTCTATTAAGATATAATGAAGTTAACCAATTAATTGATATTTAATTGGAATTGAATAGAATTGGGTTTTGGGTTTGTCGTGAACGGTGTCTTCACTAACACTGTTCTTAAACCCAATGTAGTTAAGAAGATTAGAAACTAAATGGAGATTAGTTAAGTCGAATGGTTTCCTAGGTATTGATCTGATGTTGGTTTCGGCCTTCGGGATTAATACTTAGGGAATCGTTCTCTTACTAATTTATGGTTAGAGATTAATGGAATGTGATTTTGGGTTTATCGTGAACTGTGTTTCAAATGACATTAGTTCTTTAACCCAATTAAAGATAAAATTAATTTCTTAACTTTGAAAAGTCATTAAGAAATGATTTTTGAGATTAAAACTGAATTAGAGTTTTAATGAATCTTGAATTAGAATGAAATGATCGAGAAAGGAGTATCACCAGTTTTGGTCCTTGCGATAGTTAAATCTTTAATTAGATTTAAACGTGAATGGTAATTAAATTTACCAATAACACTGTGGTGTTAGATATGGAGTTTTACCAGTTCTTGTTGCAGGTCATTGTGTGGGCTGGGTACGCATGATACGGAGTTCTCACCGTGTGGTTTGGTGGCGAACAGTGGGCTCTTATCCCTACATGACCATTTCTGAGGGTTGGTGTAACGACCCGGATTTTGAGCGACTTTGGTTATCGACATAAGCACGATGTCGATAACCAAAACGTCGAAAAATCCTGGTAATTAGTGAAAGAAATTAGAGGGTGAGGAAAGATAAGATAGAAAATTAGAATAGAAGAAGAAGAAGAACACAACATCAGAGTAACACGAATCTCACAGCGGAACGAATAAATATATTTCATAACATAACTTTGAAATACAAATCAGTACTTGCATATACATATCATTATCAAGTACATCACTTACAACACAGCAGAATAATAATAGTTATATGATCCTGAAGCCTCCTGCTCCAGCTCTTCCAGTATATCTGTAAAATCCCGACTACTTGACTGCCCGTACAAATTTAGGCACCCAAGAGTTTAGGGAAAACAACAAAGTAAACTCCGAGTCAGTCATGGGACTGGTATGAGTAAAACAGTTTAAAAACAGTTCGAACAAGTAAACGATATCTCATAAGACCACGCCACATAACGGAACGGGTTTTTCCCTTATGAGATTCCAAAATATCTTTATATCAAAAACCTTTTGATATTATAATAATGCCTATCAATCACAGTATATATAATCATCTAGCAGAAACGCTTTCATCTCACGTTCTACATATATAGTATACAATCAAAACCGCAAGCACGTATTGGGTAATGGATTTTCAACTATGACAAGGTATGGAATCACCTTTCGCTAATGTACCTCTAGAGAGGAATACACTGGGTTCAACAAGAACATCTTGCAACCCGGCCACACATGACCGACCACTCATTTCGCTTGAGTGTATCGAATGTATATCACCAACAGTTGGGATCAGCAACCGTTTCCCGAATGGGACAGCATCAACAATAGATTTTTAGAAGTAAATGAAACTCTAGATCAGGTGATTATACACCCTACTTCGGTGCGACCGACTTAGCCATGCTGCCTGCCCGATTTTTGTCATTTACCGGATGTGAGGCTAGAAGCTACGCTTTATCATCACACCAGATTTACTTTGAATGTCACATCATCAAATCCATCAAATCACCAATTGATGTTCTCAACCATACATTATGTGTTAGCTAAAAGAAGTTTCCTTCTACGCTTCCACTCTTGGTACAGTTGGAGAAATCAATATACGTGATCGTCTGGAAATACTCTGTCAGACATCCGTCCATAAAAGTCATCCAGGAACAGGATGAACCGAAGGCACTATTCTGTAAACAGGATAGCCCTTGCATAACTCCGTCTTCAATTTCCTTTGGCATATATGATTTGCAACGCTTATGCCAATACAGAGTGGTTCTTTGGATAATAATCCAACCGGTCTCTCCATATTAACAACGTTAAAATGGTCAAAACTTCGATAGTCTGTGATTTAACTATCGAATAAAAACAGGTGTGCAAACAACGATATTATTTCCAAATGGAAATTATATCGATCAAACATCATTCAACATTTATCTCTTTTTTACATAAATTTACTTATCTCCTGTTTCCCTATATTCAACATTTCTTATTTTCTAAATTTAGAAAATATATGTTATTAACAATGGAAAACATTTCCATTTCTTGTTTTCTTTATTAGAAAACATTTCTGGTTTCTTACTTGGAAAACATTTCCAAAGCTTCTTCATTGGACTTAAACAGATGCTTAAACAAACATCGCTATGCCAACTCAAACCATTTCCTTTACTGCCGAACCTTAACTACTCCTTAGTTAAAACGAAGCCAATCAAGTTGAGGTAGAACTACCTCTCAGACCTTAACTGAACAACATTTCTCACTTTGAAATAGGCAAAGTTCACTTTATATTCCTTAACAAACTTCCTTACTTAACCCTCCTTCGAATAACTATATTCGATTTGACTCTTATCAATTAACTCTATTGGACTAACCCCTATCACTTAACTCTATTGGACTAACACTATTTGACTAACGCTATTTATTTACTCATTTCACTTACTCTTTACGAATAAACTATATTCGATAATTCCTTTTACTTTCTATTCGAATAACTATATTCGATTAACTCATTTGCTTCTATTCGAATAACTATATTCGATTTAATTCATTTGCTTCTATTCTAATCGATTAAACTAACATTGATTATCCCCTTTCAAATTTATTCTTAAATCGATTAACTAACATCGATTAACTTCTTTTACTTTAACACTAATCGATTAACTAACATCGATTAACTTCTTTTACTTTAACACTAATCGATTAACTAACATCGATTAACTTCTTTTACTTTAACACTAATCGATTAACTAACATCGATTAACGTCTTTTACTTTAACACTAATCGATTAACTAATATCGATTAACTTCTTTTGATAAACTACGTTTTCCGTTACAACTATTTCCTTTTTATAACGTTTACTTACCGTTACAAATATTTCCTATTTATAACTTCTATTTACCGTTACAAATATTTCCTATTTATAACTTCTATTTACCGTTACAAATATTTCCTATTTATAACTTCTATTTACCGTTACAAATATTTCCTATTTATAACTTCTATTTACCGTTACAAATATTTCCTATTTATAACTTCAAAATAAATATCCCTTTTATAAAACCGTGTTCGTTTTATAAATAATTCCTTTTATAAAATCCTGTGATTTTATAAAATTCCTTTATTTCAATATACATTGAAATACTTCTTTTTACATCCCAGGGTCTTTTATGATATTTACAATATCAAATAACAATGATCAACATCATTCCAACACACATAATCCATAACAGATTATATAACACATCATATATCACAATATATGAAAACAGTAAAATAAATGTTGAGGAATCCAGTCGGATTCCTCCAACCTGTCTCCCTGCATCACAGATGTTAAACAATATAGATAACATCACTTTTCAGTTCTATATGATATATTCTGTTAAACAAAATCAATATAGAAAATTTAACTAACTGACTAGCAGTTCAATCAAACAGTCAACATACAGTCAATCAGACAATTTCTAACAGTTCTAAAAATATAACATGAAATTATAAACTGTTCAAAGTTGGTGAGATTTACTCACATTGCGCGTTAACCGTTGAATAACGGTTTGCGTTATTCGACTCAGTCGGACAGTTTATTTCTCCATAAATTGTAACGAGCTCAGATTCACTCCCAGTCAGCCTCATTGTATTGCTCCCGTCCATACGATCCCAGCGGATCTAACCGTTCGTAAATCTGATATCGTATGACTTATGATTCGGTCCATCCACCATTTATAAAGCCCAAACGCATCCATTTACCCTTTTCTTTGCCATCAGCACTCCAACCTGTAGCACCTGCTCCTCTTCAACAAATAACATTGGCTCCTATACACACTTATACACTATTTCGAAAACTGCCTACCTCCAGGAAAATGCCGCATCTCCATGTATATATAACTACCCGGACCCGCCTTGTTTAATCATCTTATCGTAGTAGTCTGCTATTCTCCAGAACGCATACCACCACACCAGTAAGCAAAACCGCCAATTGCTCGCCGTTAACTCCTCCCGCCCCTTTCCTGGAACCACCAAACTCAACCCAGCTTTTTTACGCATGCACATTTATAACCATCGAACCCACCAGCATATAACGCTACAGAAAAATATCTGCACTCTACAGTATGCCTTCCCGTCTAAACTATTTCCATGACTTCACAACTCAGCACCGTAACCACCGAACACCTTCTCGTCGCTCGCTCGACGTACCACTAAACCCAAAAGTAAATGCACCATTTACCTCCTCTTTCATTTCTTCTATCCACGACATTATCAGTGCAGGAAACTTGCACTACACCTCTTCACCCCGACTTCACAGCTCCATCACCCTATCGCCAATTCTTTCAAACCATTCTTTCTCAACTTCACCCCACATCAGTCCGCTCTCCAATACTCCCCCTAGCCTTGTCTTCAACTCCTCCTTCCCTTTATACTGGTCTCGTGCAACTCGCCCCCTTGGAGTAAATCCGGTCGAACCCCTTTGCTGTTGACCCTGAAAATGTCGCGGACCCTAATTTCCCACCGCAACCCTTCAGAATTCGCACGCAAGCTCAACACACTACCCAAAACTCAGAAACAAAAACCGTTTCCACATCAATGCCTCAAAAATCAAGTTTATCGAAACCCTAGCCTAGCTTTTCAACCGACGGTGGCTGTAGAGGATCGAACCCTTCAAACTTCATACTTGGATGAAGAGGAGAACCTAGCGATTCCAAGTCTATAACATTTGGAATTTATAGTAATCGATTTGTATTTCTTTGAATTTTATTTGTGGCGGATTTTGTTTGAGAATGTAGAAGATAACTGGCGGCTTGAATGTTTGATTTTATAAAGAGGATGAGAAATTGTGTGGCTGTAAACACAAGGATGTGCGTGGCCTTGTTTAGAACTATAGAATAGTTAGGATATTTGTTTTGAGTTTTAAAAGAATTCGGTCATCTCATTTTTCAAAACCTCGTTAATTACGAACTGCTATCGACCGGATCAACTACACCATCGTGACGATCAATGCGCCACGATCCCAGAAATATAATAATACCGGTAGTTTTACTCATATTGTGGAATCCCAAAATGTTGATTACAGGGTGCACAATACCCAAATAAAAAGTTTCTTATTTAATTAATTAAAAATTACAGTTAAATTCTAAAAATTAAATTATCACTATGTCTCAAAAGAACCTTATCTAAATTCAAACCCGATCTCTAGTTATATCGAATAAACCGATACTGTCGATAAACGATTCTATAGCGACTATTTTAAAATTTGATTTGGACATATCTCAAAAACTACACGACGAAATCCCGATTTTTCTCTTCCACTAGAAAGATATACTCCACCAGCTCCACACGTTTCTTGTTTCACAGAAATCCGATTTAAAACGGATCATGTACATTCAGTTGAAGTTCGAATACCAATTTACGAACTGCAGCGCCATTTCGAGCTCGTTTATAATTATATTATAAACTATACGTTCAACTATCGACGATTGAATATATTCGTTATTCAGATTCAATTCCAAGTTGAATTAAATATCACAAATGATCTGGTTCACACCATATCGTCATTTCAGCCAATTCTGATTATTTCAGAATTAAATATATTATTTAATTTATTATTTAAATTTAAATATTCACCATTATTTTATTCAACGATCATTAAATTCACTAACCCACCATTTATATAATTAAATAAATTAATCATAATACCCCTGCCAATGCGGGTCATTACAATCTTCCCCACTTAAAATAATTTCGTCCTCGAAATTGCTAAAAGGTAGAGAACGACCCTATTGACTGGTTAGAACATATTTGTTCACTTCTTAACTTCAGTTTCAACTAAACCAATTTAATTTCAATTAAATATTAATTAATTCTTATCCACGAAAATTTTCAAAAATCCTGAAAATTTTCTAACGCCTTAACTCATCGATTTTTTTTTTTTGCCAGCACCTCCTTTGTGCTGGTCACTACGTCAAACCACCACTCGCCTCTCTAGGCCATCCCCATCCCAAAAGAAAATCAAACAGCCAACCGGCTTGCCAATTCGGCTCATGAATCTTATATCCAATAGAAATACAAACTTGTACCTTTTGTCGGCATATCATTATATCCTTTCCACCTGTTATCAATTCAGCGGATACAAGGGTTACCCCAATCAAATCCCCATCTTCTTTTATCCACGACACAACCATCCGCTTTTATCTGAGCTAAATACCGTTTCAACTCGAGTTTCTTCTCGATTCCCAACTCTTAACTTGATTATCACATCATACTTCAAATTTGAATCTCACAATCCAATTTGTCTCGATATCATTCTGATTCAACCTCAGTTACCATTTTACTGGCTTTACTTTAACTCAAATTTGCTTTTACAAATTCCTATTTCATTTGGTTTTAATTCAACAGTCTTTCCCTGGGAATTTTTAAACAGTTTACTCTTTTCAAAAATCAAATTTTCCTTTTTGAAATTCAACTGAGCACATAATCAATATTCCATTAGTTAAATCACTTCTCCATTTCTTTAACAATATTTGTTAACCAAATATTTTCAATAACCATATTGTCCTTTTATGTTATTGGGAAAACATTTCTGTATATCGCCTTCCTTTATTTTCTAAACTTTAGAAAATATATGCTATTTATAACTGGAAAATATTCCAATTACTTATCTCTTTTCCGATCTCGTTTATTTCTATACTTAGGAAATATTTTTTTTTATTATATTTCCAAGTTTACACTTATTTGGGTTTAAACGGATGTTGTGTAAAACATTGTTACGACAACCCAAATACTATATTCAACTAACTCTCATTCAACATTGATCTTCGAGCCTGGAATCTTACTGTTTATCTGTTAATAATGAATTCAATCAAGTTGGGGTATAACTACCTCTCAGACCTTGACTGAATAACATTTATAACGTCAAAACAGATTTGACTACCTACTCGAATAATCAATACCATACAACTACTTCTTCACTTTTAAACACATATACACTTTCTCTTTCTATTCTTACTAGATTTTATTCTTAGTCTTCCTTTTTGATTTTACTATTCTATTTCTAAGTTCGTTTCCTTATCGACTTCTATATATTTTGATACGTTGATTTCTAACTATCAGATTATCTTAAAATATTTTAACTCCTTAGATTTCCGGAAAAATTCGCCATAACCTCCTTTGTACTGGGAGCATCGGGAAATTTCAAATAGCTTTCCCGGTCCTTCTCATCTCAAAAAGAAAAAGAAAAACCAAGTGGCTTGCCGATACGACGCAAAAATCTCATATATGAATTAAATACATACCTTTTGTCGAGCAATCTATTTATAACTCCTGCATTATCCTTATCCATACCTATCTCATGTATATCCATACATTTCTAATTCATTCCAACTTAATCCAATCATTTTAACTTAGTTCGTTACGTGATTTTCAAATTACTGGTTTGCCCATTTCACCTTCATATTTGAGTATAACATATTCAAATATATTTTAACTTGTTTATCAACTAATTGAGTTCCATATTTCAAATTTAAGTTCTATATTCGATTTCGAATATCCATTTACAAATCCAATTCACCTTTCAAAGTTCAACTTCAAATTCAAAACTTGATTAACTAATTCATCTTCGACTTAGTTAATTCTATTCAATTTCTATTCAAATTTTATATTTGAATTTCATTTCAATTCTATTTGAATTTCCTATATTCAAAATTCAAATTAAATTCTACTTGAATCCTCTTTATTCAAATTTCATTTCACTTTCGATATTCAAATCCTATATTTGAAATCTCTTATATTTTCTATATCCAAATGCCATTTGAATCTCTATATTCAAATCCCCTTTGAATTTTCTACATTCAAATCCCCTTTGAATTTTCTATATTCAATTCTGTTTGAATTCTCTTTATTCAAATTTCTTTTCAAACTTTCTTTATTCATTCTTTACATAAGTCTCGATTTCAATTCCTTTTGAAATCGATATTACTACCTTTGGAAAATAGGTTTCCCTTTCCACTTCACACTTGTATTTTTATTTCTGAATTATCCAATGATAATTCTTTTCACTTCATTTATAAACTTCGTTTATAAAAGAACTATTTATAAACTTCGTTTATAAAGGAACTTCTCATTTTATTTCTTTTAAAACAAGTTAATATTTCAAATCTATATTATAAATCCCATTTTGAAATTCAACACAACTTGTCTTTCCCAAAACAAATTCAAAACAGTATCTCTGGTAGTAATTCGTCACTTACAACTCGAAAATGAATACTGATGATGCAGCTGTCATCATCAGAATCTAATTTCCAGCGATCGAAGTGATTTCAATACTATAAAACCATTTCTCAACATTTCCACTTTGAAATTCATTTCAAAATATAATTCACACTGCTTGAAAAACAATTTAAAATCCCCAGGATCTTAAATTTTCCTTATTTTTAATCCAAATCCATTTACAACCACTTATCCAATTCTCCAGAGTTTTAACTCAATTTCTGGTTTAAAATTTCAGATTTAACTTATCTGATCCCACGTATTTCACTTATATGAATTCTGATTGGTTATTTACATAACCATTTAATTTATAATCTTACTCGATTATAATAAAAACCAATATATCCAATATGTATCAAATATACTTTGGGTAAAATTATTTTCATTTACCCTCTTTCAAATCATATCGTGCCGACCCATCGTATTCAAGTGTTTAGTAACTCCTACCGATACAGTGGATCAAACTGATCGACCAGAATTCACAAACGACTCAACCAATGAATCTCCACAATATAAAAATTATTTTTATATCATCTACAAATACGTTCACTCGTATATATACACTCAATCTCAGCCTAGGGTGTTACTAACCCTATCTCTACCGAGTCACGCCACAGAGCCAAGTAATTCTAAACTTAAGCTCTGATACCAACTGTAACGACCCGGATTTTGAGCGACTTTGGTTATCGACATAAGCACGATGTCGATAACCAAAACGTCGAAAAATCCTGGTAATTAGTGAAAGAAATTAGAGGGTGAGGAAAGATAAGATAGAAAATTAGAATAGAAGAAGAAGAAGAACACAACATCAGAGTAACACGAATCTCACAGCGGAACGAATAAATATATTTCATAACATAACTTTGAAATACAAATCAGTACTTGCATATACATATCATTATCAAGTACATCACTTACAACACAGCGGAATAATAATAGTTATATGATCCTGAAGCCTCCTGCTCCAGCTCTTCCAGTATATCTGTAAAATCCCGACTACTTGACTGCCCGTACAAATTTAGGCACCCAAGAGTTTAGGGAAAACAACAAAGTAAACTCCGGGTCAGTCATGGGACTGGTATGAGTAAAACAGTTTAAAAACAGTTCGAATAAGTAAACGATATCTCATAAGACCAAGCCGCATAACGGAACGGGTTTTTCCCTTATGAGAATCCAAAATATCTTTATATCAAAAACCTTTTGATATTATAATAACGCCTATCAATCACAGTATATATAATCGTCTAGCAGAAACGCTTTCATCTCACGTTCTACATATATAGTATACAATAAAAACCGCAAGCACGTATTGGGTAATGGATTTCCAACTATGACAAGGTATGGAATCACCTTTCGCTAATGTACCTCTAGAGAGGAATACACTGGGTTCAACAAGAACATCTTGCAACCCGGCCACACATGACCGACCACTCATTTCGCTTGAGTGTATCGAATGTATATCACCAACAGTTGGGATCAGCAACCGTTTCCCGAATGGGACAGCATCAACAATAGATTTTTAGAAGTAAATGAAACTCTAGATCAGGTGATTATACACCCTACTTCGGTGCGACCGACTTAGCCATGCTGCCTGCCCGATTTCTGTCATTTACCGGATGTGAGGCTAGAAGCTACGCTTTATCATCACACCAGATTTACTTTGAATGTCACATCATCAAATCCATCAAATCACCGATTGATGTTCTCAACCATACATTATGTGTTAGCTAAAAGAAGTTTCCTTCTCCGCTTCCACTCTTGGTACAGTTGGAGAAATCAATATACGTGATCGTCTGGAAATACTCTGTCAGACATCCGTCCATACAAGTCATCCAGGAACAGGATGAACCGAAGGCACTATTCTGTAAACAGGATAGCCCTTGCATAACTCCGTCATCAATTTCCTTTGGCATATATGATTCGCAACGCTTATGCCAATACAGAGTGGTTATTTGGATAATAATCCAACCGGTCTCTCCATATTAACAACGTTAAAATGGTCAAAACTTCGATAGTCTGTGATTTAACTATCGAATAAAAACAGGTGTGCAAACAACGATATTATTTCCAAATGGAAATTATATCGATCAAACATCATTCAACATTTATCTCTTTTTTACATAAATTTACTTATCTCCTGTTTCCCTATATTCAACATTTCTTATTTTCTAAATTTAGAAAATATATGTTATTAACAATGGAAAACATTTCCATTTCTTTTTTTCTTTATTAGAAAACATTTCTGGTTTCTTACTTGGAAAACATTTCCAAAGCTTCTTCATTGGACTTAAACAGATGCTTAAACAAACATCGCTATGCCAACTCAAACCATTTCCTTTACTGCCGAACCTTAACTACTCCTTAGTTAAAATGAAGCCAATCAAGTTGGGGTAGAACTACCTCTCAGACCTTAACTGAACAACATTTCTCACTTTGAAATAGGCAAAGTTCACTTTATATTCCTTAACAAACTTCCTTACTTAACCCTCCTTCGAATAACTATATTCGATTTGACTCTTATCAATTAACTCTATTGGACTAACCCCTATCAATTAACTCTATTGGACTAACACTATTTGACTAACGCTATTTATTTACTCATTTCACTTACTCTTTACGAATAAACTATAATCGATAATTCCTTTTACTTTCTATTCGAATAACTATATTCGATTAACTCATTTGCTTCTATTCAAATAACTATATTCGATTTAATTCATTTGCTTCTATTCTAATCGATTAAACTAACATCGATTATCCCCTTTCAACTTTATTCTTAAATCGATTAACTAATATCGATTAACTTCTTTTACTTTAACACTAATCGATTAACTAACATCGATTAACTTCTTTTACTTTAACACTAATCGATTAACTAACATCGATTAACTTCTTTTACTTTAACACTAATCGATTAACTAACATCGATTAACTTCTTTTACTTTAACACTAATCGATTAACTAACATCGATTAACTTCTTTTGATAAACTACGTTTTCCGTTACAACTATTTCCTTTTTATAACGTTTACTTACCGTTACAAATATATCCTATTTATAACTTCTATTTACCGTTACAAATATTTTCTATTTATAACTTCTATTTACCGTTACAAATATTTCCTATTTATAACTTCTATTTACCGTTACAAATATTTCCTATTTATAACTTCTATTTACCGTTACTAATATTTCCTATTTATAACTTCTAAATAAATACCCCTTTTATAAAACCGTGTTCGTTTTATAAATAATTCCTTTTATAAAATCCGGTGATTTTATAAAATTCCTTTATTTCAATATACATTGAAATACTTCTTTTTACATCCCAGGGTCTTTTATGATATTTACAATATCAAATAACAATGATCAACATCATTCCAACACACATAATCCATAACAGATTATATAACACATCATATATCACAATATATGAAAACAGTAAAATAAATGTTGAGGAATCCAGTCGGATTCCTCCAACCTGTCTCCCTGCATCACAGATGTTAAACAATATAGATAACATCACTTTTCAGTTCTATATGATATATTCTGTTAAACAGAATCAATATAGAAAATTTAACTAACTGACTAGCAGTTCAATCAAACAGTCAACATACAGTCAATCAGACAATTTCTAACAGTTCTAAAAATATAACATGAAATTATAAACTGTTCAAAGTTGGTGAGATTTACTCACATTGCGCGTTAACCGTTGAATAACGGTTTGCGTTATTCGACTCAGTCGGACAATTTATTTCTCCATGAATTGTAACGAGCTCAGATTCACTCCCAGTCAGCCTCATTTTGTTGCTCCCGTCCATACGATCCCAGCGGATCTAACCGTTCGTAAATCTGATATCGTATGACTTATGATTCGGTCCATCGACCATTTATAAAGCCCAAACGCATCCATTTACCCTTTTCTTTGCCATCAGCACTCCAACCCATAGCACCTGCTCCTCTTCAACAAATTACATAGGCTCCTATACACACTTATACACTATTTCGAAAACTGCCTACCTCCAGGAAAATGTCGCATCTCCATGTATATATAACTACCCGGACCCGCCTTGTTTAATCATCTTATCGTAGTAGTCTGCTATTCTCCAGAACGCATACCACCACACCAGTAAGCAAAACCGCCAATTGCTCGCCGTTAACTCCTCACGCCCCTTTCCTGGAACCACCAAACTCAACCCAGCTTTTTTATGCATGCACATTTATAACCATCGAACCCACCAGCATATAACGCTCCAAAAAAATATCTGCACTCTATAGTATGCCTTTCCGTCTAAACTATTTCCATGACTTCACAACTCAGCACCGTAACCACCGAACACCTTCTCGTCGCTCGCTCGACGTATCACTAAACCCAAAAGTAAATGCACCATTTACCTCCTCTTTCATTTCTTCTATCCACGTCATTATCAGTGCAGGAAACTTGCACTACACCTCTTCACCCCGACTTCACAGCTCCATCACCCTATCGCCAATTCTTTCAAACCATTCTTTCTCAACTTCACCCCACATCAGTCCGCTCTCCAATACTCCCCCTAGCCTTCTCTTCAACTCCTCCTTCCCGTCATACTGGTCTCGTGCAACTCGCCCCCTTGGAGTAAATCCGGTCGAACCCCTTTGCTGTTGACCCTGAAAACGTCGCGGACCCTAATTTCCCACCGCAACCCTTCAGAATTCGTACGCAAGCTCAACACACTACCCAAATCTCAGGAACAAAAACCGTTTCCACATCAATGCCTCAAAAATCAAGTTTATCGAAACCCTAGCCTAGCTTTTCAACTGACGGTGGCTGTAGAGGATCGAACCCTTCAAACTTCATACTTGGATGAAGAGGAGAACCTAGCGATTCCAAGTCTATAACATTTGGAATTTATAGTAATCGATTTGTATTTCTTTGAATTTTATTTGTGGCGGATTTTGTTTGAGAATGTAGAAGATAACTGGCGGCTTGAATGTTTGATTTTATAAAGAGGATGAGAAATTGTGTGGCTGTAAACACAAGGATGTGTGTGGCCTTGTTTAGAACTATAGAATAGTTAGGATATTTGTTTTGAGTTTTAAAAGAATTCGGTCATCTCATTTTTCAAAACTTTGTTAATTACGAACTGCTATCGACCGGATCAACTACACCATCGTGACGATCAATGCGCCACGATCCCAGAAATATAATAATACCGGTAGTTTTACTCATATTGTGGAATCCCAAAATGTTGATTACAGGGTGCACAATACCCCAAATAAAAAGTTGCTTATTTAATTAATTAAAAATTACAGTTAAATTCTAAAAATTAAATTATCACTATGTCTCAAAAGAACCTTATCTAAATTCAAACCCGATATCTAGTTATATCGAATAAACCGATACGGTCGATAAACGATTCTATAGCGACTATTTTAAAATTTGATTTGGACATATCTCAAAAACTACACGACGAAATCCCGATTTTTCTCTTCCACTAGAAAGATATACTCCACCAGCTCCACACGTTTCTTGTTTCACAGAAATCCGATTTAAAACGGATCATGTACATTCAGTTGAAGTTCGAATCGCCAATTTACGAACTGCAGCGCCATTTCGAGCTCGTTTATAATTATATTATAAACTATACGTTCAACTATCGACGATTGAATATATTCGTTATTCAGATTCAATTCCTAGTTGAATTAAATATCACAAATGATCTGGTTCACACCATATCGTCATTTCAGCCAATTCTGATTATTTCAGAATTAAATATATTATTTAATTTATTATTTAAATTTAAATATTCACCATTATTTTATTCAACGATCATTAAATTCACTAACCCACCATTTATATAATTAAATAAATTAATCATAATACCCCTGCCAATGCGGGTCATTACAGTTGGTTGTTGAAGTCGAGAGGATGGCCATAAAACAAGACAGTCTGGGGGATCATCTGCAGGCCACGGTGGGTATTACCTGCTGCTATTGGGGATGAAGTGATGGTTGCAAAGTCTACCGTCCATCCAATTTCCAATACGTGATATTTTGGTTTTGATTGTAGAGCCTAGTATTGGTGACATGATAGATGGTACCCATGCCGCCTATGATTGATACATTTATATTTAAAGTTGTTTTCTTCAGTTATAGTAATAATAAAAGATTAAATTCTGCGTATCAAGCATTGTTTGGCTATTATAAGGGAAAACCCTATCCAACAGCTTGCGTTGCATTGTGTGATGGGACTTGGGTCTTATAATAGCTTCATTTTCTTTATTTAGCATGGCGTTGTTTGTTATTTGCACTGGTATTCTTGGGAGGAAACCAGTTCCGTGTTATACGGCGTGGTCCCTTGATATACCTAACTTTAAAAATAAAGATTAATAACTGTTTTAGTTCTCACACCAGTCACATGACTGACCTGGAGTTTATTGTTTTAACGTAAACTCTGGGTGCCCTTATTTTCCACACGGGCAGCTAGTAGTTGGGTTTTGCAGATATTATATTCACAGGATCCTGATTTACAGCTGAAGTGATATTCGAAAAGCTTTGTATCCGCGTATTACTTTCAGTTGTGTTTTGTATTATTTTTCAGCTGCTATGTATTTAAAAGTAATATAAATCTCTGATATTTTTCTGTTGTATAATATTTATTCATACTCTGTATATTCTGTACTCTGATGTAATTGTTGTAATAAGCAATGAAATGTTCTTCTATTTGTGTTCTGATTTGTCGTGTTCTCAAAGTAATCTGTGCTTTCCTTCACGGGGAAGTTCAGGTCGCTTCATTTGGTATCAGAGCTTTGGTTTACAAAGCTCGAGAACAATACATATTAGAACCGAACGAAAGAATTCATCAGAGATTGGATTAGTAATATCCAATAAGAATGACTCGTTACAGATGAGATCAGTAGTATCTCAGAACGAGTGTGAGGAGTATATTTTCAAAATGAAAAGGAACTTTGTCTTGAAAATTTAATCTAATTATTCGTATTTGAGTACTTATTTTATATGGAGTTGGACAATCAAGTATATAAAGATTTTGCATATGCGCCTAGCTAGCGTGTATTCGAAGTTTTAATATACTGGATAGATATAGAATCACATTCCAGTCGCCCGGGCATGATTCTGATGATGAAGTATACCATCACCAGTATTTATGTTCGAGTATTCGAAAGTGGGATCTCTACATATTTCCAATCGGCTGGTGTGAGAACCAAAACTAAATAGAATTTACTGTTGTGACTTGGCATCAAAACTTGGATTTTTGACTATATTAAAGCTATAAATTTGAAACGTTAGTCAACTAATTGATTGATGGTTGTGTTGTTTGATTATTGATTTATTTAAAATTTTGAACCATTAAGCCTAAGTGTACCAGATATTGAACTGAATTGAAAATTTACTGCATTTACATATATGTACATGTATATACATTGAACGGGTCATTGCAATGAGGATAGAGCAGAGGAATAAAATTGTATGCCCTACAAATAGGTACATGTTTATTGTATTCTTGGGGTTTTTGATGATTTTATGAGCCGATTGGCTGTTTTTTTTTTCTTTTTTTTTTTTTTGAGATCAGAAGGCCTGTATGGCAATTTCGGGATTTTCCCAGTGCTCCCCGTATAAGGGAGGTTATGGTGAAATTTGTCGAAAATTTAGGGTGTTAGCCAAATTTTTGAAAATTTGAAAAGTTTTCAGAAACTGAAAATTTGAAAAACTTAAGCCATAATTAAAATAATGAAAGTTGAGTTGAATAGTAAAACAACTTTCAGCTTCATTCCTATTCGAGGACGAAAAGATTTTAAGTGGGGGAGATTGTAACAACCCGGAAAATCTGAGCCAATTTAAAATTTTTATTTTGTCTAATTTAATGGATTTTGATTATTTAAAATTAATTATTTTAAATAATAACAACGGAAAATATATTTTCGATGACGTTAGAATGAATAAATTTATTTTAATTATATAACGAGCTTGAAAAGGCGCGGCAGTTCGAAAATTCAATTTCTAATTTCAGTTGAATATACAGAATTCAATATAAGTCAGAATTGGACGAAATAAGAAATGTTAGAATCAAATTAACAATATCTTTCTAACGAAAGTGAAAATTTTAGATTTCACTTTAGAAATCATAAGTCATGGCTAAATCAAAAATTAGAAAAGTCGCTATGGAATTTATATATATTTTAATATATATGGCCCTTAAAAATAGCCATTTTGCAAACGACCTCTGTTTTCGACGAAACCACTTTTGTTGGATCTGAGATGTCAAGTTATTGCTAGATTCCAAAATTCATAATTTTATGAATAAATATGTGAGCGTGGCGCAGTTAAACGCGTTTGACCAGTTTAAGTTGAATTTAATCGACTGGAAAATGGCCATTTTTCAAACAATCTCAGAATTCGACGAAACTAGTTTTTTTAAGACCGTATCGTCAATACGAAGCTAGAAATAATTTTTCTAGAATTTTCGGGGTTCGTATGTGGCCCCGGTAAATTAAAATGCGCGTTCAAATTCAATTTATAGATTTATATTTTGATTTTGACTAAAACTGATGGTAACAGCCGAATTGGCTTGCGATACATGCCCCATTGTGTTTAGAATGGGGGGAATTAGCTATGGGCGACAGTAGGTGGGTTTGATTTGGGGTTCTAATAAAAAGGTAACTTTTTAGGGAATATAAAATTAAATTAAATAAAAAATATGGCCCCCTTTATCTCCTTATGTTGACCAACGCTCCCCCTCCCCTCACGTTCAAAACACGCTCAGAAATAAATACAAAAAAGGGGAAACGAAGCCGTCTCCTTCAACCAGCGCGTCGCGTTCCGACCAGCCACCGCCGGTGGTGCTCCACCGTGACCCCCAACCTCCGGAGAGAGGCCCCCACCTCGCGCCTCTCTCTCCTCCCTCATTCCAAGCCCCAACCCATAAACCCCCTTTTTCCTTTTCAAACCCTAGCCATGCCTCAGCCCTGCGCCGCCCTCCTGCGACCACCAACCTGCCTGAACGCGACCCCCGTCCCCGCGTCAGCCTCCGATCCGCCATGCCACCCGCAACCCCGAGTCCTCCACTGTTCGCAACAGCACCCCCCTCTCCAGATTTCAACTGTGAGCCCTTTCTTTTCTTTTATTTCTATTTTTCTTGTCTTCACTTATTTAGGTAATTAGTGATTTTAAAACTGAAAATAGAAGTGATTTTAAAACTGAAATTAGATTTTTTATAGTATATAGATTAGATTTTTAATTTTATGTGATGGCCCGAAAATCCATGCCAATTTGAGCTGACTAATATTCTACACATTCAACTCAAAGTGCACGAAAATTCAGATTATAAGTAGAAGAATTTAGAGGGTGAGAAAGATAAGATAGAACTTATAGAATGGAAGAAGGAGAATACAACAACTGCACAAAATCAGAGTAAACACGAAACTCGCAGCGGAATGAATAAAATTTTATTATAACATATCTTTGAAATACAAATCTGAATTTGTATATATACATACCATTATCAGAGCATAATACATGATACTTCACAGTGGAAATAACTCTACATAACTAATGGTGAAGCCTCCTACTTTGAGCTCCTCTAAGAGTATCTGTAAAAGGATGAAACACTTGACTGCCCATACAAATTTGGGCACCCAAGAGTTAAGGGAAAACAAACAAAATAAACCCTGGGTCAGTCATGAGACTGGTGTGAGTAAATTCCAACCATATCTTTTAACTTTGAAAATCCTTTTGAAACAAAAGGATAATAGTAAGACCAGCCAACACATAAACATGGACAGTTTTTACCCAAAATACTTTGACATCAAACTCCAGTGATATTATAGTAATGTCTAATCAAATAAATAACCAAATAGCAAAACGCTTGCATCTCACGCTCCACATATATAATATAAAATCTAAAACTGCAGAGCGCTTATTGGAGATTGGATTCCAACAGACAAGGTAATGGAGCACCTTCTGATCAGTGTACTCTAGAGGGTATACACTGCAGGTTCAACAAGAACGTCTTGCAACCCGGCCACACATGACCGACCACTCATTTAGCTTGAGTGTATCGAATATATTGCCACCCACGGTTGTTTAGCCATCCAACCGTCATCCGAAGATACAGAATCGAAAAAGAAGAAGAACAAATATGAATTTTCTCTAGATCGGTGACAATACACCCTGCTTGGGTATGACCCAACTAGCCATGCTGCCTAGCCCAACTTTTGTTACTTCCTGGTTGTGAGGCTAGAGGCTACGTCTATCTATAGGACATCTGATCACCATTCACTTTGAATGCCACATCGTCAAATCCTTAATCACATATTGATTATACAAATGCACACTGGATGTAGAATAAAGAGAAGTTACCTTCTCCCAACCAACTTGGTATATTTGTAAAAATCAACGGCGTGACCGTTGGAAATACTCTGTCAGACACTCGTCCATATAAGTTGTCCCAGGACTGGACAACAGAAAGCATCATTTCTGCAACTGGACGACCCTTGCATTTTACTCCGTCTTCAATTGTCTATAGCATAATATAATTCGCAGCGCTTATGCCTATAAGGAGTGGTTTTCGGATAATAAATCCAACCGGTCTCTCTGTATTGACAACGATGGTCAAAATACTTCGATAGTCAGTTATTTAGCCATCGAAGTAAAAACAAACATTCATTCAAATGTATAACTAGACATGACACAAACACGGGTACTTTTTATTTAACATCCGTTTTTAGTATTCGAATTCCCATATCTTACCAGATATTTCTCAAATCTTGTTTTAGTCTTTTCACACTTCTTGGAAAATGTTCCCAGTTATTATAAACCCTTATTTTCCTGCATTCCAGAAAATATACGTTTTTAACGTTCGAATATTTCCACTCTTTTCACGTTCTTTATTATCTACACTTGGATAATATATCCTAACTATATTGGAAAGATATTTCAAATTTCATCTTAAACATTTTAATCTGCCAAGCGTTTACTTTAAAACATTATTCGCTTTAAAATGTGAATATCATTTCTATTCTAGAAATCTGATCACCTTTATCACATAATTCATTATTCAAGCAATAAATACCATTATCTTGTTTACGGGAATCTCTTTCATAATTTATATTCCCATTCCACTTTAGAATCTCTGTTTCTAAATCCACTTCTGGTTAAATCAATATCAAGTTTATAACTGAATATTGATTATATATTCTATTATAATTTATCTATTCTAGAAATCTGATCACCTTTATCACATAATTCATTATTCAAGCAATAAATACCATTATCTTGTTTACGGGAATCTCTTTCATAATTTATATTCCCATTCCACTTTAGAATCTCTGTTTCTAAATCCACTTCTGGTTAAATCAATATCAAGTTTATAACTGAATATTGATTATATATTCTATTATAATTTATCGGTTTAAACCTAATATTAACTATCCTATCAGATTATAATTCCTAAAAATAATTTACTTTAATACATTCGATATCATCGAATTAAAGTTCCAACTCCTACTGGTTTAATTCTAATCACACTTCGAGTATCGAAATGCCGCCATCGTTTTCTAACACGATTCTCCAATTTCTCTTTCTAAACTTATGCCTATATTTTCTTACAACATCGTCACTTATTACTTTCGAACAAGTGGATTTCAAACTAAACTGTTAGTGCTTCTATATATAAAAATCATGCTTAAGTTTGGTTAACAACGTTAATTTATCGTTATAGTTCAAAACTTGTCATACGCTGTAATATTCTCCTTTATAACTAATCTTGACATAACAGTCACGCTTAAGCCTAGTCAACAGCGTTTATTTTATCGCTATAGTTCCAAACTTGCAATATGCTGCTATATGCCACTTTATAACTAATCTCGACGTCCCTTTCCGTTACAAACTGATACCATTCCTCGATAAGAGTGAAGTCATTCAAGTTGGGGTATTTTATTTACCTCTCAGACCTTGATCGACAACGTTCTTACCTTAGAACAGATATAAGTTCGTAATTCTAACTCCTTATTATTTATACTCCGTCAAATCGTATTTCTAGCTTTATTTTAAATATGGTTTTATTACGCCTTATCCTTTATTTTTGATCAGTTTACCGCTAAGTTATTTTCATTTGATTAATTTAAGACCAATTACTCTAATAATCCTTTTCTAAATAAACAGTTGATTAAATCAACTTCATTCCATCAGTTAATTCGTGAGCTGATTTTAATTACTTCTTACCATTAGGTTAATATAATTAATCTAATAATATTTCTAAACTGTTTGTCTTAAAATAATTATCCAAATATTTAATCGTAGGATAATTTCTACTTTACAAACTTATTTAAATGTCAACAATCGTTTTTATTTACTTTATAAAAACGAACTCTAAAATAATGGTTTATAATAGAACTTCTATTATAATTTAAAACATTGCTTTAATTATAAAAATATAATTTTTTATAATTATCTTCGTTGATTTGACTGACGGCCAATCAACTTCTTAACAAAACGATGGGTTTTATGGTCGACTGTTGTCACTTTCTTAATCGATATCGTTTATTTATCTAATCAAAACAAATGTTGAATTCCCATTCAACATCAATATTCATATGGGGTTTTAGTGTCATTTGGGTTCAAACAGTGCATATACAATACAATAGTACATATAAATATCGAGGAATCCTATTGGATTCCTTCAACTGGTTTCCCGCATCCACAGATGTTAGTCAAACAATTAACACTGATTCCATACTAGGGGGTATTATAATCGACGGAATCAGTATCAAACATATGCAACGATATATATTTCAACCAATTTAATAGTGATCTACCTAAACGATCATCACATAGTATTCAACCAACATTAAAATATAATTATAATATTTTAAAATAAATCAGGGTTAGTGATTTTACTCACCTTTGCGCATTAACCGTTAAATAACGATTTGCGCTCCATTGATCCCATCGAACGTTGTTGCTCCCAGACCAAACCTACGTTGCTCCTTATTATCTGTGTACCACCGTATTTGAAATGACCGATACCCTTATGCTCTTCTTTGCACCGTCTGCCCATACACTGCTTGTTCGCTCCCTCTTCTTAGTTTAAAACCGTACTGAACTCCTCCCCTCCATATCTCGATGATCCCCTTCAGGCTCACGCCCCTATTATATTTTTATTTCCACCAGATACGGTCACTTGTATAGTGACTCCCTTATCCTAGAATTTGGAAACCCACTCCAGTATAAAAATTGAACGTCAATACCACTTTGCTCCATCTACACGGAATGCGACAACACATCGCAACGTCCCCTTGTGATCTCGCTACTCCCCTTTTCTTGCACTCACGAAATTCCCTTTTTACCTCCTTCATCTTCTATACAAAAGAACACGTGACCTACCCCTCACGTATCCCACTCCAGTTTGGCCATTTTCGCCTCTTTCCATACCCAGCACCTCTCATACACACGTGACCATTTGCACCTTGTTCTTCCATGCATACACCCCTTCATATTCGCATATACATATCAAACGCCAATGCTACTCACTCTCTTTTTATTTATTTATTTCCTTGCTCATCATCTTGTACCCGATGCCATACACTTGCCTTCCACTCTTTCAGTCGAACCGAAACTGCCGTGCCCATCAACTTCGATTGCACCACCATATTCTCCCTCCGCGCTGAGCATATCCCACAAAGTTGAAGCTTCCACCTTGCATCATGAAACTCGTACAGCTCCATTCTCCTTCCCACAAAACCTTTCGGTCCTGCCCCAGGTAATGAATGCCACCATTGCAGCAGTTCTTGCTATCCCACCTTCCACGAACGTCGAACGCCAGAAGAACCCATGCAACTTTCTTATACGCAGCACCTTCCATGGGTCTTTACTGCATGCGTGCTCACATGGGTTCCAAAGGAAGGACTTCATTTCTTCCCCTACCTCCAGCTATAATTAGTTTCTCCGAGCCTTATACTACTGCTACTTCACACCACTGCTCACAAATGAGCTTGTTTGGTTGCTCGAGTATATATAAAAGAAAAGAACACAGACAAGAGGGAAAAGAAGTTTGAGGGGATAGCTTTGCATTTCAAGGTTAAAATGGAAGAATGAAGTGGTTTAGATTTTACACGTTGCACAGATCACCATTCTTTTGTTATGCAAAGTGCCTTGAACGAAAAGAGCAAAGGCTTGGTGTAATATATAGGGTAAAAGAAAGCTTAATTGTTAAGCTATAGGACCTATAAGCATGTGCTGTAGGGTTATGGTCTTGTTTTTCTTAATTTCAAAGCAATAGGTAGTACGTTTTTCTTAGGCCCTGCGTGAAGTTGACAGATCCATGTGCCACAATTTTTTAAGGAAGTAAGGTATTCTTATCGGTAGGAACCTAAAATAGTTAATCTTAGGGTCATGGTGGCAGTACACTTCATGTAGAAAATATCTTAGAAGCTACGGAACATCAAAAGCAAGTTTTGAAATAATTAAATAAAGGGGATACGTATCTATTTGTTTAAAATATAATATGTAGTGTACCCCATTTCATAGCATTTTGTCCATGTCCGAGCTACTATGGACAGAAGTAAGATTACGGTCATGTCCAGCAAGGTGCCACGATCCTAAAAATATAATAATACCGGTAGGTTAACTCATATTGTGAAATTTCGAAATATTGATATAGGGTGCACAATACTCCGAATAAAAAGTTGTGTATTTAATTAATTAAAAATTACAGTAAAATTCTAAAAATTAAATTATCACTACGTCTCAAAAGAACCTTGTCTAAATTTGAAACTGATATCTAGTTATATCGAATAAACCGTTACGGTCGATAAATGATTCTACAACGACTATTTGGAAATTTGATTTGGACATAACTCATAATCTGTAACACGAATTCTTGGTTTTTCACTTCTATTAGAAAAATACAGTTCAACAGATTCCAACGTTTCTTGTTTTCAGGAAATCCGACTTGTAACAGATCCTGTACGCTCAGTTGAATTTCAAAACATTAACTAACGAACTGCAGCGTCGTTATGCGCTCGGTTATATTTAATATATATTTTTATACGTTCAAATTCGTTTTAATTTATATATAAATCCACTTATATTATAAATTCAATATTTAAACAGATTTAAATATTCAAATTCAAACCAATAAAAATGCGAGATGTTACATTCCTTCCCCCTTAAAATAATTTCGTTCTCAAAATTGCTAAGAAGTAAAGATGCTCTAATTCTAACTCCTCACAACCTGCTTGTTGAGATTTCATACTTCACATCCCCATAACTCAATCCTTGCTTCAAATCTTTTATTTAATTTCTTAAACTCATTTTTCAACAGAACCGATTAATTCTAATTAAAATATTAATTTCTTCTTATTAACAAATATTTCCAGAAATTCTGAAAATTTCCTAATAGCTTAAATTTTCGGAGAATTCCGTCAGCATCTCCTCTACACGACTCAATTGGTACTACTACAACTTGTCGCTCTGGGCCTTCTCCAATCCAAAAGAAAATCAAACAGCTAAGCGCCTTTTCAAACTAGCTCAAAAATCTCATACCCATATATGATGTAAACTTATACCTTTTTATCGGGCATTCAACTCTTTTCTATTCCATTTGTTGCCCCATTAGCATATACAGATGCATTTCTCCCATCAACTTATTCTTCAATCCAACCATTCACTTATTCTAAGCCAAATTTCTATTTCAACTCCAATTCCATTTACTGATTTATTTCTCAAATCAGTCATCTTCATCTCCAAGTTCAAAATTCGATTCTCATTCTTCAAGAACCAATTCATTTTAATAACTCGAATCTCTGGTATTTCTCTTTTACAATTTCCATTCTAGATCATTTCAAATTCAGTCCAATTTTATTTATCTTAGTTTAAGTTCCACTTTTACCATTTTAACTCCATAAGTTAAATTTTTATTTTAGAATTCAAATTCCTGGGATTTATTTCAAATCAGTTTGAAATATATATATATATATATATATATATTCATAACATAGCAATTCAAAACATTTGAATTTTCAAACAACTTATTTCAAAACAAAATTTCTGGTTGTAATCCGTCACTTAGAACCACGAAAATGAACACCAATGATGGCGCGCTTCATCATCGGAATTATTTTCCACTAATCGAAGTGAGTTCAATACTATATAATTTTCAAAACTCATATTTAAACACTTATATTTGAAAATTTCCTCAAAATATCTTTCACAGCACTTGGAAAATAATTTCTAATCTCCCAGGCTTTTTAAAATTCCCAAATATTATTTCCATCTCTTTTCCACGTTTCCAAAGTTTTATTTCAATTCTGGTTTTAAACTCAGATTTTATCCATTTGATTTATATATTATACTTATGTAATATCTCGATTGGTTATTTATATAACCAACTGAATTATAAATCTTATTCGATTCATAATAATGACACATATCCAATATATTATAATAATATCAATTTATATACTTCATTTTGTATCAAAATATATTTTGGGTAAGATTATTTCATTTACCCGTCTTTCAAAACATACTTGTCGAATTACTCTGTTCAAGAGTTTAGAAACACCCGTCGACACAGTTTTGCATTACTGTTTCGACCAGAATTCATAAACCACTCGACTGACCAGTCAACACAATATAAAACGGATTTTATATTAATTTACGAATACGCGCTCATATATATACACTCATACTCAATCTAGGGCATTACTAACCCCATCTTTATTGAGTTACGCTATAGAGCCAAGGTAATCACTTAACCTTCAGCTCTGATACCAACTGTGATGGCCCGAAAATTTGTGCCAATTTGAGCTGACTAATATTCTACACATTCAACTCAAAGTGCACAAAAATTCAGATCATTAATTGAAGAATTTAGAGGGTGAGAAAGATAAGATAGAACTAATAGAATAGAAGAAGGAGAATACAACAACTGCACAAAATCAGAGTAAACACGAAACTCACAGCGGAATGAATAAATTTTTATTATAACGTAACTTTGAAATACAAATCTGAATTTGTATACATACATACCATTATCAGAGCATAATACATGATACATCACAGTGGAAATAACTCTACATAACTAATGGTGAAGCCTCCTACTTTGAGCTCCTCCAAGAGTATCTGTAAAAGGCTGAAACACTTGACTGTCCGTACAAATTTGGGCACCCAAGAGTTTAGGGAAAACAAACAAAATAAACTCTGGGTCAGTCATGGGACTGGTGTGAGTAAATTCCAACCATATCGTTTAACTTTGAAAATCCTTTTGAAACAAAAGAATAATAGTAAGACCCGCCAACACATAAACATGGACAGTTTTTACCCAAAATACTTTGATATCAAACTCCAGTGATATTATAGCAATGTCTAATCAAATAAATAACCAAATAGCATAACGCTTGCATCTCACGCTCCACATATATAATATAAAATCTAAAACCGCAGAGCGCTTATTGGAGATTGGATTCCAACAGACATGGTATGGGAGCACCTTCTGATCAGTGTACTCTAGAGGGTATACACTGCAGGTTCAACAAGAACATCTTGCAACCCGGCCACACATGACCGACCACTCATTTAGCTTGAGTGTATCGAATATATTGCCACCCACGGTTGTTTGGCCATCCAATCGTCATCCGAAGATACAGAATCGAAAAAAAAACAAATATGAATTTTCTCTATATCGGTGACAATACACCCTGCTTGGGTATGACCCAACTAGCCATGCTGCCTAGCCCAACTTTTGTTACTTCCTGGTTGTGAGGCTAGAGGCAACGTCTATCTTTAGAACATCTAATCACCATTCACTTTGAATGCCACATCGTCAAATCCTTAATCACATATTAATTACACAAATGCACACTGGTGTAGAATAAAGAGAAGTTACCTTCTCCCCACCAACTTGGTATATTTGTAAAAATCAACGGCATGACCGTTGGAAATACTCTGTCAGACACTCGTCCATACAAGTTGTCCTAGGACAGGACAAACAGAAAGCATCATTTCTGGAACTGGACGACCCTTGCATTTTACTCCATCTTCAATTGTCTTTGACATAATATAATTCGCAGCGCTTATGCCTATACGCAATGGTTTTCGGATAATAAATCCAACCGGTCTTTCCGTGTTGACAACGATGGTCAAAACACTTCGATAGTCGGTTATTTAACCATCGAAGTAAAAAACAAACATTCATTCAAATGTATAACTAGACATCACAAAAACACGGGTACTTTTTATTTAACATCCGTTTTTATTATTCGAATTCCCATATCTTACCAGGTATTTCTCAAATCCCGTTTTAGTCTTTTCACACTTCTTGGAAAATGTTCCCAGTTATTATAAACCTTTATTTTTCCGCGTTCCAGAAAATATACGTTTTTAACGTTCGAATATTTCCATTCTTTTCACGTTCTTTATTTTCTACACTTGGATAATATATCCTAACTAAATTGGAAAGATATTTCAAATTTCATTTTAAACAATTTAATCTGCCAAGCATTTACTTTAAAACATTATTCACTTTAAAATGTGAATATCATTTCTATACTAGAATATTCTGATCATCATTATCACATAATTCATTATTCAAGCAATAAATACCATTATCTTGTTTATGGGAATCTCTTTCATAATTTACATTCCCATTCCACTTTAGAATCTCTGTTTCTAAATCCACTTCTGGTTAAATCATTATCAAGTTTATAACTAAATATTGATTATATATTCTATTATAATTTATCGGTTTAAACCTAATATTAAGTATCCTATCAGATTATGATTCCTAAAAATAATTTACTTTAATACACTTGATATCGTTGAATTATAGTTCCAACTCCTACTGGTTTAATTCCAATCACACTTCGAGCATCGAAATGCTGCCATCGTTTTCTAACACGATTCTCCAATTTCTCTTTCTAAACTTATGCCTATATATTCTTACAACATCGTCACTCATTACGTTCGAATAAGTAGATTTCAAACTAAACTGTTAGTGCTGCTATATATAAAAATCATGCTTAAGTTTGGTTAACAGCGTTAATTTATCGTTATAGTTCAAAACTTGTCATACGCTGTAATATTCTCCTTTATAAATAATCTTGACATAACAGTCACGCTTAAGCCTAGTCAACAGCGTTTATTTTATCGTTATAGTTCCAAACTTGCAATACGCTGCAATATGCCACATTATAACTAATCTCGACGTCCCTTTCCGTTACAAACTGATACCATTCCTTGACAAGAGTGAAGTCATTCAAGTTGGGGTATTTTATTTACCTCTCAGACCTTGGTCGACAACGTTCTTACCTTAGAACAAATATAAGTTCGTAATTCTAACTCCTTATTATTTATACTCCGTCAAATCGTATTTCTAGCTTTATTTTAAATATGGTTTTATTACGCCATATCCTTAATTTTTGATCAGTTTACTGCTAAGTTATTTTCATTAGATTAATTTAAGACCAATAACTCTAACAATCCTTTTCCAAATAAACAGTTGATTAAATCAACTTCATTCCATCAGTTAATTCGTGAACTGATTTTAATTACTTCTTACCATTAGGTTAATATAATTAATCTAATAATATTTCTAAATTGTTTGTCTTAAAATAATTATCCAAGTATTTAATCGTAGGATAATTTCTGCTCTACAAACTTATTTAAATGTCAACAATCGTTTTTGTTTACTTTATAAAAAGGAACTCTAAAATAATGGTTTATAATAGAACTTCTATTATAATTTAAAACATTGCTTTAATTATAATTTTTTTTTATAATTATCTTCGTTGATTTGCCTGACGGCCAATCAACTTCTTAACAAAACGATGGGTTTTATGGTTGACTGTTGTCATCTTCTTAATCGATATTGTTTATTTATCTAATCCAAACAAATGTTGAATTCCCATTCAACATCAATTTTCAAATGGGGTTTTAGTGTCATTTGGGTTCAAACAGTGCATATACAATACAACAGTACATATAAATATCGAGGAATCCGGTTGGTTTCCTTCAACCGGTTTTCCGCATCCACAGATGTTAGTCAAACAATTAACACTGATTCCATCCTAGGGGGTATTATAATCGATGGAATCAGTATCTAACATATGCAATGATATATATTTCAACCAATTTAATTGTGATCTACCTAAACGATCATCACACAGTATTCAACCAACATTAAAATATAATTATAATTTTTTAAAATAGATCAGAGTTAGTGATTTTACTCACCTTTGCGCGTTAACCGTTAAATAACGATTTGCGTTCCATTGATCCCATCGAACGTTGTTGCTCCCAGACCAAACCGACGTTGCTCCTTATTATCTATGTACCACCGTATTTGAAATGACCGATACCCTTATGCTCTTCTTTCCACCGTCAGCCCATACACCGCTTGTTCGCTCCCTCTTCTTAGTTTAAAACCGTACTGAACTCCTCCCCTCCATATCTCGCTGATCCCCTTCAGGATCACGCCCCTATTATATTTTTATTTCCACCAGATACCGTCACTTGTATAGAGACTTCCTTATCCTAGAATTTCGAAACCCACTCCAGTATAAAAATTGAACGTCAATACCACTTTGCTCCATCTACACGGAATGCGACAACACATCGCAACGTCCCCTTGTGATCTCGCTACTCCCCTTTTCTTGCACTCACGAAATTCCCTTTTTACCACCTTCATCTTCTATACAACAGAATACGTGACCTACCCCTCACGTATCCCACTCCGGTTTGGCCATTTTCGCCTCTTTCCATACCCAACACCTCTCATACACATGTGACCGTTTGCACCTAGTTCTTCCATGCATACACCACTTCATGTTCGCATATACATATCAAACGCCAATGCTACTCACTCTCTTTTTATTTATTTATTTCCGTGCTCATCATCTTGTACCTGATGCCATAAACTTGCCTTCCCCTCTTTCGGTCGAACCGTAACTGCCATGCCCATCAACTTCGACAGTACCACCATATTCTCCCTCCGCACTGAGCACATCCCACAAAGTTGAAGCCTCCACCTTGCATCATGAAACCCGTACATCTCCATTCTCCTTCCCACAAAACCTTTCGGTCCTGCTCCAGGTAATGAATGCCACCATTGCGGCAGTTCTTGCTATCCCACCTTCCATGAACGTCGAACGCCAGAAGAACCCATGCTTCTTTCTTATACGCAGCACCTTCCATGGGCCTTTACTGCATGCGTGCTCACGTGGGTTCCAAAGGAAGGACTTCATTTCTTCCCCTACCTCCGACTACAATCAGTTTCTCCGAGCCTTATACTACTGCCACTTCACATCACTGCTCACAAACGAGCTTGTTTGGTTGCTCGAGTATATATAAAAGAAAAGAACACACACGAGAGGGAAAAGAAGTTTGAGGGGATAGCTTTGCATTTCGAGGTTAAAATGGAAGAATGAAGTGGTTTAGATTTTACATGTTGCACAGATCACCATTCTTTTGTTATGCAAAGTGCCTTGAACGAAAACAGCAAAGGGTTGGTGTAATATATAGGGTAAAAGAAAGCTTATTTATTAAGCTACAGGACCTATAAGCATGTGCTGTAGGGTTATGGTCTTGTTTTGCTTAATTTCAAAGCAATAGGTAGTACGTTTTTCTTAGGCCCTGCGTGAAGTTGACAGATCCATGTGCCACAATTTTCTTAGGAAGTAAGGTATTCTTATCGGTAGGGACCTAAAATAGCCAATCTTAGGGTCATGGTGGCAGTTCACTTCATGTAGAAAATATGTTAGATTCTAAGGAACATCAAAAGCAAGTTTTGAAATAATTAAACAAAGGGGATACGTATCTATTTGTTTAAAATATAATATGTAGTGTACCCCATTTCATAACATTTTGTCCATGTCCGAGCTACTACGGACAGAAGTAAGATTAGATTACGGTCGTGTCCAGCGAGGTGCCACGATCCTAAAAATATAATAATACCGGTAGGTTAACTCATATTGTGAAATCCCGAATTATTGATATAGGGTGCACAATACTCCAAATAAAAAGTTGTGTATTTAATTAATTAAAAATTACAGTAAAATTCTAAAAATTAAATTATCACTACGTCTCAAAAGAACCTTGTCTAAATTCGAAACTGATATCTAGTTATATCGAATAAACCATTACGGTCGATAAATGATTCTACAGCGACTATTTGGAAATTTGATTTGGACGTAACTAAAAATATGTAACACGAAATCTTGGTTTTTCACTTCTGTTAGAAAAATACTGTTCAACAGATTCCAACATTTCTTGTTTTGAGGAAATCCGACTTGTAATGGATCCTGTATGCTCAGTTGAATTTCAAAACATTAAATCACGAACTGCAGCGTCGTTATGAGCTCGGTTATATTTAATTTATATTTTTATATGTTCAAATTCATTTTAATTAATATATAAATCCACTTATATTATAAATTCAATATTTAAACTGATTTAAATATTCAAATTCAAACCGATAAAAATGCGGGACGTTACATTTTATAAAGGTATGTTTTTTAAGTCGATTAAAGTTTAGATTTTTAACATAAAAAGATTCAATTTTTACTTATATTTTTAGATAGAAAGAAGTGATTTTTAAATAGAAAGATAGGATTTCTAATCGTGGAAAGATAAGATTTTTAAAACGATAAAGTTTGGATTTTTAATGCGATAAAGATTAGATTTTTAACATGAAAAAGAAATGATTTTTGTAAAACAAAAAGGTGTGATCTTTAAAAGTAAAAAGAATTGGTTCTTGAAATTAAAGAGATTAGGCTTTTAAACGATAGAAAAATATGATTTTTATAATTTGAAAAGCGTTATAAAAATATACTTTTTATATAGAAGTAGCAGTTTAAAAATATAATTTTTATTATAAGAACACCATTATAAAAATGCGTTTTTACAGGTATGATAACGCCATAAAGGTTTGATTTTTATATGGAAAGAGTAGTTTAGCGGCATAAAAATATGATTTTTAATATAAATTTCGTGAAACAGATCCCGTTGAAAACGCGACGAAGATTTTCTACCTATGAAAAGTCGTGGCGTTTGGTTTAGCTACTTGGTGAGAACTTCTCACTAAAATTTCTTTTACAGTTATTTAGTTATAACTGCTTATATGAACTGTTCCCCATCGTCCACGGACCATGGACGACTTGTTTGCTTGTTTACGCTGATTGGTGTATTTGTTTGAATATTGGTTTGGGGTGTGAAACGTATTGATATAATTTGGTTTGGAAAATGAAATGGAATGGGTTGTATTGGTATGTGTATGGCGCTGGCCATTAGTAGATTGGGGATAAGGTTAGACCTTATCCCGGACCTAGTATCGTGCCGTTATGCCGCCGATTTTTTTAAAAAAGTGTTAGAAAAATTTAGTTAAGTAAAAATATTATTTTTAGCTTATAACGGCGATAAATATAATACTTATTGGATAGTTAAAAATAAGTTAACACAACCATATACAAGTCAGACGACTTGTTTATGCTCGACTATTTTTATGATATCGATTGGGTCGATAATTTTACACATCGCCCAACTGCACGAATAAAACTTGTGTTTGATAGTTTGAAACCCCACACGGGTGTTGGGATGATATTGACGTGCACTAATCACAGCTGTTTAGTGGTATGTCGATCGATTGGTTGACAGGCTGTATAAGCGTTATTAATTTATTTTAATGCTTATACAGTGGTAGAAAGCACTTTGGATGAGGGTTGATTATTTATTGGCCTGTTATATACATGTGTGTATGAAATCCATATAACTAACCTTATATGAAGACTGATTGGGTCTGATTCCAGTTCAGAAATAAAGAATATTTTAAATAAGGAATATTTTAAAATAATATTCAGTAAAAGAATAAAATATTGAAATACGTGAAGCCGTATTGATTAGAGTTGCACCATTTTGACGCGAACGATATTTATATCGATTTTATTCGTTTTATAACGAATATCGGAAAGGAAAAGATTTCAAAATAAGAAATTTTGAAAATATTATCATTAGGATATTTTAATGATAAAGATTATTCAATTTTGATTTAAAATTGAAGTAAAAGTGGGAATCATTTTAAAACAAATTTATAAAATACGTTTGAACGAAATATATATATATATATATTGTATATATATAATGGCCTGAATAGAACGCGCCGCGCCACGGCCATTCGCGAATTTCGACCATTGACTTCGAATGGATGATATGGGAGATCCGACCGTCGGATTCTCCTATAATCGGAACCGTTGGGTTTGTATCGAAAAGAGCTTTCCAACGAATATAAGAAATTTGAAATCTAACGGTTAAATTAGGAATTATGTCCGAATCAAATTTGGAAAAGGTCGCTGTAAGTGCAGTTTGATGACCGTGTATGGAAATCGACTGAAAGGGCCTTAATAAAATTATTAAAAATATTAATAATTTGTGTAAAATCAAAATATATGATTTGGGAAGAATTGGGATGGAAAACTCAATATTTGAAAAGATAAAAATATATTTTTATCGAATTTAACTAGTATTTAACTAGAGTTATAATCCAATTATTTTTAAATAAATAAATTGGAATTGCGAAGGGGTTTTAAAATAACCAGAATTTTTCCAACATATAAATTGGAATGGAGTTGAATTGAACTTAAGGTCGGAATATTTCGATATTGGATTTCATGATTATACGGGTATTGTTATGGAAATTTGGAAGATATATTTTATATTGTTATTTCCAATATGATATTTGTTAGTTTCAGAATTCGATATTGAATATAAGCCGATATAATTTCTATTCATAGCCTTATATTTAATATCGAATTGGATTTGGGTTTGTCGCGAACGGTGTCTTCACTAACACTGTTCTTAAACCCAGTTGAGAAAAGATAAAATCTTTCTATTAAGATTTAATGAAGTTAACCAATTAATTGATATTTAATTGGAATTGAATATAATTGGGTTTTGGGTTTGTCATGAACGCTGTCCTCACTAACACTTCTTAAACCCAATGTAGTTAACAAGATTAGATACTAACTGGAGATTAGTTAAGTCGAATGGTTTCCTAGGTATTGATTTGATGTTGGTTTCGGCCTTCGGGATTAGTACTTAGGGAATCGTTCTCTTACTAATTTACGGTTAGAGATTAATGGAATGTGATTTTGGATTTATCGTGAACTGTGTTTTAAATGACATTAGTTCTTTAACCCAGTTAAAGATAAGATTAATTTCTTAACTTTGAAAAGTCATTAAGAAATGATTTTTGAGATTAAAACTAAATTAGAGTTTTAATGAATCTTGAATTAGATTGAAATGATCGAGAAAGGAGTATCACCAGTTTTGGTCGTTGCGATAGTTAAATCTTTAATTAGATTTGAACGTGAAATGGTAATTAAATTTACCGATAACACTGTGGTGTTAGATATGGAGTATTACCAGTTTTGCTCCAGGGGATAAATAGGTTGGGATTGGGAAATTAAACAAATAATTACTTTGGTGTGGATCGCAAATCCCGACTAGTTTGGAAAACCATAACATGGTTTGAAATGATAGCCAAAGGAAGATTAAATAATAAATTTTAAAGAATGTATCTTTGATAAAATTAATGGGAACCTTTCCCTAAGAAAGTGAATTTGGAATAAAGGAATATTCTGAATTGGAATGAGGCGTAGGTTGTGTTTGTGTAACGCTTGTTTATTATATACGCGGGTTATTCGGAAAGGCCGGGTCTATACCCATTCTGAATAACTGATTCGTTGAAAAGTCGACGATGAAGACGGTGGTTGAAGACCGAAGGTTTTCACATCATTTGGATAATTGCTGATGATCTTGATTGGGTTGTACACCCAAAAGGAGGGAATCAGTTGGTGATTGTCCAGACGCACTTGGATATTGATGGATATGCGAGGAATAAGGTTCCTTCGGTTTCGTTCAGACCTAGAATGAACTTGTAAATGGATGTGTTTGAAAAGCAGAGTCTTGTGGTTGGTGATCAAAGCGCGGCCTTAATGGCGTAGCTTTGTGTATGGCGTTAATACGCGAGCCTCACACATCGGTATGAGTCCAAAATGGGATAATGACTACAGGGAGTGCACGACGTGTCTTTCTAGCTATGGGTGGTGTGAGTGCTTGAACTAGCTGACATTTTACTTTTGTGGTTGTTGGATTGCGAGGCGCCTCGGATATAGGTTTGTTAGGACCGGGAAACATGTGTTCAGGAATAACTAATCCTCAAACGTAAGAGAGGACCGACCTTGAAGATCCAAGGTTTACCCAGAGTGTGTAGTCCTGAGACTTTTGCTAGAGTGTCTCGAAGTGGAGAGGAGCTTGCCCCTTGCCTCTACTCATAGATGGAATCCAATTTCCAATACGTGATATTTCGGTTTTGATTGTAGAGCCTAGTATTGGCGACATGATAGATGGTTCCCATGTCGACTATGATTGATACATTTATATTTGAAGTTGTTTTCTTCATTATAGTAATAATAAAAGATTAAATTTCACGTATCAAGCGTTATTTGGCTATTATAAGGGAAAACCCTATCCTCCGGCTTGCATTGCATTGTGTGATGGGACCTGGGTCTTATAATAGCTTCTTTTTCTTTATTTAGCATGGCGCTATTTATTGTTTGCACTGGTATTCTTGGGAGGAAACCCGTTCCGTGTTATACGGCGTGGTCCCTTGATATATCTAACTTTAAAAATAAAGATTAATAACAGTTTTAGTTCTCACACCAGTCACATGACTAACCTAGAGTTTATTGTTTTAACCTAAACTCTGGGTGCCCTTATTTTTCACACGGGCAGCTAGTAGTTGGGTTTTGCAGATATTATATTCACAGGATCCTGATTTACAGCTGAAGCGATATTCGGAAAGCTCTGTATCCGCGTATTACTTTCAGTTGTGTTTTGTATTATTTTTCCGTTGCTATGTATTTAAATGTAATTTAAATCTATAATATTATTCTGTTGTATAATATTTATTCATAATCTGTATATTTTGTACTATGATGTAATTTTTGTAATAAGCAATGAAATGTTCTTCTGTTTGTGTTCTGATTTGTCGTGTTCTCGAAGTAATCCGTGCTTTCCTTCACGGGGAAGTTCGGGTCACTTCAGAATTTTTCATCTTATATATCAATATTCCTTTCTAATATAATAAATTCATATTATTTATTTAACTTCAATTTAGGTACTTGTTTCACCTTGAAAAAAAAAGTTTTGAATAAAGATCGAGTTGAAGCATCAATTTGTAATGCATATATATTAGAGGAATCATCAAAGGTTTTTCGCATTATTTTGAGGACCATGTTAAAACGATCCATAATCAACTTCCATGCAACGATGATGGTTTTGTGGATGATTCTGATGATTCTTATTTGTCAGTGTTCGAAAAACAATGTCGATCGAGTGGTAAATATAAAAACGAATATATACTGATGACAAGTATATCGCTGCTAGAAATCACATAATTGCAAATTGCTAGGAATTAGAACCATATTTTAGGAATGATGTGTTCCTAGCATTCCAGGGCCGTCCTTTCAGAGGTGTCTTGGGTGCCCGCTCTAGAAGATTGGCCGTTTTGTTTGATATTTTATCGACTACGACAAATCTAAGGGCTGGTATCGGTTGATGAAAGGATTCGTGTTTTACGTTTCGGTATCTGCTTTTTGTATTTGTCTTCTGGTTTGTTTCTTAATTTTGCTTGATATTCCTTTTGTTTGCCTTTTTCTTTCTTTCCTTTTGCTTTTGATTATCTCTTTTTCCCCCTACCCCACTTCCCTACCCCCCCCCGATCTTATGCCGTTTGTGAGTTGTGCAGGATTTGTTGGTCCCCCATTAGGACTGCTTCGAGCATGGTGGGTGCCTTTTTCTTAGGATTCTGGAACAGGTACTGCTGGAGTTTTGGAAGATCGGACGTCTTATGGGGTCCGGGATCCGACTTTGAGGAAGTTGTGGAAGCTTTCATTTCTTCGGTTTATTGACTATGGAGCTTTCTCAGCCATGGCCTACTGGTTTCTTGGAGACTTGTCCACTGCACATGAGTTCTTCTCTTGGAGAATCGGTCTCATCGCCGCTCCTTCGTATGCTTCGTCAGAGGATTTGTTTGGAGATGTTTTTCCATATTTTATTGCTTTTCCTTTTGTTGTATGCTGGTTTTGCATCTAGTTTGTGTGTGCATGGTTTCTGTAATTCAGAAATAGTTTTTGTGAGCCGTTGGAGAATGATTTGATTCTCCCTTTTGGAATACTATCTGAAATTGTGATTAAAAAAAAAGAACCATGTTTTAGGTAAATTTCGTCTACCATTTTATAAATTTATTATGTACTATTGTCTATATTTATATATACATATATATAACTTTAATATATCATGTGTAGAAACTTTAAAGAAAGTTTCCCATCAAATGAAATCTCATGTCATTTTGCACATTGGTTCCACACATATGTAAGATACTTGACAAATAATGATGTGAAATTAATAAAAAATATATTAATGAAATAAAATGCTTATCCTATAGGTACAATCATCTGAAAAAAATGTGATAGATCAATGACTGAGGTTCCTTTCACTTGGACCCCGCTGAAAGGTCAATAAGTAAAGTTTTCGCCAACAGATATAATTTTCACACCGATGCATATGGTGCAAATAAGTCAACTTACAATAGTGGTGTATGTGTAAAAGGTAGTGATGATCCTGAAGAACATATGATTGACTTTTACAGGATGAAAAAGGATATTTACGAAGTGACATATTCACTTGAGGCACAACAAAAATTTTTTTTAAGTGTCATTGGTTTGAAGATAAAGCAAACATTAGTGTCAAAAAAGGTGCATCCATCTTACAATCTCATATAATTGAAACACACATCCAAGTATGGATGTTACGATCCATTTGTCATGGCTAAAGAAGCAATACAAGTTTATTATATACCATACCCATCTGAAAATAGATTTAAAAAAGATTGGTCGGTGGTTATTAAGACGAAAGCAAGAAATACTTTTGATGCTTATATTCCTAGCAACCAAGCGTATCAAGATGATTTTGAATCTACTAATGCATTTAATTTAGCACAATATGGAGATCTTGGACCACTAAATGATGAAAATATACATGTAGAAGTGTTTGATCAGGATGATGACGAGGATGCAAATATAGAGTATGAAGAGGAAGATGATGATGAGGAAGACGAGTAGAAGCATGCTTTATAATTGTGTTAGTAGTGCAAAGTTAAAATCATGTTTAATCCAAACCATAGATTATGTGGTTCAATACAATGTTTTTTAATAATTTTTTATCTGTATTCTTTTTTCTTTAAATACCTTCATTGGTGCTATACTCTATGGAAATGTCAACTAAAAAATATGCATTATAAATCTTTATTAATGACAAATGTTTGCCATTATGGTGCAACAATATTCTTAGGCAGCATCAATAGTTATATATATGGTGGGAGGGCAAGGGCGAGGAGACCCTATTACCACCACAATCAACTCCATTTCCTCATCTCCTATTGAATCCACACATGTTACATCTACCTCCATTCCCTCACCATTTCTTATACCAGCCCCACCACCATCACCCCCACCCTCGCCTCCACCTCTGTCCTCACTCCCCCATGTCATGTAAATGTAATTGCAGATGTGGAGAATGATGATGCTCCACTAGTTACCACACCCAGTGTTGGGAGATTGTGTGTCAAAGTCATACGAAACAAAGAGGGGTACGCTACTTTAAATTTATACGCTTTTTAAATTATAATACATAATCAGTATTCTCACATTTCTCATACATATATGTAGACATCTTATGCTTAGTCCATCTTCGGTGCATACTGCAAAGATTAATGAGTCAATAAAACAACGGATGAGTGACTTTTGGGCTGCTAAGTGGAAGGATGTAGATATTAGAATAAAGATAGCCTTATTTTTTGATTACATGGTAAATTTTTTTTTTTTAATTTATCATTACTAGCATATATTTCTTTAAGATTGCCTATAAGTCATGTTCCTTGGTCATACAATAAGATGGTTCAGAAGTCATGAATATTTACTACTTCATTAGCCAACTTTATTTCTAAGCACAAGTCTACTACCTAGAGCCAGAGGATGTCACTATAGCTATGATGAGGGAGGCATGGAATAGAAAAGCCATGAGTCGATATGCAAGTATAGTGCATGACGTGAAGAAAAGAGACAATGAAAAAAGAGGGAGACCACTGTATATACTAGATGCACAATTGAAACAATGGCCTGATTATTGGAATTTTCCATAGGTCATATCAAAGTCGGAAAAAACTTCAATGTGTCGTAAAAGAAATCCTCGATTACATACTACTGGTTTGATATCTATGGAGGAGACTACTTATAAAATGGTAGTATAAGTATATTAAAATATATGATAGTTAAATATATTCAAATACAGTTGGATATGAATAACTTAGTTAATGTAACTTAAAATAGAGTCTGGAACTTGGAAATCCGGTGTCAATGTTCGATGTATTTAGAATGACCCATATACTACACAAGAAAGAGATAGCGACGATGGATAATTCAGCAACCATTACTATGCATTGGGCAGATGTTAGTGCTAAAAAATTTCAAGTAATATTTTTTTATATATATAAAATGCAGTGCAAAATGTATATGTGCAAAACTAGTAATATGGGTCGAAACAATATGCAAACTAACCTTAACAACGTTGGTGGCGAATTACACTAGCTTTGATAAATGTTATTAAAAGGTTTATTTTATTTATAACACTTTGGTATCCTCATGGGTACTAACAATGTTCTCGGCTTTGGGTGTATTTTTTGAAAATATTTTCAGTTTACATTGTTGATTAATAAGATTTTTTTTATTCAAGACAACAACGAATTGAAGATCAAATCAAAGAGTTAGTTCATATATATATATATATGTATGTGTGTGTGGTTAGTTGTGTTAGATCAATGTTAAAATATATCCTCATTTTATATAAGAAAAATGCATGAATTTTGATTTTATATATATATATATATATATGAATAAATAGCTAGAAAAACATCCATTACTGGGCAACATGCCCTGAACCAGTCAACTGGTTCATTTCAGACCAGTCGACCGATCAGGCAAATTTTGCCCAGTAACGACTACTTTCTGCTATTTTTAAAAATATATACAATTTATACTTTTTAACCAGTTGACTGGTGATTTTCAGACCAGATGACTGATCCGAAAATAATAGCCATTTCTATGAAAGGAAATCATCTTTCATGAAGAGATTCCTCTTCATTTCTGAATAGAAATGGGTGCATCTCTTTGATAAAACTCTTCATGAAAAATCTCTACTCTTCAACTATTATATATACACTACAAACTTGGTTTTCAAATAAAAAATAATTCTAACTAATTCTTTCCAAATCTATTTTATCTCTTGATCTACATTTCTACATATTCTTGCATTCTAGATAGCACTCAAATATTGAAATTACTTGTTGAATCATTGAAATTATTCCATATCACTTAATTCAATAAGTAATATACTTCCTTCAGTCCTCACATACATGTTATATACTTGAGGATAAGATTATATGAATGGTGTACTCAATCATTGGCTATTCATTGTTGTTCAAGAACACAAGCAGAAGTCAAATTATTATTGTTTGTTAAAGTCCCATGTTAGTGCTTAGGCGGGAAATCCTTGTTGGGGCTCGGATTGTTATGAACCTGTTCCTCCGGGTGAAGAGAGGGTGTTAATAGTAGAATTCTAGATGGAGTCTAGGACTGGACGCAGGATGGGAAGTCCGAACCAGTATAAAATTCCTGGTGTCACTTTACTTACTGCACTTTCTTATTCATGATATATCATATCAGTCAATATTTATTTGCATAACTATTGTATTAGACAAATTAAAATACAAGTTTCACTTCCACATATTTGGTATAGAAAGATCCTGCTCTAAGTCACAAGACATGACTTTTTTCATTTGGTATTAGAGCATGGTGTTCTAGAGATCTTAACAACATCCTAGAATAAATGGAAGTAAAATTTTTTGTCTAGGGATTAGAAAATGGAAGAGAAACAAAGTAGAATCAAGAGAGCAAGGAAGCGAATGTATCATGGCTAAAGTCAGATCACAATCAGTATGTGTGGATTCATTATATAAAGATCTTTAGTTAGACTATGAAAAATTGTTAAAAGATTTTAAAAGTTTAGGTAAATTTAATGCAATCATTTTAGCCAAATCTAAAGATTGTGAACAAGAAAATTCCAAATTAAAAGAGGAAAACAATTTTTAGTAAAACAAGCCAAATGTTTTGAAAATACCTTAGAAGAGCTTGTTTTTAAAAGGATTTCCTTCAAGAATAAAATGAGCGATTAATAGATAAAAACAATGATCTTTTAAAGTAAATCGATGATTTACAAAGTAGAAATAAATCATTAGAAGATTCTTTAAATAATTCTAGTTCTTTAATTTCTTCTCTTGAAAAAGAGAATGGAGCTTTAACGAAAAGAATTTAGAATTATCTAAAGAATTAAAGGTTAATAATAATATTTTGCAAAATAAATTTTCTTATTGAAAAGGAAATTTTGAAAAATTACAGTCTTCTTTAGATAAATCAAAATCTCAAATTTTTGGTCTCAAAACTGAGAATGGTACTTTAAAAAGGAAGAATTCTAAATCAAATAAGGAAATTGATGATTTAAAAAATAACAAAATTTCTTTTGAAAATGTCAATCGCGACTTTGGAATCAAATTTGATAAATGTACAAGTAAGTTCGCGAAATTTAATAAAGGTCAAAATGATTTAAATATGATTTTATCTAGATCTCGAGCTTTACATGAAAAAAGTGGTTTAGGATATAATAAAACTAATCATAGAAATAGTACTAGATATGCTTTTATGTACAATAAAATGTCACTGCTAGTACTAATGAACATCCAAGATCCAATTATTATAGAAATTCGAATACTTCTATGACTAGGGATATTTATAATAAATATAGAAGCACCAAAGGAAATACTAGTAGATGTTATTTAAGTATTTGGTTCCTCTAAATTGGAGAAACAGAGAAAAATATATTTATGGTTACTTTAATTCAGTAATTAATAATGAAAAATTCATTCTTAATGGTTCCAACAAACCCTCTTGGGCATGGTTGCCTTCCATCTAACTACTAGACCCTAACGAAGGAAGTGGGTACCAAAGTAATGTATCATACTTTTTTGCAGGACACTATAACAAAAAGAAGGCTATTTTCGGTATCTCTAAATATATATGAAAAAAAAATTCATTTTATCAAAATGCACATGATCCAATATCTCTTGAAGGTTCTTTAATTATTTATGTTTTATGATCGATCACTACTCTTTATCATGATACTTATTCTTTGTAATCGATGACAAAGGGGGAGAAATATGTTATCATTACATACACTAACATTTTGTTACAGGAAACGGTAAGTATATTATATTATATGCATTAACAAAATTGTAACACCCCGCCTCCGCTAGGGTCACTCGCAAAGGAATGCACTAGCTTTAGAGGGGGCATTATTGGTAAACATGCACAGAAATATCACAAGACAGTACATATAAAATAGCGGAAGTAAAATCAAACTTTCATAACATGAATAATGTCTAAAGCCTTTTACATCAGGGTACATCAAAACCTGTCTTGCAATGATAAAGAAGCATAAAGACTTTTACATAAATTATTCCCCAAGTAAAAACAGTAAAGTAGCCATAGCCAAGAAAAGTCCAAGCCATCCATGACGACCTTCAAGCAGAAGAAGTACGAACTAAACAACTGTATTTCCTCCCTGTAACCTGGGGGGGAAACGGAAGAAAAGAGGCGAAACAAAACGGGTCAGTCAAAAAGACTGAGTAAGCCCTATCTACTATCAGCATAAAAACTAGTAAAGTTAACTGACATGAGAAACTGAGATGAACATAAGCATGATGACAAGATAGATAAGCTAAATCAAAATAACAGGATGAACTACTGAACTCAGATAAACTAAGGTATCATGATAAATTACGGTGTCAAGATAAAACAAGGTATCCCATCGTCAAGTTCCTGTCAAATATAATATCCCCAAGATATCTGTCACGTATAAATCCCATGGTATCTATCCTGTCTTTTAGCTCTGCACCTACCGTACTAGTATCCCCACTGTATCATGTGTTAACCATGAATGACCCTTACTCAAAAGTCGTGTAATGGTCCATGTCAACCTAATATATCGCATATATAGGTTACTCAACTCGTATGTTTTATTCCATGCAAGTGTTCAGTCCCTTGCCGTAGACCATACGGGCTTTTCCATGAGATTCTATACTACTTTAACATAGTTCCATGATTCTTAAGATCGTTTTGGATTGTCACCCTATATCTAACTAGGGTCTTTCAACATGAATCATTGTTTGTACAACTAGGACTTATGCTACCTAGGACTACTAGGGATTACACTTACCTATTGCACGTTTTCGTATCTCGGTTTTGGTTCAACCACCCAGGGCCACTAGGATTTACGCTAACCGTCAACCGGCCCTTTTTCCCATGCATTCATCGTGAATCGTTTTCCATGACTGTATGCACATGTATCACATCATGCCATCCGAGTCCTGTCACAGGGCAGGTCAGGTAATACAGGACTCGGTCGGGAGCTTTCGATTTATCTGCCGATGCAGATGCTAAGGTCTGTTTTTCTATACGTGGCTATGGTCCCACGAGACCCCTCCCTCAACTAGTGAAAGACAAGACAGGATAAATCCTGTATGAGAACACAACACTGGCCAACCCACATCCAAGCCTTACCGCAACCATAATTAGATAGCAATTATGGTCTATTGGGTGTTCTCTGCCTTTCCGTACGTACACGCTTGACTAAAGATGGTAGGTAGCCTGACGAAAAATGCTATCTAGGGTACGACCGTGTATCGTCGACTATTCCCTATCCATCCCTGTCTTTAGGTCGCTCGTATAGCAACGAAGGCATACTCTTGGTTCTTCTAACGCAGACCTTAACCTCTTATGAGCCTAGTATGATCACCTGGCAGCTCACAGAGGGATACCAAGAATATCCTCACGTTCCCCGAAGCCGCTGCTTCGTTACCCAGTTCGCTGGAGCCTTTATCTAAATCAGATACTTGCTCCTACTCGTATACTTAAACGATGACCTACCGTATTAGGTTACTCATCTATCTATGAACTGGTCTAAACTTCCTTGACTAAGAATCATTACTTAGTTATTCTTCAACTAAGGTTTACCACTTTGCCTTATTCCCGCTATCCTTGTTAACTGCGGTTATCCACCTAATCCTCAGAACTAGGGTTTACATAATGGATTAAGTGTCACTTAAGTTCATGACTTAACCCGTCTACAAATCATGTCAAGATAATCATGTCAAAATTGGCTAAGTATCCAAGTTCAAGACTTAACCCTACAAACCATGCTCAAGTTGGTTAAGTGTATTAAGCAATTCACGACTTAACCTCGTCCAATTATCATTCTAGATTGGTTAAGTATATATTAACTTGACCCTATCAATTTACTTAGTCAAATCGGTCAAGTGTATTCAAGCGATTCGTGACTTAGCCTTATCATGTTTTCACGTTATATTGGTTAAGTATTGGTTAACTTAACCACAATAAATTAACGAGTCAGATTGGTTAAGTATAGGTCACTTTACCACATCAATTCATCATGTTTAGATTAGTTAAGTGTTTAACTTAACCCCATTAAATTACCAAGTGGGATTAATTAAGTCTAGGCTAACTTAACCCCATCCGATTATCATGTTTAGACTAGTTGAGTCTAATCTTAACCCCATCCATTAATTGTATCTTTCGGTTAAGTGTCATTAAGAAAACTTACTTAACCTTACCAGATTATCGTGTTGGATTGATTAAGTGTTGGTTAACTTAACCCCGTCCACTAGTCGTATAAAAATGGTTAAGTGTCATTAGGCAAATCAAGTCACTTAACCTTCCCAACCTTGTCATGTTTTGTTAAGTACCATTAGCCTAATCAAATTACTTAACCCATTTGTCCATGTCATATTTGGTTAAGGGTCATTAATCAAATTAACTTAACCCTATCATGTGGCATTAATTACTTAATGCACCTTCACCTCTCACATTATACTTTGTTGTGGTTACTAGTTAAGCCGGTTGGTTCCGGGTAGCTTTGCACCACAACTTGGTCTAACCTCGGGTTCAAGCACAACATGACAAACTTCTCACATTGGGTCCTATTGTTTGCAACTACTAGTTAGGCCGGTCGGTTCCGGGTAGTTTTACGTTGCAAACTCAACCCAACCTCGAGTTGGCCACTTTCACGTTTAGTCTAGTGTCATGTTCATATTCAAGTTTTCAAGCAATTGGGTAGACCTAACTTAATAGGTAAATTCCCAAGCTTACGTTTTCAAGCATACTTACATGTCAACTTCCATGTTATATTTCAAGCAATGTTTTCAAGTTGTATTTTCATGTCATTAGAAATTACCCATAACATAACCCAACGCTTTTAAACTCGCATATATGTTCGCAACAACGTAATGGATTGAAAGAAGAGACTTGGCAAAGGCATGACAAAAATGGACATTAAGCCACAAGTTAATCATGGTGGCAAATGAGGCACAAATGTGTTCATTAACTTGCATGTTACATTCTTAAGCCTAAAAAACATGCATAAACCCAAACTTGGCACATAAGCGAATCATGGTGACAAAAGACATGGAATGATGACTAGTAACTCGCATATATCATCATATAAGGGTTATGACTTCATATGCAATTTTCATAAAGATTATGAAGGTTCTCATGTTGCATAATGCAACATTTCAACATAAAGGTTGTAGCTTTTAGCTCATAAGATCAAGATAATGACTTCATAAACTTGCATGACATGATAGCATGTATCATTCTCAATGATCAAACCCAAACTTGCAACATGAACATTTAACTTCATAGTTAATATCTAAGAGTAGGGAAAGGGCTTACATTGCTATGAAGGCACAAATCGAAATGCAAAACAAAGATTGTGATGAAGCCTATGCATGCCATCACCCAAAAACCCAAAGATGAACCCTCCAAATCAATAATAACCCCATCTTTATGAACAAAGATCAAAGCTTTTGCCTTGAAATCAACTTGAGAAGCTCTCATACTAACATAGGGATTCTCTAACACTCTCATGATCATGAAACCTCTCTTAGAAATGAAGTGGAGGCTAGGATTTTTAGTGGAGGCCATGAGAGGAGCAATTTTGCCATTGTTTAGTTGCATGAATGAATAATGAGGGTTTAGGGGTAGGTTAAGGGATTATTTATAGAGATTAGGAGTGATTAGGACCTTAGGATTAACCCTAGGATCAATCTGAGCCGTCAGATTTCAAACCAGGCCCAAAAACTTAGCCAAGATAGAAAATAGGTGCACCAGGCAAAACTGCCCGGCCACCATAGGTCGACCCCCAAGTCGACAGGGCTGTCGACTTGGGTCGAGCCATGTCGACTCCCAAGTCGACATGGCTGTCGACTTGGGGTGCCTGGCGGGAACTTTTCCCGCCTAGCCTTCCAGCCCTAATTTTCGAAATTAGAACTTGTTTTTGAACTCGAATTTTCTGAAAACTTCGTCGGACCATAACTTGGTCATACGGACTCCGATTCTCGAAAACTCAGACTCTATTTCGCGTATTTTTCCGAGACGAACGCAATGGCATAGCCCGTTTTACTTGATTCAGAATTTAAAATTAAGTTCTGCCTTGATTCTCGTCTTAACATGTTATCGAAATACGGGTTGTTACATTCTCCCCACCTTTTAGGATTTCGTCCCCGAAATCTCCAAGTTAGGAAGAACATATCCTACCATCCATCATCCATCTACTCAAATCATCATCCACAAGCAACCATTGTCCTTAGATGATTTCTAATGCTATATGAATATATGCAAGACGTGTGTGTACATGTTCCTTAGCTAATGCTAATGATCAGGCCTGAATAATCTTTCTAATGCAAAATATGTATAGTGCCATGAATCCAACATGTATGCAAATAGTCCTAGACATATAGATACTATATGCATGCACAATCATTCATTCATATGCAACAACCGCATGATAATACATTCGATTTCATCCATAAACAAGTATAAATACTCGTGCATATGCAATATGAAATGTGATCGAGTCGAGCTAGTATCTAATGTGTATTCGCGCATCCACGAGCAACCACATGCAACCACTTGCAACCATATCAATCATAACATGTTTCAAATACATGTTTACATCCATAGGGTTCTACCTAGGATTCCCTGAAACAGGGTCGAGAAGATAAACAAGACAAACTCCTTACGGGGTTTGTAACAGAAAATAGGACCGAGAGGATGGCCACAAAAGATAGCCTACAAGTAAGCTCTACAGAAAACAGGGATCAAGGATATACTCCCAAAAAGAGATATCATGCGCGCATCTAGTCTTTGACCATCAAAGTCGTATTTCCTTGAGCTCAATTCCATTGTGCCTTGACCGTCTTTTAACTTCGCGATTTCGTAGCTTCTTATTTCTTGTTTCCATAACATGAGCTAGAACTCATTTCTTCGTCGCCTCTCATTCCACTTTGCACCTATCCTTTTTCTAGAATACTTGGCGCAAACATGACTGCGTACTCATGATCTCATGCAAGCTTTCCAAAATTCACTAGTGAATCTCGGACCTCGTACCACAAGGTATTCCACGTAGGAGAACTTTCTCTTGAAAGTAAACAAATGTCAACCAGGTTATCATGCACACTTACTAGGGTGATTTCTATGACCCATGCATAAGTGAAATGAACCATCCGTCTTATCGGCGAACACCACTCGATCGGGCTTCAAATTTCCAATAAAGGCATCAAGGGATTCTAAGTAACTAGTCATGACAGAACCTCAAAAAGGTTACACGATACTTCGAGGGTATTACCAAGGCTAGTTAAAAGGTCTAACTACCTTCCTATCAAAACCGAGAGTGGTACCCCCTACTAGATAACCACTTCATCCCTCGAACCCATCCATAGCTTGTAAACATAAGCATTATTTCCAAGCTCAACACTTGGCATAGACATTCTCAAATCCAAACAAGTCATGTATAAATGGACTGACTCTCCAATAGGACTTTGAGACAAAAATTGGGATTCTCTATTACGCTAGTACTTAAGGTGTAGAGACTCAACTATCGAGGCAGACTTAAATGATACGATGATCAAACCAAAGTCCTAACAGGATGATAGAGAAGAAGAGCTAAACCTTTAACAAGATCGTTACCCTCCTTTGGAGGTACCCTAGAAATGAGAGCATACTATTGCCCTCCCGATGATCTTGTCCTTGCCCCATAGTACTTAACTATCCGCCCCATTTTACCATGCCAAAGGTACTCTCTCGTCATGGGTTTCATTGTTCATCTTTCTCCCTCCTTTGAGGACTAAGATATACCAACAAGTTGCTCATCCTTAAGCTCGTATCCTTTATCCTCTTTCTCACTATCCTTTCTTATAACGCGGCCACCGGTCTCTCGAGAACCACCTCCATCGTATGGAAAGCACTTTCGTAGATAGAAAAGACTAGTCGCAGTTAAAACCACTGTGACTACAGATGGAGGAAAGAAAGGAAAAGAGATTCAATTAAGGAAACAAGGATAGTGCTAATGGATTTTTGGGGAATAGCCTTTTTCTTTCAAAAGAAAATTTTCTTGAAAAATGCTTCTTTGTAAACGATTTTCAAATAGTTTTCAGAAGGTCTTTAAAAACTTTTGCCCAGCCTGGTAACCTTCTGCTCTGATACCAAATGTAACACCCCGCCTCCGCTAGGGTCACTCGCAAAGGAATACACCAGCTTTAGAGGGGCATTATTGGTAAACATGCACAGAAATATCACAAGACAGTACATATAAAATAGCGGAAGTAAAATCAAACTTTCATAACATGAATAAGGTCTAAAGCCTTTTACATCAGAGTACATCAAAACCTGTCTTGCAATGATAAAGAAGCATAAAGACTTTTACATAAATTATTCCCCAAGTAAAAGCAGTAAAGTAGCCATAGCCAAGAAAAGTCCAAGCCATCCATGACGACCTTCAAGCAGAAGAAGTCCGAACTAAACAACTGTATTTCCTCCCTGTAACCTGGGGGGGAACGGAAGAAAAGAGGCGAAACAAAACGGGTCAGTCAAAAAGACTGAGTAAGCCCTATCTACTATCAGCATAAAAACTAGTAAAGTTAACTGACATGAGAAACTGAGATGAACATAAGCATGATGACAAGATAGATAAGCTAAATCAAAATAACAGGATGAACTACTGAACTCAGATAAACTAAGGTATCATGATAAATTACGGTGTCAAGATAAAACAAGGTATCCCATCGTCAAGTTCCTGTCAAATATAATATCCCCAAGATATCTGTCACGTATAAATCCCATGGTATCTATCCTGTCTTTTAGCTCTGCACCTACCGTACTAGTATCCCCACTGTATCATGTGTTAACCATGAATGACCCTTACTCAAAAGTCGTGTAATGGTCCATGTCAACCTAATATATCGCATATATAGGTTACTCAACTCGTATGTTTTATTCCATGCAAGTGTTCAGTCCCTTGCCGTAGACCATACGGGCTTTCCCATGAGATTTTATACTACTTTAACATAGTTCCATGATTCTTAAGATCGTTTTGGATTGTCACCCTATATCTAACTAGGGTCTTTCAACATGATTCATTATTTGTACAACTAGGACTTATGCTACCTAGGACTACTAGGGATTACGCTTACCTATTGCACGTTTTCGTATCTCGGTTTTGGTTCAACCACCCAGGGCCACTAGGATTTACGCTAACCGTCAACCGCGCCCTTCTTCCCACGCATTCATCGTGAATCGTTTTCCATGACTGTATGCACATGTATCACATCGTGCCATCCGAGTCCTGTCACAGGGCAGGTCAGGTAATACAGGACTCGGTCGGGAGCTTTCGATTTATCTGCCGATGCAGATGCTAAGGTCTGTTTTTCTATACGTGGCTATGGTCCCACGAGACCCCTCCCTCAACTAGTGAAAGACAAGACAGGATAAATCCTATATGAGAACACAACACTGGCCAACCCACGTCCAAGCCTTACCGCAACCATAATTAGATAGCAATTATGGTCTATTGGGTGTTCTCTACCTTTCCGTACGTACACGCTTGACCAAAGATGGTAGGTAGCCTGACGAAAAATGCTATCTAGGGTACGACCGTGTATCGTCGACTATTCCCTATCCATCCCTGTCTTTAGGTCGCTCGTATAGCAACCAAGGCATACTCTTGGTTCTTCTAACGCAGACCGTAACCTCTCATGAGCCTAGTATGATCACCTGGCAGCTCACAGAGGGATACCAAGAATATCCTCACGTTCCCCTGAAGCCGCTGCTTCGTTACCCAGTTCGCTGGAGCCTTTATCTAAATCAGATACTTGCTCCTACTCGTATACTTAAACGATGACCTACCGTATTAGGTTACTCATCTATCTATGAACTGGTCTAAACTTCCTTGACTAAGAATCATTACTTAGTTATTCTTCAACTAAGGTTTACCACTTAGCCTTATTCCCGCTATCCTTGTTAACTGCGGTTATCCACCTAATCCTCAGAACTAGGGTTTACATAATGGATTAAGTGTCACTTAAGTTCATGACTTAACCCATCTACAAATCATGTCAAGATAATCATGTCAAAATTGGCTAAGTATCCAAGTTCAAGACTTAACCCTACAAACCATGCTCAAGTTGGTTAAGTGTATTAAGCAATTCACGACTTAACCTCGTCCAATTATCATTCTAGATTGGTTAAGTATATATTAACGTGACCCTATCAATTTACTTAGTCAAATCGGTCAAGTGTATTCAAGCGATTCGTGACTTAGCCTTATCATGTTTTCACGTTATATTGGTTAAGTATTGGTTAACTTAACCAAAATAAATTAACGAGTCAGATTGGTTAAGTATAGGTCACTTAACCACATCAATTCATCATGTTTAGATTAGTTAAGTGTTTAACTTAACCCCATTAAACTACCAAGCGGGATTAATTAAGTCTAGGCTAACTTAACCCCATCCGATTATCATATTTAGACTAGTTGAGTCTAATCTTAACCCCATCCATTAATTGTATCTTTCGGTTAAGTGTCATTAAGAAAACTTACTTAACCTTACCAGATTATCGTGTTGGATTGATTAAGTGTTGGTTAACTTAACCCCGTCCACTAGTCGTATAAAAATGGTTAAGTGTCATTAGACAAATCAAGTCACTTAACCTTTCCAACCTTGTCATGTTTTGTTAAGTACCATTAGCCTAATCAAATTACTTAACCCATTTGTCCATGTCATATTTGGTTAAGGGTCATTAATCAAATTAACTTAACCCTATCATGTGGCATTAATTACTTAATGCACCTTCACCTCTCATATTAGACTTTGTTGTGGTTACTAGTTAAGCAGGTCGGTTCCGGGTAGCTTTACACCACAACTTGGTCTAACCTCGGGTTCAAGAACAACATGACCAACTTCTCACATTGGGTCCTATTGTTTGCAACTACTAGTTAGGCCGGTCGGTTCCGGGTAGTTTTACGTTGCAAACTCAACCCATCCTCGAGTTGGCCACTTTCATGTTTAGTCTAGTGTCATGTTCATATTCAAGTTTTCAAGCAATTGGGTAGACCTAACTTAATAGGTAAATTCCCAAGCTTACGTTTTCAAGCATGCTTACATGTCAACTTCCATGTTATATTTCAAGCCATGTTTTCAAGTTGTATTTTCATGTCATTAGAAATTACCCATAACATAACCCAATGCTTTTAAACTCGCATATATGTTCGCAACAACGTAATGGATTAAAAGAAGAGACTTGGCAAAGGCATGACAAAAATGGACATTAAGCCACAAGTTCATCATGGTGGCAAATGAGGCACAAATGTGTTCATTAACTTGCATGTTACATTCTTAAGCCTCAAAAACATGCATAAACCCAAACTTGGCACATAAGCGAATCATGGTGACAAAAGACATGGAATGATGACTAGTAACTCGCATATATCATCATATAAGGGTTATGACATCATATGCAAGTTTCATAAAGATTATGAAGGTTCTCATGTTGCATAATGCAACATTTCAACATAAAGGTTGTAGCTTTTAGCTCATAAGATCAAGATAATGACTTCATAAACTTGCATGACATGATAGCATGTATCATTCTCAATGATCAAACCCAAACTTGCAACATGAACATTTAACTTCATAGTTAATATCTAAGAGTAGGGAAAGGGCTTACATTGCTATGAAGGCACAAATCGAAATGCAAAACAAAGATTGTGATGAAGCCTATGCATGCCATCACCCAAAAACCAAAAGATGAACCCTCCAAATCAATAAAAACCCCATCTTTATGAACAAAGATCAAAGCTTTTGCCTTGAAATCAACTTGAGAAGCTCTCATACTAACATAGGGATTCTCTAACACACTCATGATCATGAAACCTCCCATAGAAATGAAGTGGAGGCTAGGATTTTTAGTGGAGGCCATGAGAGGAGCAATTTTGCCATAGTTTAGTTGCATGAATGAATAATGAGGGTTTAGGGGTAGGTTAGGGGCTTATTTATAGAGATTAGGAGTGATTAGGACCTTAGGATTAACCCTAGGATCAACCTGAGCCGTCAGATTTCAAACCAGGCCCAAAAACTTAGCCAAGATAGAAAATAGGTGCACCAGGCAAAACTGCCCGGCCACCATAGGTCGACCCCCAAGCCAAGATAGATAATACACTGAACACTAGTATGCGTTTTTGTCCGTAACGCTTGTGCACAGTAAAAATGTTGTTTGTGATGAATAAATTCATATCCATCTGATCGTATGGTTCATTTGGATAAATATGATTGCATTGTATGATATCACACACACACAAACACACCGTGGTTGTGGAAATATATGGGTGATCGATTTAGAATCTCCTTCCTATATACGATTTTATTTAATTATTAAATAATATTTAATTGTTAGTTCTGAATTAAATATCAACTTTTTAAATATTGAATTAGGATTGGAAATTTATTTGAATTATGTATTGATTTTTTATAACGATCTTTAACTAGTTTTGGTAAAAAAATATTATTTTCAATTTAAATTCGAAATGAGATTTCTTTATATTAATAATAGAATATACACCAGAACGTTCTAGGATGACAGAGAGGATAGTGTCTAGGCTTGGGTTTGGAAATGAAGTTTCCTGCTCTCCCTGGCTATCCCTAACTGATCCGAAGAATGGGAAGGTAAATTTGAAGTTATTTGAATTCAGAAATGAATTAGAATTTATGAAAGTTGAATTTTAGATCTAAAATAATTTGGAAAGTAAATTTAAATGATTTTAAGAGGGTTATTTAAGGATATAATGATTTTCTAAGATATTTTGAAGTATCGTAGAATAATGGTTATTATGGTAAAAATAGAGCTTGTCGCATAACGACAATTTATGTATTTTAGATACAAACTTTAAATGCTTATAACTTTTGCAATTTAAATTGGATTTCCATGAAACGAAAAACATTTGATTTATATTAACAAGAACTTTCAAATGAGTGAAAGCAGATTTTAAATTCGAGTTATAGTTTTCAAGTTATGTTCGAAACCGTTTTGGAAAAGATCGATGTAAGAACAATTGTTGACCATAACTATAAACAGCTATTTTTTTAAATGTTTTAAAAGTATGGAAAAAATTTGTAAAAACATTACAAATTATGAAAAGGTGTTTTGAATTGTAAAATTTTAATTTTTGGCAAAGATACATGATATTTTGATCAAAATAGTTAAGATAACTATTTTGTAACGGTTTTGTAACACTTTTGAAATGCCATTGTAACGCTTCCTTCGAAAATAATCTATTTTGAGGTTTTTAACCTGCAAACTATTTTCTGAACTATAAGTAATCATTTTTGAATGATTGGTGGAATGTTTTCAAAAGTTCAAAAGTGTTGGAAATATTTTATATGGTATTCAAATTGCTTTATTTAATATTAAAACAGGTTTTTAATAATTGGGTATGGTTGGAGATAAATCTTCGGATGTTTGATATTAATCCGGTAGATGATGACTCTTACTATTGGAGGAATTTAAAAGGTAGTTCACCGTTATTCCTCTTATAATATGAGTTGGATACGGTAATTAATATTGAAGATAAGTTGATGGTATTTCTATCCAGATCTAATGTCAAAGAATTGAATAAATCTTTTAATTAGAATATGGGTTTTCCACCTAATTGAAATAAGATAGATAGAAATAATCTTCGATATTTGGTATAAAATCTCATGATGTAAATGAATACTATCTGGGGAATTTGGAAGATATTATTATATCGTTATTCCACTTATGGTATCCATTGATTATGAGAATTTATATCGAATATAAGTGGATAAAATTTCTGTGTAATTTATGACTCAATATCGATTGATTTGGGTTTTGTCGTGAATCGTATCTTCAATAATATCATTCTTGAAACCCGATGAGATTGAATGATGGAAATTCATATCGTAATTAGGGATTTAATCAAATCGTTGGTTCGAGGGAATTAAAGGTAAGAAATTGATGCGAAGGTATAATCTTTGATTTCAAAGAAGAGATAAGATGATAATGAGATGTATGAAATTAAAGTAATTCAAATCTTGAGTTATATATGAATTGATAATCATTTGGAAGGAGATTTGAATAGAAAAGCCTGTGTGAGCCATAGCTATTGTTTAAAGTACGCTTATTACTTGGGAAGACAGAGATCGAGTATATGTTCAAAAACCATTCCAAGTAATAATACGACGTTCTGAAACATTTCAAGACTCGGTAAACGACGAATGAAGACCGGAAATATTTGAATTGTTTAGATTGATTGTTGATTGATGCCTTGGTTAGGTAGGCCACAGGTACGAGGTATGAGTTGCATGAAACCTGAACATATTTAAGTATTTTCGGGTTGTTGTTCCGTTCAAACCCAGAACGGATTTGTATGGATGGTGTGTCTGACGTTGAAGTTGACCGCATAGCACTGATTTCCGTTAATGTATATCGTATTTGTGGCAATATATTATCCTCATCTCTAAGTCATATGAACTTAGAGGGTATGCATTGGTTGAAAATCAGTGATATGTCGTGAATTGTCAATGTGGCATACCCGAGTTATGAAACGGGCTAGTGATCATCAAAGAATGGCTTATCAAAGCATCGCTTTGTGTATGACGTGACATCGACAAACCTCACACCTCGGATTGATGAGAAACTGGCGGTTAGGTTTTATACTTATATATAAATTGATGATGAAGCTATGCAGCAGTGACAAACCACTTATGAACATGGTGAAGTTGGGTATGTTCGGGGGGCCGTGTCTGGTCGAAAACCGTTGATCTGCCCTGAAGATGTGTAGTTGGTGTCCGCTATGGACGAAAAAGCTGTTGAGGCAATTCGTTTTGTATCCCTGATTGATCTTTCATGCCAGGAATCATCAAGTTGGAAATCCAATTTCCAATACGAGCCATACGGTTTTGGTTTGAATATATATATGGCGACATAATATTAATGGTATTATGCCGTCTAGGATTAATACATTTATTTACGAAATTGTTTTTTCCACACTATATGATAATATTAGAAGAGGACTTTCACGTATGAAAGCACGTTTGGTTAACATAAGATAAAACTCGCCCATCCGGTGTGCGCTTGCATTGTGTGATATGGGACGTGCTTATGATAGCTTCATTTTTCCCGAAGTCATTGCGAATTCATATGCACGGGTATTCACATGGAGTAAACCCGTTCCGCGTTAGCGGCGTGGTCCAGTGAATTTTCCAACTTTAAAATAAAACCTAAAAATAACTCCTTTTGAGTTCTCACACCAGTCCCACGACTGACCTAGAATTTATTGTTCCTTCCTAAACTCTGGGTGCCCATTAATTTCCATACGGGCAGCCAGTAGTTTAGTTTTGCAGTTTTAGTTCGTTGGAGCAAGATTTGGAGTCCACGATAGAGTGAAGCTTCCGCTGTGTTTATGCTTCCGCTGAGAGTATAGTATTTTCTTTTCTTCCGCTGTGAAATCGATGTACTCTGATATATTCGTGATAACTCTGATGTAATATTTTGTAATGAAATAAAAAGTCCTGTTATTTTTGTTCAATATATGTATGTACCCATAACAATTCGTCTTTATGAACGGTTTGAGTTGGTTTAATTACCGGCGAAAAATCGGACAAAAAGATGGGTCGTTACAGTTGGTATCAGAGCTTTGTTTATACAAAGCTATGGGGTACGTACATATTTGGACAAAAGATTAGGACTCCTCACAGTTATATTATCTTATTAGAGATTGGGTTAGAAATACCCTAGAATGAGATCTCGGAATATTATGACGAGAGAGCGTATTTTTGAAACCTATATAAGGTATTTTTGAACAAGTAAACCATTTTTAAACGATGATTACTTGAAATATATTTTGAAATATAATTGGAAATAAGGATTTCTAGTGTTTTATTCGACGTCACGATTGGACTATCGAGAATGTAAGGGTTTTGAATATACGTCTGATCAACGTATATGTGAGGCCCAACATATACTAGATAGATATAGAGTCACACTCTAGTCTCCCGGGGATGATCTGATGATGATTGCAAAATCATCAACACTCATTTTCGAGTATCGAAAGTGGGATGACTATATGACTCCGGTTAAGACGTCAAGGGATACTTGAATTATTTCGATAGGTTGGAACTATTAAGAGGGAATTTAAAATGTTATAAATACAAATCAAACTATTTTAATAACCAGAAGGATTTTGAGGTAAATCCAATTAAAGATTAGGAAGCAAATGTGGGAAATAAGATAACACATTAAGAAATTATATCAAAAATAGCACCTATACTTCAAGTTAAACAAGTTGTAACAAATGTCTGAATATGATCTAATAAGTTGTAATCAGAAAAGATATTATATTTCTCAAACAATTTTAATATGTTAATGTAAGCAATAGATTTGGATAAATCCTTAACATGAATTGTAAATGAGAATATCCAAGAATATTTTAGCTATTAGAACCCCTTAAGGAATCTGTAGATGATTTAGACTTAAGTTAAGAATTTGTTTAAAGAGAGGATTTTGACTTAAGTAAGGAATGAGTTTAAAATGTTAATTCAAATCGTAATAGACATCGAAGTAGGAAAATTTTGAATCTATGAAATATTTAATTTAAAGAAGTGAGTTTTGAAATTGTTAAGGTTCATATTTAAAATCAATCACTAGCTTGCACATAATTAGAGTGCAAAGAGGAAGCGTGATGGTATTTTAAATAAAACTGTTTAAGGGATTTTCTGGCTAGTTGAGTAAGAAAAATTTTCTAAACACGATTTGATATTTAAACAAGAATGAAAAGAGTTATATATATTTATGAATTTTAAAGTGGACTTAGAAAAACGTTATTCGATTAGGTGAATATGACAACCAATATATGAATATTAAATGAATATAATTTAACTTATAAATGAGTTAATATGAGTTGGGAATCAATTGGAAAAAAAATTGAAATAGAATGGGTATTTCGGAAATATAATTCTATCGCTTCCCTTGTCGCTGGGTTTTACTCGACCCATTGTCATCTTTTGATTATCACCCCAAATTGTCATGCTTGAAATTTAACTATCCAACTTTATTTTTGAATTCTTCCTTTTTCCCTGCTCTGATAAAGCCAAGGACAAGTGAATTAATTTGGTTTTTGAAACCAGTATTTTGAATTACCTCTTAAATTGAACTTGAATTTGTATTGAGAGCAATAGAATTTCTAATACCGAATTTAGCCAAGATAGTATTTTACAGGATAATGGAATGATTAGGGAAAGGATTATTTGAGAATTTAGATTTAAATTTCCAAGTTAAGCTCTTGGTCTTATAATTGATGAGAAAATCATGGGTTCCGAAAGAGTAAGTTGGAATGATAATTTCCAAACTTTAAGATTTTCTTAGGGTCATAGACCTCTAAGTATTAGACCATATCTTTCCCAGTTTCTCCTTAGTGGTAGGATAGCATCTCTGATTATAACTTAGAGAATTCGATTTTAAACAATACCAGTGATGACCCTATTAATCACGAGATGATAGAAGTATCCTTAGACTCTACCTTTAGTGAGAATCAGACAGAGTACCCTGAGAATGATATGAGCCGTGGTTCTAACCATTACATTTCTGATATTTTGGGAGAGAAATTGGAATTTAAAATTTGTGAAGGAGTTTAAATTTACTCGAATTCCTTTTCGAGGACGAAAAGTTTCTAGGGGGGTGAATGTAACATCCCAGAATTTTAACTATGTTTGATTTGGATTTTTATTTATATAATTTTGGATTTTTTGAATATAAATTGATTTTATTAGGTTTAAATATGAATTTTAACTTTGTATAAGTATTTTGTTTTATTTATTATGATTTTTATACGAAAACTTATTTTGAAAATTATAATTATAAGATTTATGTTTAAGTAATGATATTTTCTGATTTTGATAATATTGATTTGTAAAATATGAATTTGGTAAAGGATAATTTATTTTATGATTTTACAAGAATAATTATTATTATTTTATTTATTTTGATAAGCTGTATGATAAGTTTTACTTGAAATATAAATGAGAATGATTATTAATAAGTTTGGATTTACTGATACTATTTGTCGTTCGATCGGATTTGTCAAACTATAACATGAATTAGTAGCGTTAGAATTAAGTGTTTCCTTTAGTTTTCATAGCATTTAAGGGAAAATGCTACCAAAAGTTCATCTTCTCTTCTTAAGACTAGTGTTAAGACACATGTCTTTATGCATGCTCCCTTTCATGCATGATTGTCACTTGCCCCCTTATGTGTCTTTACCTCCTTACTCCTCCTTTCCTATATATGGAGGCTCTTCCTCCATTTTTTACCATTCCATTTCCATTTCCTCCTTTCCACCTTCTTCTTAAAGCTTATGGCCATGGTTTTCATGTCATAAGTCTTCCTCTTTTCCACCACCACCTTGCCAAAGTTCGTCATTCTCCTCGTCCTCTTATAATATAAAGAGATATTAGTGTATATTATATTATATATATTTTTGTGAAGAAGACGTTGCGCCGAAATACTGTCCGACGATTCACTCAACTAGGCTCCCCTACCATGAAGATTTGGAGAGCTGTTAGGTGAGAACTTCTAATTTAAATATTTATTTAAATTAGTTAATTATAATTAGCTGAGATTAATTATAATTAGTTGATGATGATTGTGTGATGGATGTTGATGTTTGAATGGTTGTTCACGAATTAGATAATACACTGAACACTAGTAAACGTTATTGTCCATAACGCTTGTGCACAGTAAAAATGTTCTTTGTGATGAATAAATTCATATCCATCTAATCGTATGGTTCATTTGGATAAATTTGATTGCATTATGTGATATCACACACACAAACACACCGTGGTTGTGGAAATATATAGGTGATCGATTTAGAATCTCCTTCCTATATACGATTTTATTTAATTATTTAATTGTTAGTTCTGAATTAAATATCAACTTTTTAAATATTGAATTAGGATTGGAAATTTATTTGAATTATGTATTGATTTTTTATAACGATCTTTAACTATTTTTGGTAAAAAAAATATTATTTTCAATTTAAATTCGAAATGAGATTTTGAAATTTGAATATGAACGATGTCTCTTTATATTATTAATAGAATATACACCAGAACGTTCTAGGATGACAGAGAGGATAGTGTCTAGGCTTGGGTTTGGAAATGAAGTTTCCTGCTCTTCCTGGCTATCCCTAACTGATCCGACGAATGGAAAGGTTAATTTGAAGTTATTTGAATTCAGAAATGAATTGGAATTTATGAAAGTTGAATTTTAGATCTAAAATAATTAGGAAAGTAAATTTAAATGATTTTAAGAGGGTTATTTAAGGATATAATGATTTTCTAAGATATTTTGAAGTATCGTAGAATAATGGTAATTATGGTAAAAATAGAGCTTGTCGCATAACGACAATTTACGTATTTTAGATGCAAACTTTAAACGCTTATAACTTTTGCAATCTAAATCGGATTTCCATGAAACGAAAAACATTTGATTTATATTAACAAGAACTTTCAGATGAGTGAAAGCAGATTTTAAATTCGAGTTATAATTTTCAAGTTATGTTTGAAACCGTTTTGGAAAAAGATCGATGTAAGAATAATTGATGACCATAACTATAAACAGCTATTTTTAAATGTTGTAAAAATATGGAAAAAATTTGTAAAATCATTACAAATTATGAAAAGGTGTTTTGAATTGTAAAGTTTAAGTTTTGGCTAAGATAAATGATATTTTGATCAAAATAGTTAAGATAACTGTTTTGTAATGCTTCTGTAACACTTTTGAAATGCTATTGTAACGCTTCCTTCGAAAATAATCTATTTTGAAGTTTTAACCTGCAAACTATTTTCTGAACTATAAGTAATCATTTTTAAATGATTGGTGGAATGTTTTGAAAAGTTCAAAAGTATTGGAAATACTTTATATGGAATTCAAATTGATTTATTTAATATTAAAATAGGTTTTTAATAATTGGGTATGGTTGGAGATAAATCTTAGGATGTTTGATATTAATTCGGTAGATGATGACTCTTACTATTGGAGGAATTTAAAAGGTAGTTCACCGTTATTCCTCTTATAATATGAGTTGGATACGGTAATTAATATTGAAGATAAGTTGATGGTATTTCTATCCAGATCTAATGTCAAAGAATTGAATAAATCTTTTAATTAGGATATGGGTTTTCCACCTGATTGAAATAAGTTAGATAGAAATAATCTTCGATATTTGGTATAAAATTTCATGGTGTAAATGAATACTATCTGGGGAATTTTGAAGACATTATTATATCGTTATTCCACTTATGGTATTCGTTGATTATGAGAATTTATATCCAATATAAGTGGATAAAATTTCTGTGTAATTTATGATTCAATATCGATTGATTTGGGTTTTGTCGTGAATCGTATCTTCAATAATATCATTCTTGAAACCCGATGAGATTGAATGATGGAAATTCATATCGTAATTGGGGATTTAATCAAATCGTTGATTCGAGGGAATTAAAGGTAAGAAATTGAAGCGAAGGTATAATCTTTGATTTCAAAGAAGAGATAAGATGATAATGAGATGTATGAAATTAAAGTAATTCAAATCGTGAGTTATATATGAATTGATAATCATTTGGAAGGAGATTTGAATTGAAAAGTCTGTGTGAACCATAGCTATTGTTTAAAGTACGCTTAGCCCATGTAGTTTTTGGAAAGGGTATAGAGATTGATCCCGCTAAGGTGGCAGCAATCCATGACTAGGATCGACCTAAGAATGCGACGGACGTTCAAAGTTTCCTTGGGTTGATAGGTTATTACCGACGGTTTATCAAGGATTTCTCCAAGATAGTTGCACCTTTAACAGAATTGACGAAGAAGAACCAATTGTTCACATGGGATGCAAAGTGTGAGCAAGATTTTGGAATCCTGAAGGAGAGACTGATGAGTGCTCCTGTGTTGACCATTCCAAGCGGGAATGAAGAGATGATTGTGTATACTGATGCATGTGGCACTGGAATGGGAGCAGTGCTGATGCAGAAGGATAAGGTTGTGGACTACGTAAGTCGACAACTAAAGCCGCATGAAAGGAATTACCCAACTCATGATTTAGAGTTGGCGGTGATTATGTTTGTTCTGAAGATGTGGAGACATTACCTGTTGGGAGTTCGATTCGAGTTGTTTACGGATCATGAGTCATTGAAGTATATTTTCTCGCAAATGGATTTGAATCTTCGACGACAACGATGGTTAGAGTTTCTGGCATCATATGACTTTGGTATAGCCTATACTTCTGGTAAAGGTAACACGATTGCAGATGCGTTAACTCGAAGACAAGCAGGATTGGGAGCGATGTTTCCAGAATGGAAAAGCCTTGAGTACTTGGCAGGATTTGATTTCAGGCCACGGTGTGAGTTGCGACCTGAAATATTGGCAAACTTGTCGATAAGACCTATTCTTATCGAGATGATTAGCGAAAGACAAAATCTAGATACATAGCTTGTCGAGTTTATCTAGAAACTGGAACCATATGGTAAAGAGTTCGAAGTGGATCGAGAAGGTTGGCTTCGAAAGCATGGACGACTGGTTGTTCCTCATATCGACGATGAAAGATGAGGTTCTGAGGGAATGTCATCACTCAATGTTAACGATTCATCCCGATGGAAATAAGATGTACCTAGACATGAAGTGAGTTTACTACTGGGAGGGGATGAAGCGAGATATTGGAGAGCTCATTTCCAAGTGTATGAATTGTTAGTTAGTGAAAGCTTAACAAAAAACGAGTCATTTGGTTCAGCCATTAGAGGTTCTTACATGAAAGTGGGGGCAGATATCAATGGATTTTATCGATGGACTACCTAGAACGAGGGAACGAAACAAAGGAATTTTGGTCATCGTTGATCGTCTGACCAAAAGTGCAAGATTTATTCCTGTCAGATCGACTAGGTAAACATCGAAACTGGTTTAGCTTTATGTGAAATGGATAGTTCGATTCCATGGTATCCCGAAGAGCATAGTGAGTGATCGAAATCCATTGTTAATGAGTGGATTTTGGAAGAGTTTGCAAGAAGCTTTCGGAAGTGTGTTGTGTTTGAGTACATCCTATCATCCCCAAACTGATGCTCAAACCGAGAGGGTTAACCGAGTTTTGGAAGATTTCTTAAGAGCTTGTGTGTTGGATTTTAGGGGATCATGGGAAGACCATCTACATCTAGTTGAGTTTGCTTACAACAATAGCTACCGGTCGAGCATTGGGATGGAACCATACGAGGCGTTGTATGGTAGACCATGCAATTCTCCAGCCTATTGGTTAGAAACTAGAGATAAGTTGATATTTGAGCCAGAGTTGATAAGAGAAACCTTGGATTGTATCGTGATCATTAGGCAATGAATAAAGTTACCCAAGATTGTTAGAAGTGTGATGTTGATAAGCGTCGAAAAAATTTGGAATTCGACGTAGGTGATATGGTTTTCGTGAACATTTCTCCATTGAAGCATGTGGTTCGGTTCGGAAATAAAGGAAAGTTAGCTCCTAGATTTGTTGGACCGTTTCCTATAATCGAGCGAATTGGAAAGCTCGCATATAGATTAGAGTTACCCGAGAAGATGTCGAGTGTGCATAATGTTTTCCATGTGTCGTTCCTACAGAAGTTCATGCATAATTCGAATGTGGTGGTATCTCCAGAGCAGTACGAAGACCTTTAAGTAGAGATCGTAGTTACGAGACCTCGTAAGCCGCTTCGTGTTGTGGGGAATGACACGAAACAACTTAGGAGGAAGACTGTTAGTCTTGTCAAGATACAATCGAGTGAGGATGGTGACGATTGTACATGGGAAATGGAAGAGAGTATGAAGGCGACCCCTCCAGAACTCTTCGTCGGTATGACCCATTAGTATCGTGTCCATTGTGACTTGTACTATTGTGTTTGTTTCTAGAATTCTACATGCTAGGATAAAGCTATGGATGTGACTTGATGGCTGCTAGTTTGGGTGATAGAATTGGCTACTCATGGATACATGCATGCAGAATTGTTTTGGTTGCTTATGTTTATTGGGATTTCGGGGGCGAAATTCCAAAAGGGGAGGGGGGAGAATGTAACAGCCCACATTTTACGTATAGAAGGATCATAAAATATTTTTATTTTATTCCTTGATGGTTGGATTATTCTCATATTTTAATATGTTGCTTATGGGGATGTGAGACATGTCCATAATTTTTACCAATTTTTTATGACCATTTTTCCCCTATTAGTTTTGTATAGGGGATAACTTTTGACTCAAATTGAATCAGGTGTTGAGACCTATTCCATTGGAATGGAAATGATGTTTCCCTTTCCGTAGAGTGGTCACATTAAATATTTGGCTAAGCGGTTTGGGAGGAATCGTTGTTTTAAGTTTTTACAGTTGGATGTTCAGGTTTTGTAAGCCATAATGGGTTGATTTAGGGAGGCCCATTAGCCGGCTGGTGGAAGGCTATAAATAGGGGATAGGAGGCATAGAGAATAGTTTATTTCTCCATTCCTTCATTTGGAAGAGCTAGAGTTCCTCCGTTCCTCCATTCCTCCATTCTCTTCACCTTTCCACCGTTGAAGTTTACAGAATCGAAGAGCTACATTGTTTGAAGCAAGATCTACGCCATTTCAAGAGAGAGAGATCATCGAATTGAAAATTTTAGAGAAAATTCTTCGTTGTCCGGATCTAAATCTTAGTGTTTTTGGGTTGTTTTTATAGAATTGGTGATTGATATGCATCTACCACGCGGATTCAATCAAGTACATGAGTTCTAGGATCTTAATTTCATCATTTTCAAGTCATTTTCCTTAGATCTACACCATGGTAAGTTTATTTTCATATGACGCGCCATAGGATATAATTTAGCAACTTTAAACCGGTAATTTCTACGCTATTTCATATGTTTATGAAGTTAGATCCATCGTTTTTGCTTGCATGTTGATTTATCATTATTTTGATAAAATTTGCATAATTTTGGTGAAAATCGTCATATTCATGTTGTTAGTGATTTCATGACATGCTTATGGTTGTATTGGATGGTTTGGATGAGTTGATTTCGTCGATTTTGTCGATTGGCAAAGTTTTAGTCGAAATTTGACTTGGATTGGGGCTATACAGGCCACGGGTCGAGCATGTAGTACAGTGTAGTACAAATTGGGGTCAGGTCAAGCGGACTATGGTCGGGTTGAGCATGGTTGGGATCGGTTGGAAAACGCTGGGTCGAACATGGGTGTATGGGTCGTCGCAATACCCTTTCCCAAACTATCCCAAATGACTACAACAGCCCTATAACTCCAATAGCACTTCAATTAAGAGAGTAATAAGTAGAGAGTGAGAAGAGAAGAAGTTTTATGTATTTAGAATAGATATTGACATAGTAGAAGTATATAAATCAATAAAATATGAAATGATAATGGTGGGATGAAGAGGTTTGAAAATGGAGAAGAAGAATAGTTAAAAAATTCGAATTCAACCCCTATTTATAAGATTTGAAAGATTGCAACGCTTCTGGAGCGTTACAAATACTGGAAAGACACTTCCTTTCAAAATTGAAAAAGTGACAGTTGTATGTCGACATATGTATATATGTATGTCAACATGTAGGTGTTGAAATTTTGAATTTTGAATATTTTCAAGTTTTTAAATATGTATATAATTCTAGAAATTCTTGAATTAAAACATAGTGATATAAATGAGTATTATATAGTAGAAAATCATATGAAATCATAAATATAAATTATACAAACATATTTATAAAATTATAAAGTTTAAAACTATATAAATATAAAATTATAAAGGATATAACTATATAAATATATATATATATATATATATACTTATAAACATTAAAACTTAAGTTTGAAATCAAAGGTAAAATAGAAAAACTAATTAAAACTAGAATTTGAATTTTGAAATATGGAATTGGAAAATCAGAACTTGAAAAATAGAATTTGAATTTGACCCTGGAGTTCTATTTAGAGTCTTACATATCAACTATACTCTATTAATATATTTATCTTGAACTCTTGATTTCTTGATTACTCATGAGCCTTGAATCTTCTCTGAATTCTGAATCTCTTGAATCTCTAAAATTGTACTATCTTCATTATTAATTCATGTATACAAATCCTGCATATATGTGTGTGTGTGTGTATATATTCTAAATAAAGGTGTTAGTATATATTTTATAATCAACATCAAAGCTCCATTCTCCAACAATCTCGCCACTTTTGATGATGACAACCTTAGTTTATAAAATATTCATACCTGTTGATGGTGATCTTCTAATACTCCCTCTGTCAATATAAATCCTATATACTCTACTTGAACTAAGTCTATATTTTTTTAATTTCTCCCCCTTTGGCATTATCAAAAGGAAATTCTAAAAATACTCTCCCTAAACCTATATCTATCTAAATGTATCTTATAATTGATTTTATACTAAATTATATATAACTCCCCCTAAATTTATGCATATATACTAAACAAATCAATCCAAGTATTTAATATTTACAAGTATGTTAATTCATATTCATACAGGTTTATAAATCCAAGCAATATTTACATATGTTTTAATATATATAGATTTCAAGTCAAGCAATCCAAATCAATCAATACATAAGTTCAAACAAATCAAATCAAACCAATCAAATTATACTAAACAATCAAACGTTTCTTGGAACTTCTTCCCATCCGTCTTCTCCAAAGATCGGATCCTTCTTGATGACTTCCCAATCTTCATCGTCTTTTGTCGATGGTGTCTCAATGAGATTGTTTTCTTGGTCCCTAAAAAGAGAAGAAATTAGCCAACAGATGGCATCATAGTGCTTCTCTTGTTGTTCACACATCTTTTTTTGGCTTAATTCTAGATGACGATGGTTGCATAGAACTATGGATAGGACGTTCTTGAAAGAATTCAAAGTTTCTTCAAGATTTTCACTCAAGTTATGAATTGGATTCGCAATAGTTTTGATAAGAATTGAATAGAGAGAAAAGGGAAATGATATAATAAATTTTTCTGGAAGAAATAGGCATAAATAGCGTATGTAATTCATTGGATTTGAGTGGACATGAGTTAGTTATTAAAATTTAAATTTTGAACAATTTTGAAAAACTGGCAGTTATATGTCGACATAAACATTTAAGTATGTTGACATACCCTATAAAAAAAATTGAACTTTAAATTTTAAGACATTTGTTATTATATTATATTAGTTTATTCAATTCTAATATCTTTATAGTAGCTTAAAGATGGTTTTAACATAAATAAAACTCCATTCATTTCAACTTGAAATCAAGCACATCCAACTAATTATGAGACACTAAATATGAAATTCGAATGCAAATACAAGCAAATACTAAAGATAACTTAAACTAGATAGGATTATATTTCAGCGGATGATGAGGAGGAAGATGAAATTCCTAGTTTTCTTCCTATTTTGCCAATGAACTTAGTCATATTGGTAAGGGTTTTCTTGAGCTTTTTTTGGTTCTTGGCTAGTTTCACTTGATTTTGAACAATAATCTCTTTGGGAATGGTTCTAGTGTTGATTGGACACTCAACACTTTCTAAAGAAGTTTCTTCATCTTCGATATCCATAGGCTATTGTTCTTGTTTCATTCGAGCTTGTTTGTATTCGAATGTCTCATATGATTTGAAAGTAAGTGGGATTTGCATAAGGTGTATATTTGTGGAGTCAAACAACTTTCTTGATACAGATTCTTCTCCCTTGAAATCAACTTCGAAATATTTGAAGATACGAGTGAGATAAACTCCATAATATAGAGTATTCTTATGAGTTGACATTTCTTCAGGCTTGAGTTCTTTTATGATCATATCGGCCGAATTGATGCCATGTCCACCAATAATGGCAATGAGTGCTTTCTGGACTTTGAGAGTTGGGCTATTGAAGTTTTCGGAATGACGTGTGATGGTATGTTGAAGGAAGAGGTTTACAATTCTTGTTTTTAGGTGGAAAAAGGTGTTTTTGAATTCCATGTGAGCATCACTTTCAAATATATGGCGATAAGTTTCCAAATCCGTTTCTTCGAATTCGAATTCCGGAAAAGTCTGAGCCCGTACTTTTACAATTAAGGATATTGCCCAAAATTTCACAATCTAGAACGATTTGTGTGTCTTTTACGCTACTCCAAATTTGGTTTCCACCTCCGTAAAAGCAACGATTGATATTTGCATAGAATATTTTGACGAGTTTCGGGTAACGTAATTCATCGTTATCCCGAGCGTCGATCAAGATCAATACTTCATTGTCATTGAAAAGAGAAGTAAGATCAGAGGATGGAAAGTCTCCAAATATTTCAAAAGCACTAGTATTGACTTTTGCATTTGCTACATAGTCAATATAGGTTTTGATTGCTTCTTTATCATTGTAGAGATATTCCTTGATGATTTTGGATAATTTCAAAGTTTGAATATTGCTAGAGGAAGCCATTAGAGAGTTTAAAGAGGATAAATATGAAGAATGGTTTGAATTTTGAATGAAAGGTGGAGAGAATAATATTGAATAAATATAAATAGGGATTGAATAGATATGAATTGAATGGGAACAACTTTTCTGAAATCAATGACACATTTTCAGTCCTTAGGAGTTGGTGAAAATTTGGAGGGAAGTTTGAAAGTTTAAACCTTCGGAAACCAAATTTTGAATTTCATTTTACAAGCTTATATGTCGACGTATGGACATATGTATATCGACATATATGTATAAATTTCATAAGAAATATGGTTTTGTGACTTTTGGTTTTGAATTATCGATTTATATTTCGGATTTAACTTTTTCCTGAAATAATATTATTCCTAGCAAACATCCATAATTTATTTTTTATTATATTTACTATTTATTATTTTATTAATAATTTGAATTTCAAAATTCATATTTCAAATTTAAAATTTAAATTTCAAGTTTAAATTTTAAAGTTTAAATTTCAAATTCAAAACAAAGCAACAAAATAATGCAAACAAAGCATCCTTTCTACCAAAAAAAAATCAAAAATTAATTAAGGCATACCCGTTTTTTAGATCATTTCTTCGATATTTTCTGAATTTTGAATTGTTGTGAAGCACAAATTTGAATTTCCGGTTTCTGACCCTTCATCACTTGATGATGAATCTGAATCGTCTAACATTGCTACGTATTCTCTCTTTCTTTTCTTTGATGAATTGCTATTGTTCGTCTATTGAATTGATTTATCTGAATATGGACACATTCTCTCTATATGGCCTGGTTTATTGCAGTTATAACATCGATCATCATTTATTCCTGAACTTCCTTAGTTATTTCTTTGAAAGTTATTTCTCTTTCTGTATTTCATAAATTTTCTGAAATGTCTTATCATTAAGTCTGTTTCTTCATCGTCTTCACTGCTCGAGTCCGAAACATTTGTTGTCGCTTTGAATGCAATAGATTTCTCAGTTGGTCTATTGTCTTTTCTTTTCTGTAGTTTGACTTCAAAAGGCATCAGATTCCCTGTTAACACCTCAATCTTCATTTCACTGACATTATTGGCTTCTTCAATTGCCAATGTTTTCTGATCCCATTCTGGAGTCAATGAACTCAATATTTTTCATACTTGATCTCCTTCTGAATAGGTTTTTCCCAGGGCTATTAATGAATGCACTTTCTCTTGGAATCTGCAATACATATCGGAGATAGATTCATTCTCATTCATTTTGAATAACTCAAATTAATTAATTAACATTGATATCTTTGTTTGTTTAACTTTACTAGTTCCTTAATGAGTAACTTGTAAAGTTCTCCAAATTTCATAAGCAGATTTACAAACTGACACTATATTAAATTCATTCCTATCTAATGAAAATAACAACATATTTATGACTTTAGAATTGCTTTGTGCAGCAGCCTTTTGTTCATTAGTCCATTGTGCAAAATTAATCAATAAACTCATTCTGTTTATTATTCCATGTGTCTAATCCTACTGATTGTAAATATATTTTCATTCTACATACCCTGTATAAATAATTACTACCATTAAACAGTGGTGGTCTAACAGTGGAATGTCCCTCTACAAAAGAGCTGTTATTACCAGTGTTGGTTTCCATTTAATATTTTCAAAAATCAGATTATGAACTTTTTGAAAAACCTTGCTCTGATACCAATTATTAAGGAACGCGGAATGCAGATCTTAAGGTAAAAACTGACACAAGAGGGGGGTGAATAGTATTTCCAAAGAATTTAAGAAAATCTTAAACTTATATGATCTATTATACGAATCACACACCACATAGAAGATTACATACTCAGAATCAATCACAAACGCAGAAATAAAAAAAATACAGAAAAGGAAAGAACACACCGAATTATATACTTGTTCAGATTACTCCTACGTTCAATCCCACGCAATGCGGGATTGCGTAGAGTTTTATTACTATATCAATATCCAAGTACAATCCCCTTGATTTCCCGTTTACAAGGTTAACACCGCTCCAAACACCCTTGATTTCACGGATACAAGTTTAACACCGATTCCTTTCCTTGATTTCAGGTCTACAAGGAACACAACCTTTCCCAAACAATCCCAAATGATTACAACATCCCTATAACTCTTCAATACACTTCAATTAAATGAGTAATGAGTAGAGAGTGAGAGGAGAAGAAGTTTTATGTTTTTAGAATAGAAATCGGTAGAGTAGAAGTGTAGAAATCAATAAAATATGAAATAATAATGGTGGGATGAAGAGGATTGAAAATGGAGAAGAATAATAGTTAAAAAATTCGAATTCAACCCCTATTTATAAGATTTGAAAGATTGCAACGCTTCTGGAACGTTACAAATAGTGAAAAGACATTTCCTTTCAAAATTAAAAAAGTGACAGTTGTATGTCGACATATGTATGTATGTCGACATATAGGTATTGAATTTTTTTATTTTGAATATTTTCATGTGTTTAACTATACATATAATTATGGAAATTCTTAAATTAAAACAAAGTGATATAAATGAGTATTATAAAGTAGAAAATTAAATGAAATCATAAATATAAATTATATAAACATATTTATAAAATTATAAAGTTTAAAACTGTATAAATCTAAAATTATAAAATTATATAACTATATATATATAAACTTATAAACTTAAAAAATTAAGTTTGAAATCAAAGGTAAGATTAAAAAAAACTAATTAAAATTAGAATTTAAATTTTGAAAAACAGAATTTGAACCTGGAGTGATATGCAGAGTCTTACATATAAACTAGACTCTATTACTATATTTATCTTGAACTCTTGATTTCTTGATTACTCATGAGTCTTGAATCTTCTCTAAATTCTGAATCTCTTGAATCTCTAAAACTGTATAGTCCTCGGTAGTAATTCCTGTATGAAAATCATGCATACATGTGTGTGTGTATATATATATATTCTAGATACAGATGTTAGTATATATTTTATTATCAATTAATATTGAAATAAGGTTGTTGTCATAAAAACTTCATTCTCCAACAAAGAGGACTTTTTTGTCCTAAGGAGATGGAAGAAGAAGAACTTCTATTTCTAGTTCTGTTTTTAGTTGTATTATGGGGACGTCATCCCTAATCCAACCCCCATCAACAACTTCGGGTTCTAGTTCACCACCTATGCCAATATCTTGTGAACGCGGATTGCTCATGTCTTCTTCCATTGCATTCTGATTTTCAGTATCACACCAATCTCTCGGCAATTTTTTAACAATGTAATGATTGTTCTTTTCAGTTGCATCTTCCACATAAAATACTTGTTACACTTGCTAAGACAGGACATAAGGATTATTTTTATGACACTTACTAGAATTTACTCAAGTAAGACCATACGAATCCATTTCCTTCTGGTACCAGTAACGCTTAAAAAGGATCATTGTGAAAGCTCCCAATAATCAAGTTCAAAAATTTCTTCGATTGATCCGTAGTAATTGACTTCACCAACTAATCGGTTTTGGTCTTTCAAACTTACAAAGCTGGTGGGTTTGGCAGTAAAAAATACACCACTATTTTGTGCGGTACATCGAGAATCTCTAAAGTTTGTGTGGAATCTATATTCATTTATTACATAACTGGAAAACTTCACTGCTACTCGATTAGGACCTAATGCAAACACCTCTAAATCTCTTGAAATATTGTCCTTTTTCAGAACCTCTTCTTTTAACCAATTCTAAAGCTCTTCGAAATGTGCTCGTTCCCACTTGTATCCTCTTGGATTTGCAAGATCATTCACATGAGATCGATGAACTCTAAATAATAATTAAGGTCAAAATACTACGAAATGCAGATATTAATTTATAATTAAGGAAAATTAAATAGGAACTTAAGAACTTACTTGAACAAACTCTCAATTTCCTTATTACCGGAATTGAACAAAATATAGCGATGTGTTGCCTTCCAATCTGCATCTTTCAAATTGAATATCTTTCCATCTTTATTCTTCTTTGTTCCAATAAGATATTCTAAATCCGTTGGCATCTTCCAAAATCAATCAACATATTTTATGTTCCTCCATTAACACTTAAAAATCTTGAACAGAAGGTCACGCACTCTTATGCCAAGTAACCTTCTGCAATGGAACCTCATGGTCCGCTTCTATTTCGAACATAAGATTTCAACTTTCCTACATATCTCTCAGTAGGATGCATGCATCTAAGGTGTTCAGGCCCGTCGTATTTGATTTCTCTGCATAAATGAATAGGCAAGTGTAATATCGAAAAAAGCCTGTGGAAAAATCATTTAAAAATGACAAAGTATCTCGATAATTTCTTTTGCAGCCTCTTGATATCATCCACTTTGATAACCTTGCTCCATAATCCTTTAAGGAATGCACTAAATCTAATCATTGATAACGCAACCTTGGATTTTGATGCTTTCTTCATGGAAAATTGTAACAAATAGTGGAGTATGAAATGGGAATCATGGCTCTTATATCCCACAAGTATTCTCACTTTCATGTACACATACCGACTAACATTCGAGGCACAACCGTGGGGCAGTTTGGCGTTCTTCAATATGGAGAAAAAGATTTCTTTTTCCTTATTTGTCATATGAAATATTGTAGCTCTAATTTCAACGTACTTTCCATTACCACATTCAACATGATGAAGTGCCTTCCTTATGCCCAACTCTTGTAAATCCAAACGAGCGTTTAGGTGATCCTTCAACATGCGACCTATATTAATTAAAGTACCTAATATTTTGTCACATATGTTCTCCTCTATGTGAATGGAATCCAGATTATGTCGAAGTGAATTATGACATGAATATGATAAGTCAAAACGTATTGACGTTTTTTTTAAAGGGTCGTCACTTTTACCCGTTTTCTTGGTCTTATCCCCAAACTGGTTTTTTGTACCCCCGCAATATCTCTTCAATATTTGTTCTTCTTCCTCTAGGTCGTACTCTCACAAATCTTCATAGTGCCTCTTCTATGTAGAAATCAAAATGAGTTTTTTGTGATGATGGATTTGAAAGTCCTATATCAATCATGCCCAGGGTATCTTCATAGTCGTATGATGTAGGAAGAGAAATAGAAATTGTTTTACTACAAAAAGAAATAGGAATTTAAACATTTAAATTAGATTTCTTTTTTCTTTTGCCCTCTAATTTTTTTTCCACTTTAAGTAATTTGATATTTATACATATTAAGTTAAGGTTAATTTATTTACCAATATATCAATGGTTTGGCAAACATAAAAATACAAAACTTGCACAATTTCAACACATGCAAACATATAAATAAAAAACTTCAAGTATAAAAAACCGAAAAATATTCAAATAAAAAACCCCAAACGTAGAAACATTCAAATAAAATTGAGTAGAAAACCCTTAATTTAAGGCAATCGGTACACCAAATCACACAGCGACTTCGAATGTAAACCAAAATAAGTTAGAGATTAAATCACCTAAGTAAAATCCAAATGGTGAAGCTGTAACTGCCTGTAATTTCCCTAAATGATCTAAATCGATGGTGTAAAGTTATTAAAATAGGAGCAATCGGAGGTATATAGTTTGTATTCAGAGGTACAGAAGCAATCGGAGATGTTTTGGAGATGTTTGTGGTGAAAATTCATTGGGAGAGTTTGCGGTAATTTTGTCGAGTGATTTTTTCGATAGAGAGAGTAGAGAGGGAAAGATATTTTTTAGGGGAAGAATTTCGGGAAGGGGGGAAACGTCGCACCGAAATTTCACATAACGGAAGCCGGGATTGGTTTGAACGTGCATGTAAGGTTGTTTATTTGTTGATGCTGATAATGCGGATCGATGATCTAGATTGTATATATGTACATCTGCGCTTTTAATTGGTGTTACATGTCACAACACTAGAGTTCCCACCGCAACAGTGCATTAACGACTAATGCAATAACATATGAATATTGTTGCAAAAGATCAAAGAAAGCATAACTTTTGCCACACTTTTCTTGCAACTTACACACATTAGTGTCTAATATGCCCACTTGTGGCGTAGTATAGCTACCATTGTAAGCCAAGAATTGCATAGACCTATGCCTCTCGCTGTTGAATTTTAGGGTTCAATCGAGCAGCGGATATACTGAAAATCAAAACCATAAACAATAGATCTTTGCAAAACTCTGTAAATCAAGTGCCATACGTGTTGGAGTGATTCCATGAAAAACCGTACTAACTTCGCTATTTTGGGCTTGCAAAGTTTCCATGAGATCGATTGAAGTTGTAGTCGCTTCGAATTCAAGCGTGATTGAGAGCCGCCGCCTCTAGAGGCATCCACACGGATAATATCTCTTCAATCGAATTGAAGAGAAGAGGGAATGGAAAGGTACTAGCCGCCATTCATATGTTACGGTTTTTGAAAGAGGATATTATAATCAGACATTTTATGTCGATCTTATCTTAATCTATTTTATGGTTCATACCCGTGTATTAAAGGGATGTGTTACACCCTTTAAAATCAACACGTGCACCATAAACCAAGGAGCCGATCAATATACCATTTCGACACTAGATATAAAATATCAACGATTAATATTTCATTTACCCAATGAATGTCTTATCCCTTTGTTATATCCTAAGTGTGTGACCCTATAGGTTACTATAACGTTGGCAATAATTTAAATCATAAACAGTAAGCGACATCTAGTAATACATCACTGCTGCCTAAGTTATAATAATATTATCGATTTGATACAACCTTTCTGTGACCAGTGTTTCAATGTAATATAAACCTTTTAAACAATATATCCAAGATTAAACTCGAGGCATGGAACATATCACCTTCTTTATTATTTAATCCGTTTATCTTAATCAATGAGTAGACTCTTTAAAACAAATCAATATTTGAGCATGGCCATGTATTTCATAGTCTCACTCAATCAAGAGGCCAATGGATATCACTACAAAAGGCTGCACACTCTGTTACACCAAAAAATAAAAAAATTATCCAATTCAGAAATCCTAGCGGAAAGGGGGTAACAGAAATCCTAGCCGAAAGGGGTAACAGAAATCCTAGCCACAAGGGGGTAATAGAAATCCTAACCGAAAGGGGGTATCCAATTTAGGTCTCTGTTTGACTGTAATAAATCAAATCGAACAGGATCAAGATTTGGTCAAAAATTTATAACCCAAATCCTCCCATGGGACACGTACTCAAAAACAGTCTCCAAAGGTCTTCGGTCACCGAGTCAGTGAGATATGGGGTTGAGTACACACAAAAAAAACAATGTGTATAGACGAAGATGCATTTGATCAAATCTCCGAAGGACTTGGGACGCCAAGTCGATGAGGAACACGATTAAATGTACAATAGGATACCTGCGTTTTTTAGAGGGCGTACAATCCAATATAAAATTATAGAGGTTTGAACTACCAAGCCGTTGAGAAATACGAAAAATACGTGAAAAGAAACAAACTCCACAAAAAGAGGCAAAGAGGAAAAGTGATATTCTAAGATCAAAACAAACCAACGATACTAGCATTGCGTATCGTCAAATCGTGACCATCGCACAACCATAATGCGATGCAAATAAAAAAACTGTGATGAAAGTACAACATACGTATGCCAGTGAGAAAGGTAACAAACCAAAACACAAATTCATTACAAAGATACAAGGCCATAAAGTTGGCATCACAAACATAAAATAGCAAGCGAGGACTGGCACTCGCGTATACAACCAGTCTGAGAATCATTATTTTCCTTCACCATCCCCAGTACATCATTTGACGATGTCTTCAGAAACAACATGATCATCAGCAAGATGAACCTCAGAACTATCTTCATTAACGATAGAAGGTTCCATCAGGAAAATCTGAGATCTTGAAACTCCAGCACTCACAGACAAGGGGCATGAGGGGGAACAACATTCTGAGCCTGTTTCTCAGGGGGTTGAGCTCGTTCATCTGCCAGTATACTCTTACCTTTCTCTGAAGAATCACAATCTTTTGTCTCTAGGAGAGCCTCTTGGAGAACACTGTCTTCCTCATCCTTGGAATATTTAAGCACCTGCTCCAAGACGAGAGCCAATGTGCGAGGGAAATCCCCATTCAGATAGCTCAAGCTCCCGCGGTTTATAACACTAAGGGTGTAAAATCGAAACAGGGTCTCATCAGTTTTAATTTTGGCTTGCTCAAGATCACTGGTTAACCTCACCTTATCGCCATCCAAGGTTTTGAGGCCCTTACTTTGGGAAATAAGTTTTCCTTCAAGAGCAGCCTTCTCCGGCTGACAAAAAACCACAGCCTGTTATACGGAAATCAAACGAGATTCAGCAGACTCGCAGTTGATTTGGGCCTCATGAATTTGTTTTTTGACAGCTTCAGTCTCCTCCTGAAGTCTTTCATTGTCAATCTCTAAGTTGCTTATCCTACTATTCCCATCCTTGAAGGATGCAATTTCAGATGCTAGACTCTCAATTACACGGACCAGTTCGGCCTTGTCATTCACAAGAAGCTCAATGCGCTCAAGGTGTCGGGTATTCAGTCTCTGAAATTCGAAGCAAAATTTGTTCCATGACTCAAACCAATCTCGGGTTGTATCCCTAGCCTCGTCCAACTGAACTTCATGCTGACCCTTAACAATGTCGAGCTGGGTGTTCATATAATTCTTTATGGCACTCAGCTCCCCAATGGTATTTTGGTCATCATATGGAAACAAATCTAAATCAAGATCCATTCCTCTTAAGTTCCAACCACCAAACCAATCCTTTAGTTTTGGATTGCTAGGGGAAATTTCATAAGGAGGTCTGTCGAGATTCGTTTGAATCTGGCAAGGAATGGATACAATATGCTTAGAAGATGTAAGTGATGGTTTCAAGGGGACCGTAGAACTAGGACTCAAAAGTTTGGCCGACTCATGAGATCCACCGGGCTCACCCTGACCCCATTTGTCATTATCTCTTTTCCCCTCAACGTCCTCATCATCCATAACTTCTCTTTCATATACTTGAGAATGATCATGCTTCTTACACTTCCGTAAACTTGCCAATGGTGCTTTGAGAGCATGTTGAGTTGGAGGATCTGAAGATGATCGGGGACGCTTAGAGCAACGAGAAAGACAGGACTATAGAATATTCTACGGGCTGACAAGACCAACTTGTTGGGAAAAGTTGTCTGATAAAGATGATCCCATTCTTGAATCTAACAAGAAAAATAAAATTTTAGCACCTATATCGTAGAATACTAAGAGAGAAAACAAGAGAAGGAAATACACCAAATGCATAAAGAAGATCTAAAGCAGTCCCTGGCCTTGTGAGATATCCCTCTGACCTAGAAACAGGTTTTTTTTGTAAATTCTTATATTAAGAGTTCAGAGCATAAATATTTGAGCGACAATGTTACCTTGGATAAGGTCTTCAGCTAAGTCAAGGGGATCAAGACCTCTACAAGTTTTTGAACCGCCCTCTTCTTGATTATCCCGAGCAGGAAAACTTTCACCAACCCCAGAGTTTCCTTAGAAGTCACTGTAGTATCATCAGGCTAATCCTCTTCTCGCACTAGATTGTAGGTGGTTTTTGAAAAAGTCGCACTTACACTCCCATGGACGATTTCCTCTAAAGAAGGTCCCACCTTTTCAGACGGGACCGACAAAAATGCAAGATCTTTGCACTTTGAACGTTTAAATACTACCTTTTTCGTAGAAATCGATTTGGTTTGGAAAAATGCCTTACTACTTTCTGCGGGGTTGGAGCACTCCTTTTTCAAAGACTTCTTGATAGGGGATTTATTGGTAGCATCTTTTTTTATCAGAAGTGTCCACCACGAAGGTGCGCGAGGGAGGGAGCAGATCATATTGCCGTAAGAACCCTTCAATAATAAAAAATTTCCTGTTTCTCTTGCTCTAATCAACAGCTAATAGTGACTTGCATAGATGTTGGTCAAAGGTTATGCTTTGATCAGGGAACATTGGAGTATAACCGAAAATTTATTTTAAAGAAATAAAAAGGGCAAGAAGAGGTCTGAAAAGTAAGTATACTCACCACCCTCCATCCATAAGCCATAGAAATTATTGGAACATCGGACAAAGAAATATTGCTTGGGGAATCCACGTACACTGTCCACTAAGCCAGTGATTATTCTCGAACTTTGGCTTTCGACAAAAATAAACGAAGGACGTTGGTTCCTCTTCCTAAAAGCATATAATGAGCACATATCTTAAAATGAAGGAGCCCTATGTTTTTCCCTCATAAAAAGGATATAAAGGCTTATTAAAATCACGTAACCATTAGGATGTAATTTGTACGGGGCAAAAGCCAAGCTCCGAAGGATCATTTCCAGATAAGCATTAAAAGGAGGGATCGCTCCACTTATGAGCATGCTATGGTTAACAACAACATATCCTTTCGGAGGAATATCTGCGAACTCCTTCTCTCTAGGCATCTTGGCCTCCTCTTTTTTTCCAAAATTCCAAACTGGTTGCACAATTGTTGGAATTAGCTAAGAGAAAGCTTTGTCCCGCGCCTTTCATGAGGTACATTAGAAAGGGCACGAGGTTATGGGAAATTTTGGGCAACATCTGTTAGATGGGCAATATTTGGCGTGGATACGGCAGCTTTATCAGAACTTCTAGCTTGATCGGACATAGCTTGGTTCCTAAAATTCTGGGTTAGTAGGACAAGTGGGAACAATTCATCCAAGCTCATGTCAATTTTAAGAATAACTATTGCCAAATTAAAAACGTATGACCACTTGTACTTGAGCACGAGTATACACAGTAAAGGAAAAAAAACCCACTGGAAAACCCTGCAACAATTTAGTTAAGATCCCAAGAACCTTTGAGAGATCCACAAAGGACGATCTTGATCAACTCTTAGGAATCCCAAAATTGCATTCAGAGTTGTCAGATTCATATTTCAAATTGGGCCAAAATAAGATCAAAAAGAAGAATTTACTTACAGGCGAGCGAAAGATTTCAAATCCAGACGAACAAGCTGTCTAAACCAATCTCAGAATTATAGAAGCCTTGGTGGGAGTGCTACACACGGGTGCAAATCAAAGTGACGGAAGAATTTGAATAATCCATGGCTACGAGAAGAATCAGAGCAATGAGTAGGATTGTATAAAATAATACCGCCATTGTAACACCCCACATCAGTTAGTGTCACTCACAAAGGGAATGCACTAAGTTCTGTGGAGCAATTTAAAGTAAAAGATGCAGATGAATTACAAGACAGACAAAAATTAAAACAGCGGAAAATAAAACTTTGCTTTATTGATAAAATAGTTTGTACAACGATTTCTTTACAATATCAGAGTATCATCTGTCCTACAAAATAAAGAAGCATAAACCAACATTTATATTCCCCAATGTAGAAAGAGCCAGCCATAGCATCTGAAAAGAGAATACAAGCAAAACTTCGACAAATCTTCAAGCTGGGAAAGAGTGACAGTTCAACTTAACCTGAGCTATACTATTCCCTTCTTTACTACCTTGGGGAGGGGGGGAAACGGAAGAAAAGAAGACGAAAGAAAAACAGAGTCAGACATAAAGCCTGAATAAGTTTAGTTACTTCTAGCATGTGAACATGGAAAAACAAAACGACAAGAATTGACTGAATACAAGATAACACCATGATGATAGGGTTAGCAAGATTAGACAAGATTAACACAAGATATGCTAAGATAAGATAAACTGGATATGCTCTAATACTTTCGCCGCTTCGCTATTCCTCGTTATACTGGTTTCTATATCTCTGCACCACCTAACTAGTGTCCCAACTAGTAACGATAACGTGATCCCAATCCCTGTAGTTTCCGTTGCCTTCAGGCATACATTTATTATTTATTACCTAGATCTAATCTAGGGTTTTCTATCAAGTGCTTTCTAGATTCAACTAGAGTTTATGCTATCTGCTGAACGCTTCTCGGATTCAGGGTTTATGCCACCTAGTCCAACTAGGGATTATGCTACCTGTCGAACGATGACCCCTAGTCTAGGATACACTACCTAGAGTGGTATATGTTCCTAGACTTCCCCACGCATGTATCGCGTATCGTTATCGCTTGTCTAGATGCACGTGTCTTGTAACGTGCGGCCCGAGTCCTGTGGAAGGGCAAATCAAGAAACACAGAACTCGGTCGGGAGTTTTCAGATATCTGCCGATGCAGATGCTAAGGTCTGTTTTTATTCCAGTGGCTATGGTCCCACTTGACCCCTCCCTCAACTAATGAAAGGCACACCTTGAAAAATGAGAACTATACGCAGGCCCCCTATGCCCCACTAATCTATGGCCATCCACAACCGCAACCATAACAAGATAGAAAGTATATAGTCCGTATGAGTTCTCCGCCTTCCCGCTTCACGTATCTCGATTGACTGAAGATGGATGGTAGACGACGAGTTGCTATCACAGGGCTACCGTTTTCTCGTCGAATCACGCTGGTCCATCCTAGTCTTTAGGTTGCCATATTTTGCTACCAAGGCGTACCCTTGGTTTTTCTAACGTAGACCTTAACCTTTGTGAGCCCAGGAGGATCATCTGCAGCCTCATAGAGGGATACCAAGAGTACCCTTACGTCCCCTCGATGCCTCGGGCTTCGTAGCCCAATTCGTTGGAGCCTTCATTAAAATTAGATTGACGTTCGCTCCTTCTCGTGTTATACTAAGAATTACTACTTAGTTTTGTTAACTAAGATTTACCACTTAGTTTCCAGAATCGTAGTTTTCTTAAGTAAGGTTTACTACTTAGCTCCTTTTAACTAAGGTTTACTACTTAGTTCTCTTTCTCGTCAAGTTGGATTGGTTAAGTGTCATTAGTCAATTTAGGCTAACTTAACCCTCTTCACTTATCTGGTTAAACTGGTTAAGTGTTACCAGTAATTCACGTTGACTTAACCCTACCAGCATCAAGTTATATTGGTTAAGTGTTTACTTAACCCTACCCATTCATCTTGTATTGGTTAAGTGTTCCTTTTTAAATTAACCTTGCCCATCTGTTTTAACTAACATTTTATTAATGGTTAAGTATTATCCCTTCATGTTTTAGACTTAACCCTATTCATTTGTCACAATCTGATGGTTAAGTGTTCAAGTTTACTTAACCCTACGGTCTAGTCCAGCTAACATATCAAATTGGCTAAGTGTGTTAAATTTTACTTAACCCCAACCTCTAGTCTAGTTAACACGTTAATTTGGCTAAGTGTATTAACTTTACTTAACCTCACCTTCTAGTCTAGTTAACATGTTAATTTGGATAAGTGTTTTCTTAGTTACTTAACCCCTACAAATCTTGTCTTGTTACGATGTTAAGTTTGGTTAAGTGTCCATATGGACTTAACCCTCCCTTTCTAGCTTAACTGTGTTAAGTGTCTGTATGAACCTAACCCCACCCATCGGTTTGGTTACCATGTTGAATTGGTTAAGTGTCTTAGTTAACTTAACCCTACAATTATTGTTCTAGCTTTAACTAAATAAATTAAAGCCGCGACCACTCACATTAGACAGATATTTTTGCGATTACTGGATGTGCCGGTTGGTTCCAGACAGGTTTACATTGCAACTCAGTCTAACCTCGGGTTAGGAATATTCGTGTTTTCTAAGTTCAAAAGGGTTTTGATTAATTTTCAAATTAGGTTTTGAAAGTAACCATCCCGTCCATCGGATCAGTTAGGGATAGCCAGGGAGAGCAGGAAACTTGTATTTTCCAAACCCAAGCCTAGACACTATCCTCTCTGTCACCCTAGAACTTTCTGGTGTATGTATTATTAAAAGAGATGTCATTAATAAACCTTTCTTTTGTATATATATATAAATTGTTCACAATTTATCATCAAAGTCCATTTTCCCTTTATAAATAAATTTGGCCTATACCATATATATTTGCCATGCCCACTAATGGACTTATATTCTGGGACCAAATCTTGATTTGCCTATCTTACAGTTTATAGCAGTTTAGATCCAACATCCTCATTTATAGTTCATGCCAAAAACAAGATTTTATATTCTAGATTTCATATTCTAGTTCACCATTTATGCCCAAAACTTAATTTGCATACCAACTACCTACTTTGTGGCCCATTTAACCATTTAACATTTACGCCCAATGTATGTAAATTATTCACAATTATGCTAATATACTTATCATGCTTAATTTAGCCACCCAATTCTGATTTAATATTCTAATTTCAGTTCATGTCAAAACTAGACTTGTTATTCTAATTTTCATCCAAATAGTCATGCTATAATGCATGTTCCCAAATTATGCCAATTTCCAAGTTTAGTCAATTTCATGTTTTTCCCAAAACGTATTCTCATCGTTCGTAAAATCGTGATTCAACCTAGATTATAAATAAATCTAGATTCGTGGATAAAAGGGAATGAACCAAAATGCCATGAAAGAATAGACATAATAACTGGCATAAGATGATAATTCACAGGCATATAGATCTGGTAATATTACGACATGAAAAGGGTTGAATAGTATAGGTTCAAGAACATGGGTAGACCTAACTTAATAGGTAAATTCCCAAGATCAAGATCCAAGGATAACTAGAAATAGAAAGTCAAGCCTAGATCCAATATAATGCCAGTTTGGGGTACAACATGGTTTTGTAACTACAGTGTCATGGGCATAAATAATAACCTTATATCCATAGTCATAGGCAATAAATCCTCACAGTTAATGAATCACAGTGATATGCGATGTTCATAGTCAAAGGAAAATAATTCTCACAGTCATAGTCAATGTTCATAGGCAATGTTCATAGTCAAAGAGGCATATGGTTTTAAGGTCCATAGTTTCATAGTCACAATCTTATTGGTCATCGAATCATAACAGTTCTTAATTAGGTCCAAGGATATAAGCACTGATTTGAACAGAAAGATTTGGTATATTCTTTTATTCCTTTAATTTCATGTCACGAATAGAGAAAACGTTCAAATCTAAAAAGTAACCGACTTACAGAGATTATATTAGATTCGTAGAAAAACAGTCGTTGAAGTCGTTTGAATCTTCACTTGAATCCTAGCTTGTTTTGAATCTCCTCTTGAAAGTCTTGAGCAGCATTTCCTCGTCTTGATTTATTTTACATATTATTTTATTTATTATTTAATTTAGAGGAGGAGAAGAATCCATGTTCACCAAGAATCTTTGCAGCATAAGGTTAGAGAAGAATTGTGAATAGTGAAGGAGACTAGGGGCTGTTTATATAGGATTAGTCGGACGAATCTAGGCAGAAAACGAGACCAGGTACATCAGAATGCACCCAGGCCCAAAAGTGGGCTTTGCACCCAGGTCGACTCCCAGGTCGACTGCCATGTCGACCTGGTCAGGGGGTGGGGGGGTCGACTACCCAGTCGACTCTCCAGTTGACCTGGGTCCTGGGAGGGAATTTTCCCGCCCAACCTGCTTCTGGGTTTTGAATTCGAATTTTGAATTCGAATTTCGAGCTGTTTTCGATTCTGAAAATTCCTGAAACTTCGGAGGGTCATATCTTCCTCATACAGACTCCGATTCTCACAAACTCGGACTCATTTCCAAGCAGAATTTCGAGACGAACGCAATGGCACAACACATTTCCCTTGATTTTGATTTTAAAATTTAATTCTACCTTGATTTGTGAATCTTAGTGTTCTAAAATTACGGGGTGTTACATTCTCCCCCTCTTAAAAGGATTTCGTCCCCGAAATCATTAAGTTAGGAAGAATGTGTCCTACCATCCCATCATCCATCTAATCAACCATTCAATCACAGGCATTCATTGTCCTTAAAAGGATTTCTAATGTTTTCATGTTCATATGCATAGTGTGTGTATATGTCTTTGTCTAATGCAAAATCAAGCGGTCTACTGATTCAGTTGACCTCCTTAATGCGAATCATATCAGTGCCATGCGTCCAATCATGTATGCAAGCATCCCTAATTATGTAAATACTACATGTGTGCATAGCCATTCATCCATATGCAACATCCATATGATAACATATAAAGTTCAACTTACAAACAAATACATATCTGTAAATGCAATATGAAAGCGTCTGAACTGATCTAGTGTCTAATACGTATGTATATGCATTCACGAGCAACCATTAGCAACCACTCACAACCATCAACCATAACATGTTTCAAATACATATTTACATCCAAAAGAGTTTCTACCTAAGGATCGAAGATACGACCTAGAGGATATACTTTGGAAAGAGAGAAACAATTATGCGTAAAGCTCCTACAAAAAAAGAAATCAAGGATGCACCCTTAAGGAAAAGGGTATGATGCTAGTATCTAGCCTTCTTGAGCTTTACTCCATTGTATCATAACTAATTTAACTTCACGATTGTGAAGTTTCTGACCTCCATTTCCAAAATAAACAGATGTCAATCACGGTACCAAGTTTATGTACTAAGATTATTAGAGGTCTCCCTCTTATCCACCATGCAATAACTATAAGGGTCGAAAGGTCACTACGTGCTTTTTAGAGTGCCTGCCACAACTATTCATCTCTCACGCAAACCATCCTAGTCGAACTCAACATTCCTCAAGTACAAGCCCCAAAGGCCTAAACCAATATCAGACAAGCACCTAAGGAATATCTCCTCCGAATTTAGACGATCTACGTGAGATGATATATGCAAACTCGATAGCTATTCTCAAATCGCTACTAACCAAAAATAAACTGGTCGGACCACCAATTGGATTTGAGATTCTAGTGGGATCTTTCTACTATACAAGTACTATGGTGCAGAGACTCAACTATAGAAGTGGATATGAACAAATGTGAAGTGCTAAAACCAAAGGAAAGAGTACGAACAGCAAAACTAGACTCTTCCAACAGAACTTTACTACCTTTCTCCTAGGTACGCTTGGTGGCGAAAGTAGGTACTTGCCCTTCTGAAAATCTTGTCCTTTTCCCTTAATTACATGTCCTATTACACCATAGTAAAGATACTTCCTCTTTTCTTAGGTTTTATAATTCCTTCCTCCTTTGTGAGCTAAATCTACATCCATGAATTCCTCGTCCTCTTCCGTGTGTAGTTATGTTGACAAATCTCTCGAAAGCTGCTTCCATCATACAGAAAACCCGATAAGCTTGAAAGAAAACTGGCCGTAGGTGAAACAACTACGACTATGGATGGAAGGCAGGCACTACTTTTCCCGTTGATGAGGTTACCTCCTAGAAATCCAGGAGCCCCAGAGACTCAAGAAAGAAGGAGAAAAGAATTCAAACAGAGGAAGAGAAGATAGTGCGTATGGCTTTGGGGAATATGCCTTTAAAACAAATCTTTTCTCTTGAAAATGCTTCTTTTAAAACCGTTTTGAAAATAATTTTTCAAATCCTTTATCTGATCTGGTAACCTTCAGCTCTGATACCACGTGTAAAACCCCGCATCAGTTAGTGTCACTCACAAAGGGAATGCACTAAGTTTTGTGGAGCATTTTAAGGTAAAAGATGCAGATGAATTACAAGACAGACAAAAATTAAAACAGCGGAAAATAAAACTTTGCTTTATTGATAAAATAGTTTGTACAATGATTTCTTTACAATATCAGAGTATCATATGTCCTACAAAATAAAGAAGCATAAAACAACATTTATATTCCCCAATGTAGCAAGAGCCAGCCATAGCATCTGAAAAGAGAATCCAAGCAAAACTTCGACAAATCTTTAAGCTGAGAAAGATTGACAGTTCAACTTAACCTGAGCTATACTATTCCCTCCTTTACTACCTTGGGGGGGGGGGACGGAAGAAAAGAAGACGAAAGAAAAACAGAGTCAGACATAAAGCCTGAGTAAGTTCAGTTACTTCTAGCATGTGAACATGGAAAAACAAAACAACATGAATTAACTGAATACAAGATAACACCATGATGATAGGGTCAGCAAGATTATACAAGATTAACACAAGATATGCTAAGATAAGATAAACTGGATATGCTCTAATACTTTCGCCGCTTCGCTATTTCCTCGTTATACTGGTTTGTATATCTCTACACCACCTAACTAGTGTCCCAACTAGTAACGATAACGTGATCCCAATCCCTGTAGTTTCCGTTGCCTTCATGCATACATTTATTATTTATTACCTAGATCTAATCTAGGGTTTTACTATCAAGTGCTTTCTAGATTCAACTAGAGTTTATGCTATCTGCTGAACACTTCTCGGATTCAGGGTTTATGCCACCTAGTCCAACTAGGGATTATGCTACCTGTCGAACGATGCCCCCTAGTCTAGGACACACTACCTAGAGTGGTATATGTTCCTAGACTTCCCCACGCATGTATCGCGAATCGTTATCGCTTGTCTAGATGCACGTGTCCTGTAACGTGCGGCCCAAATCCTGTGGCAGGGAAAATCAAGAAACACATAACTCGGTCGGGAGTTTTCATATATCTGCCGATGCAGATGCTAATGTCTGTTTTTATTCCAGTGGCTATGGTCCCACTTGACCCCTCCCTCAACTAATGAAAGGCACACCTTGAAAAATGAGAACTATACGCAGGCCCCCTATGCCCCACTAATCTATGGCCATCCACAACCGTAACCATAACTAGATAGCAAGTATATGGTCCGTAGGAGTTCTCCGCCTTCCCGCTTCACGCATCTTGATTGACTGAAGATGGATGGTAGACGACGAGTTTCTATCATAGGGCTACCGTTTTCTCGCCGAATCACGCTGGTCCATCCTAGTCTTTAGGTTGCCATATTTTGCAACCAAGGCATACCCTTGGTTCTTCTAACGCAGACCTTAACCTTTGTGAGCCCAGGAGGATCATCTGCAGCCTCATAGAGGGATACCAAGAGTACCCTTACGTCCCCTCGAAGCCTCGGGCTTCGTAACCCAATTCGTTGGAGCCTTCATTAAAATTAGATGGACGTTCGCTCATTCTCATGTTATACTAAGAATTACTACTTAGTTTTGTTAACTAAGATTTACCACTTAGTTTCTAGAATCGTTGTTTTCTTAACTAATGTTTACTACTTAGTTCTCTTTCTCGTCAAGTTGGATTGGTTAAGTGTCATTAGTCAATTTAGGCTAACTTAACCCTCTTCACTTATCCGTTTAAACTGTTTAAGTGTTACCAGTAATTCACGTTGACTTAACCCTACCAACATCAAGTTATATTGGTTAAGTATTTACTTAACCCTACTCATTCATCTTGTATTGGTTAAGTGTTCCTTTTTAACTTAACCTTGCCCATCTGTTTTAACTAACATTTTATTAATGGTTAAGTATTATCCCTTCATGTTTTAGACTTAACCCTATTCATTTGCCACAATCTGATGGTTAAGTGTTCAAGTTTACATAACCCTACGGTCTAGTCCAGCTAACATATCAAATTGGCTAAGTGTGTTAAATTTTACTTAACCCCAACCTCTAGTCTAGTTAACATGTTAATTTGGCTAAGTGTATTAACTTTGCTTAACCCCTCCTTCTAGTCTGGTTAACATGTTAATTTGGATAAGTGTTTTCTTATTTACTTAACCCCTACAAATCTTGTCTTGTTACGATGTTAAGTTTGGTTAAGTGTCCCTATGGACTTAACCCTCCCATTCTAGCTTAACTGTGTTAAGTGTCTGTATGAACCTAACCCCACCCATCGGTTTGGTTACCATGTTGAATTGGTTAAGTGTCTTAGTTAACTTAACCCTACCATTCATGTTCTAGCTTTAACTAAATAAATTAAAGCCGCGACCACTCACATTAGACAGATATTGTTGCGATTACTGGATGTGCCGGTTGGTTCCGGGCCGGTTTACATCGCAACTCAGTCTAACCTCGGGTTAGGCATATTCGTGTTTTCTAAGTTCAAAAGGGTTTTGATTAATTTTCAAATCAGTTTTTGAGAGTAACCATCCCGTCCGTCGGATCAGTTAGGGATAGCCAGGGAGAGCAGGAAACTTGTATTTTCCAAACCCAAGCCTAGACACTATCCTCTCTGTCACCCTAGAATTTTCTGGTGTATGTATTATTAAAAGAGATGTCATTAATAAACCTTTCTTTTGTATATATATAAATTGTTAACAATTTATCCTCAAAGTCCATTTTCCCTTTATAAATAAATTTGGCCTATACCATATACATTTGCCATGCCCACTAATGGACTTATATTCTGGGCCCAAATCTTGATTTGCCTATCTTACAGTTTATAACAATTTAGATCCAACATCCTCATTTACAGTTCATGCCAAAAGCTAGATTTTATATTCTAGATTTCATATTCTGGTTCACCGTTTATGCCCCAAACTTAATTTGCATACCAACTACCAACTTTGTGGCCCACTTAACCATTTACCATTTACGCCCAATGTATGTAAATTATTCACGATTATGCTAATATACTTATCATGCTTAATTTAGCCACCCAATCCTGATTTAATATTCTAATTTCAGTTCATGTCAAAACTAGACTTGTTATTCTAATTTTCATCTTAATAGTCATGCTATAATGCATGTTCCCAAATTATGCCAATTTCCAAGTTTAGTCAATTTCATGTTTTTTCCCAAAACGTATTCCCATCGTTCGTAAAATCGTGATTCAACCTAGATTATAAATAAATCTAGATTCGTGGATAAAAGGGAATGAACCAAAATGCCATGAAAGAATAGACATAATAACTGGCATAAGATGATAATTCACAGGCATATAGATCTGGTAATATTACGACATGAAAAGGGTTGAATAGTATAGGTTCAAGAACATGGGTAGACCTAACTTAATAGGTAAATTCCCAAGATCAAGATCCAAGGATAACTAGAAATAGAAAGTCAAGCCTAGATCCAATATAATGTCAGTTTGGGGTGCAACATGGTTTTGTAACTACAGTGTCATGGGCATAAATAATAACCTTATATCCATAGTCATAGGCAATAAATCCTCACAGTTAATGAATCACAGTCATAGGCAATGTTCATAGTCAAAGGAAAATAATTCTCACAGTCATGAGTCACAGTCATAGGCAATGTTCATAGTCAAAGAGGCATATGGTTTTAAGGTCCATAGTTTCATAGTCACAGTCTTATTGGTCATCGAATCATAACAGTTCTTAATTAGGTCCAAGGATATAAGCACTGATTTGAACAGAAAGATTTGGCATATTCTTTTATTCTTTTAATTTCATGTCATGAATAGAGAAAACGTTCAAATCTAAAAAGTAACCGACTTACAGAGATAATATTAGATTCGTAGAAAAACAGTCGTTGAAGTCGTTTGAATCTTCACTTGAATCCTAGCTTGTTTTGAATCACCTCTTGAAAGTCTTGAGCAGCATTTCCTCGTCTTGATTTATTTTACATATTATTTTATTTATTATTTAATTTAGAGGAGGAGAAGAAGCCATGTGCACCAAGAATCTTTGCAGCATAAGGTTAGAGAAGAATTGTGAATAGTGAAAGAGACTAGATACTGTTTATATAGGATTAGGCAGACGAATCTAGGAAGAAAACGAGACCATGTACATCAGAATGCACCCAGGCCCAAAAGTGGGATTTGCACCCAGGTCGACTGCCAGGTCGACTGCCCAGTCGACCTGGTCAGGGGGTCGACTACCCAGTCGACTCCCCAGTCGACCTGGGTCCTGGGCGTAAATTTTCCCGCCCAGCCTGCTTCTGGGTTTTGAATTCGAATTTTGAATTCGAATTTCAAGCTGTTTTCGATTCTGAAAATTCCTGAAACTTCGGAGGGTCATATCTTCCTCATACGGACTCCAATTCTCGCAAACTTGGACTCGTTTCCAAGCAGAATTTTGAGGCGAACGCAATGGCGCAACCCGTTTCCCTTGATTTTGATTTTAAAATTTAATTCTGCCTTGATTTGTGAATCTTAGTATTATAAAATTATGGGGTGTTACAAACATTAAAAAAAAATCTTTTTTGAGAAAAGAAGAAAATAAGAGAACAATATATAAAGATAAAGGAAGGCTAAAAGAGTTAGAAAACCGAGACAGTACGTCAATCCGTTCGCTCGTACATAATATGCAGACGAGCGACCCTATGTTCAGACCAATGAATTCGGCACTCGAGCAATTTGAGGTTCATTTTAACGTACGTATCCATTTAAACTTTGTAAAGACACGACCGCCATATAGAAACTTTGACTTGGACCACCAGATCATTTCGAAGCCCGAAACTTTCTACAAAATCACAAACTTCGAGTGGCAAATGTTATCCCTTAAAAATTCGCTCAAACTAGATAATTAAGTGTGAAGTAGAAGCCCTATGCAAAAACTCCAATTGGATGAGTGGCACAATGAGATCGTTCGTACTTAAGATAGAAGGAAAGCTACTCCTTCCCACGACACAAAGGGCGGTCGTGCACAACCAGGAGAAATATGGGTTCCGTGTACTAAGTCTACAGATATTCATGATAAACCAGCCAGTCGCTCGCAGATAAGGAATATGAAAAAACTGGAGCTCGTACATATAACCCAAGTCCAATTATGAGCTGCAGTGTAATGACCTGAAAATCCGGTCCAATTAGAGCTGACCAAAAACACAAGTCCAACACCAAATTTAAACTGAAAATCAGGAAATTAATAGAAAGAAAACAGAGGGTGAGGATAGATAAGATAGAAACTTAGAATAGAAGAAGAAGAAGAACACAACATCATAGTAACAAGAATCTCACAGCAGAACGAATAACATATAATATATGTAACATAACTTTGAAATATAACTTTGTACTTGAATATACATCATTTTCAAAGTACAACACTTACAACACAGCGGAAATAAACTATAGCTATATGATCCTGAAGCCTCCTGCTCCAGCTCTTCCAGTATATCTGTAAATCTCGACTACTTGACTGCCCGTACAAAATTAGGCACCCAAGAGTTTAGGGAAACAGTTCAAGCAGGTAATCGATATCTCATAAGACCACGCCGTATAACGGAACGGGTTTTTCCCTTATGAGAATCCAAATTATCTTTATATCAAAAACCTTTTGATATTATAATAATGTCTATCAACCACAATAATAATAATCATCTAGCAGAACGCTTTCATCTCACGTTCTACATATATAATATACAATCAAAACCGCAAGCACGTATTGGGTAATGGATTTCCAACCATGACAAGGTATGGAACCACCTTTCGCTAGTGTACCTCTATAAAGGAATACACTGGGTTCAACAAGAACATCTTGCAACCCGGCCACACGTGACCGACCACTCATTTCGCTTGAGTGTATCGAATGTATATCACCAACGGTTGGGATCAGCAACCGTTTCCCAAATGGGACAGCATCAATAATAGATTTTTAGAAGTAAATGAAACTCTAGATTAGGTGATTATACACCCTACTTCGGTGCGACCGACTTAGCCATGTTGCCTGCCCGATTTCTGTCATTTACCGGTTTATGAGGCTTGAGGTTACGCTTTATCATCACACCAGATTCACTTTGAATGCCACATCATCAAATCCATCGAATCACCGATTGACATCTTCAACCATACATTATGTGTTAGCTAAAAGAAGTTTCCTTCTCCACTTCCACTCTTGGTGCGGTTAGAGAAATCAATATACGTGATCGTATGGAAATACTTTGTCAGACATCCGTCCATACAAGTCATCTAGGAACAGGATGAACCGAAGGCACTATTCAATACATCCATCTTAGACACTGTTATCTAAAACTTATACAATAGCCCTGGCACTTTACTCCGTCTTCAAATATCTTTGGCACATATGATTCGCAACGCTTATGCCAATACAGAGTGGTTCTTTGGATAATAATCCAACCGGTCTCTCCATATTAACAATGTTAAAATGGTCAAAACTTCGATAGTCGGTGAGTTAACTATCAAAGAAAAATAGGTGTGCAAACAACGATATTATTTACAAATGGAAATTCTATCAATCAATCATCAATCATATATATATATATATATATATATATATATATATTTCCTTATTTTCTATGTTTAGAAAATATACGTTATTAACACTGGAAAACATTTCCATTGTTTATTTACATATCACTATCATTTCACAACTATCAGTCACTGACTGTAAACTAGTAGGAGAACAAATTCTCTAAATATAAACCCCGAAGGCCAAAACCAACATCAGATCGATACTCAGAAAACTATTCAACTTAACTAATCTATAGTCAGTTTCTAATCTTTGTTTAACTCTATTTCTTTTAACTATGTTCGATTAACTTCTTTTGAATAACTATGTTCAATTGACTCCTTTCAAATAACTATATTCAATTGACTCCTATTTGATGACTCTAATTGATAACTCTAATCGACTAACTCTTTTCTGTCTCGTTAACTTCCTTTTATAATCTTATTTATTTTCCCAATAAATATTCCTTTTTTCTATTTATTTACTTTCTACGTAAATATCTTTCTTTACACTTCTATTTACCTGCTAAGTAAATAATCGTTTTATAAAAATTCTTTGATTTTCAAATTATTCCCTTCCTAAATTTCTCATATTTATGAATATTCCAATTTATAAATATTTCTTATTTATAAATATTCCATTTATAATATTTTATTTTCAAATATCGCTTTGAAAATATTCCCCTATCAACATTTCGGTATGTTATGGTGTTTAACATATCAAATTACGATGTCCAATATCGTCCAAAACACATATAATTGACAACAAATTAAATATCACATCATATATCACAATATATGAAAAACAATAAAATAAATGTTGAGGAATCCAGCCGGATTCCTCCAACCTGCATCCATAGATGTTACACAATAAAATCAACATCACTTTCAGTTCCATATGATAGATTCTATTAAACAGAATCAATATAGAAATTCAACTAACTAACTAGCAGTTCAATCAAACAGTCAACACACAGTCAATCAGCCAATATTTAACAGTTCTAAAAATACAACATGAATTGATAAACTGTTCAGAGTTAGTGAGATTTACTCACATTTGACGATCATCGTTAATAACGATAACCATCGCTTGATTTAGACGGACAATTTATTTTGCTATAAATTGTAACGAGCTTCGATTCACTCCCAGTCAGTTCCATGAGGTTGTTCCCGTCCATACGATCCCAACGCAACTTACGGTTCGTCAATCGGTCGCCGAACGAACTAGATAACGCGGTTTCAATTTAATAGAGGATTTAAAAATAATTAACTTAACCACTTAAATTAAAACAAGTCCTCACCCCCTCTTCCTTATCACGTGACCAGTACCCCTTCTTTCCCTGACAATATTTTCCAAAACCGTTACACCCTATTTTGAACGGTTCTCGGTTCTAAAACGGTTCTCCAGTGTTCACATTATTTTGTACCATACATTCTCCTTCCATGAATTAATAAAATCACAACGGTCATCGCCATCTCTACACCGTTCACTTTCAACCAATACCCAAACCACTTCTTATATAACCCAAACCGTGAGCTGCTTCCTTGTATTTCGTGAATCTTATAAATCCGCATCCTTCTGGTGCTCCGCATATTCCATTCCACTTCGAACAAGAGCGGTTTTCCCCAAAAAACGCAACAAATGTCCTTCCAATAACACCAATGACCACTCCGCTGCATCCCAGATGTGCTCACGTGTGTAAACTTCTGCTCTAAGTATTTATCCTGAACATCCCATTCTCTTTTACACTGCATCACACGCAGTGCTACCCACCAGACAGTCCAACGTCACCTTCCCATCGTCTAGTATAAGTGTACAAACTCCTATTTATGTATATGTGTTTTTCATAAGTTTGTTTGAGGTGTATGGGTTTTATTTTTTTATATGGGGCTACGAATGAAAGGGTTCAGAAGAAGAACAGAAATGAAGCCAAGTTGCGGTGTATTTATGAGTGAAGCATTCGGGGACAATTGATTTACAGGTCTCCATGTTTTGTCTTGTTTTTGGACCGTGAGTTTTGTGGGGTTGAGAAAAGAAACCGTGGCTTTGTTTTGATCACAAAAAGAATAGGATATTTTAGGATGTGTATTTTATTTTTAATGTTAACTTCTTAACTAAGAAGTACCACACCCGATTACGTAAAACTTGGTTTAGTTACGCACTGCTACGGACAAAAATAAAAACGCCATCGTGACGAATGAGGTGTCCCGACTCCAGAAATATAACAATATCAGTAGTTTAACTCATATTTTGAAACCCCAAAAATATCGATTCAAGGTGCAAAATACTCCAAATAAAAAGTTGCATATTTAATTATTTAAAAATTACAGTAAAATTCTAAAAATTAAATTATCGTTATGTCCCAAAAGAACCTTGTCTAAATTCCAACCCGATCTCTAGTTATATCAAATAAACCGTTACGGTCGATAACTGATTCTATAGCGACTATTTTAAAATTTGATTTGGACATATCTAAAAATCTACACGACGAAATCCTGATTTTTCTCTTCCATTAGAAAGATATACTCCACCAGCTCCACACATTTCTTGTTTCACAGAAATCCGATTAAAAACGAGCCCTGTACATTCAGTTGAAGTTCGAATCACCAATTTACGAACTGCAGCACCATTTCGAGCTCGATTTTAATTATATTATAAATTCTACGTTCAAACTTCGTTCAAATAATATATTCGTTATTTTAATTCAATTCTAAACTGAATTATATATCACAGATGATCCACTTCACACCATATTGTGAATTCCACTATTTCTGACTATTTCAGAAATTAAATATATTATTATATTTATTATTTTAATTAAATATTTATCATTATTTAATTCCACGACCATTAAATTCACTATATCACTATATATAATTAAATAAAATTAATTATAATACCTCTGCCAGTGCGAGTCATTACATGCAGCCCCAATCGCTTGATCTCTTCTTAGATTAGCCCTTATTCTCCCGTCAAACATTGCTCACCGATCAATCAGATAACAGACCTCAAAGGACCACACTAACACTCTGGATTACAAACCTTGATTAGCCATCTGTAGACTATAGAGATAATCGCATGCTCACTCATATTCGAACATAGACGCATCAGAGAATCATGATCGTCCGACCAACTATTCAAATCGGTCACTCTTTCGTTCGCACATGACAACTGGATGCAACTGTCAACAACTGGCTACAATCAGGCAATGGCATATTCGTAATTAACAAGACGAGCATTCCATGGCCCGCATATATGAAACTACAGCTCACTTCTCCGAGGAGGCTCACCTATAAATAGGCCATGGTTGCCAACATAAACGGGATCGAATCCTTTGAACCACAGAGTGCTGCTAAATTCTATCTTCAATCACTCCTTAAGCATTTTGAAGTAATGATCATCTTCTCCACTTGAAGGTCCTCCATCCATCTTTCCATGGTGTCCATTACAACCTTGTAATCCAAAAAATCAATGACATCCTCCTTCTCAACCATTCATCCGTCCTTCTCCTCCTCAAACTCTACAATTCCCTCATAAAATCCTAGGATTGACATGTATGACTGAGAGTATGTTGAGTGAATATAGAGATATATGAGAAAAGAGAGTTGATGTATTTTGTAATCTCCGTTTTAAGAATGCAAACTATCTTCATAGTGGACGTAGGCCTAGCATAACGCTGAACCACTCTAAATCTTGTCTCTGTTTTACCTTACTTGCATTTTTACTTTCAATTGTTATTAAATACGGCTCCATTTACTTTCCCACCAAATCGGTGAAGTACAATTTTAGTACCATTGGTGTTTAAGCCATTTTTTTGTGAAAACAAACATAATAGAATATTTTATTCCAAATAACATAATAACATCAACAGTGTTATCAATCTCATCAAGTGGATTGCCTCTAGGGCATAAACTCTAATAATCTCCCACTTTCAATAGAGTCTATCTTTCATGTATCGTATGCTCATGAAACTAGTGTGTCTATTAAACTTGTGCTACGACAGAGTTTAATTCAGTAGGTCTGCAACATTTCAACTTTTGCAACTTTGCAGATATGTTTATTTCCTCTACGAACAACCCCACATAAGAATTATATTTCTTGAATATATGTTTGGATCAATAATGAGTTTAACGTTTTAGGCCTGAGCAATAGCCACATTGTTATCTCAATGTAAATCATTGGATCAACAATGAATTAAGTTCACTTATGAATTTATTAAACCAAACATTTTCTTTCTTAGAACAAGTATTTTATTTCTTGTTTTAAAAAACTAACATTATTCACAATAATTAATGTGTTATCAATATATAACAGTAGATTTATTGTGTCATTCCCACTCAGTTTCTTGTCTATACAAGATTCAATGGTATCTTGTGATTTTCGAGACATTTCGAAGTCTATTTCTTTCCCATTGGTATCATAGAGACTGGCTCTCCTTTGAAAGGATACCAATTTGAGCAGTAAACATTTTATTCTCAGAGGATTTATAGAAATAATATCCATTTGTTTCTTTTGGATATTCCACAAAATAGTTATTTGATTTGGGCCTGATCTTATCAGAGGAAGGACGTTTAATAAACGGCTTGCATCCCAAATTTTTGCATTAGACACACTAGGACATTTCCTAGTCCATATCTTATATGGCGTCTCCAAACTCGTTTTAGTAGGATTAAATGCAATTGTTCTAAACTTAATTTATTAGAAGATCTATATGACTAATCATTAATCGTACGTTATCTTGTAAGGTGCGATTTATCCTTTCAAGTACACTATTCCAATATGGAGTGAGTTGTGAAACAATTTCAAACTCGTTAGATAGTCTCTATCTAATTGGCTTAAATATTCTCTCGATCTATTCGAAGAGAACTCATTTACTTTCTTTCAAAATTGGTTTTGAACTTCATTTTTGAATTCTTTGAACTTTTCGAAGGATTTTGATTTGTGTTTCATAAGATACACATATCTATATCTACTGACATCATCAATAAATATAATGAAGTAATAAAACCTACCTCTAGCTAATGTATTCCTTGCTTTATATACATCATTATTTATGAGACCCAATACTTACTTACCCATTCACTGTGTCAAGTGAAAGGTGGTTCAGTTATTTTTCTTTATAAACAAGATATGCATTCTTCATATGATTCAAAATCAAGTGACATCAAAATTTCGTCATTATGGAGCAATTACATGCTTTTCTTGTTTATGTGGGCTAACTGGCAATGCTAAAGGTGTGTTGGATTTAAATCATTAAATTTAATCTGCTCAGTATATATATGTCAAACATATAATAGTTAAGGATTTATAAAATCATTAACTATCTTTGAAATTCCATAAAATATTTCATGAATAACAATTGTTCTTTTATTACAAATGAATTTCAAACTTGTCTGAACAAGATTTATAATAACATTTATTTTAAATGAAATTTCATAATAACAATTATTTTATTTTATTTAAGCCAGTATATAGAATAAGAATCAACTTCCTATGGATGATCCAGCGACATCTTCTTCATTTCCAATCGCAAGTCAGCTTGTCCCTTTTATCAGACTTCTACTTATTTTGTAATTTTTGTAAATTTATGTACTTTTATGTTATTCATATCTAGTATCTAATACTAGAAATGTATAAGTAGATTATTATAACATTTATATCTTGTTCAGTTGAAGTCACACTTTAAATTTAACTTTTGATCTTCAGAATTTGAAAAAAAATTATGTTTATTTTGTTTCAGGACAATCATCAAATTTCAATGTCAGTTAAGAGATTTGATCTAATTCAATTTATCCTTCTCAAGGATTAATTTAAATTATCAGAGTTATTTATTATTTAATATCTATAGTAGATAATAAACAATAACTGATTCTATAATATTTATTTAATATAAATTCAAGTTTTTGACAATCAAAATTTATATTAACATAAATATATAATTTAAACTAAAATATGCTCCAACTCAAATTAACATACCATTGTTTATATATATATATATATCATAATATATATATAATGGTGTTCCAAGATCCTTATCTAGTTATGCCATGGCCAGGCTTTGGCTACGCCCCAAAACACAACCTTTTAGGTAGACATCTTATGTCAATTATATCATACATATAACTATTGGATCGCATGATGAACATTTTTTTTAGTATTATTCATTTGCTCAGAATATAGAATAATTCATGTTGTTTTCCCTAAGCCATAATCTTATTATGCAGCTTAGTTAAGTCAGATCCAATAATACAGTTCAAGTATCACATTTACTCTGTCGCATATAACCAAAATAAAAGGATGCACAATGCTTTGGAATTACCTACATCCAGTGAGTGATTCTGGACATTGATGAGTGTATTATTGGAAGACATCACCATGACTTAATATGACAAAATTTGCTATAAAGGGAATTTTATAATTCGTAGCGGAAAACAATATTAGAGTTATTTACATATATCAAAATACATTATTTTATATTCGTAATACTAAGTGGATTTAAATAAAATACATGAAGTAAGTATATATATTTAAATTTTATGTTATATATCTGGATAGTGTGCCTATTATTCTATTGAACATTACAATGTTATGGCCGAAATATCTTTTATTATGTAGAGTCATGCTCACTTATTTGAAGTTCATGTGACCAAAACAAATTACTAGATGTATATACATCACTCCCTCATAAGAATACAAGGCTCATATAAATGAATATCTACATATATGAAATTAACAAAATTGTGAACAAATTCGCAGTCCCATTTAAAAAAAAATAGTCAACAAGAATAAACAAAATATATTAATATATCAATATATATATATATATATATATAGCCCAGTCTTGATTTCCTTCACAGATCAAACTACATGAAAACACCAATTAAAATTTAAACAGTGCAATTACATTATCATGCTAATTACATATCCTTTCAGTCAATCATTAAATGCAAAACAATTCGACATCACAGTCCAGTCTCACGTGCACACCTATATTTACTTCATATACATATGCATATAAATTACATATATAATACATTCCACATAAGATTATACATATATATCAAAATATATATTTGAATTTCATTTTTGGTGGTTGCAAATTCTGACTCGAGATATTGTCTTCCCCTTTTCATCTGAAACAATTTCAGACCTGATTGTTGTATCCCTGTTAAAACAGTTTTAACTTTCTGGGTAAGATTAACAAAATAACATCAAATGCGTATTCATATCATATAAACTGTAATTTATACACATGTTGTTTTTTTATGTCTATGTGTATACACACACACACACACAGACACACACACACACACACACACACACACATATATATATATATATATCAATTGTACATATATATTGAGTCATCTGTTATGAATGTAAAACATGCTCCCAAAACATATCAATTTCATTGTGCAGATGGCATTTTGGGAAGCATAAACATCATTATGTTATAATATATACTGTTCAATGGTATGTTGAATAAGATATATACATACATACATACATACACACATACATATATAAAACAATCCCTTTTAAAACAGATAAGTACCGGATTGGATGTGTAAATGTATGTTATAAAATGAGTCATATTCGTTTTATCTAATAAAACATTATCAAGCATTCATTATTATGTATACTAGTGCCCATTTTATATGGATATTGTTATTCGCACTCCATATTTGGTTAAGGGGTGGTTCATTTTTTATTTTTATAAAATTTACTAAGGGGAGGACATTTGAAACTAAACCCCCCTCAAAATTAAATTATAATATGACCAAACTACCATTACCTTGATAATTAACCTATTTGAATTGGGTGTTGTTATTGACACTCCAAAAATGGTTAGGAGGAACACAGATGAAATTTGGCAAATCTTTGCCACGTTTATTCACGAAATTTGACTGGATGTGGTTGAGTTTCACCTTTAAATTCAGTAAAGAGCTGTTGAAATTTAAAAAAAAAAATCGGTGGGTGTGCACTGAATTTTATTTTTAACTTTGTCCCCTCTTAACCATTTTTGAAGTGTCATTAACAATCTCCTAGGAAAAAAGTGGTCCGAAGAAATAACGTAGGGGTGTTTTCATATACTAACTTTGTGTTCAATACGTCCCATAACAATTCTAAATGTGACTGGAGTGCCCTTAAAATTGACCACCCCTTAACCAAATTTGGAGTGCGAATAACAATGCCCTTGTAACAACCCGGAAAATCTGAACCAGTTTAAAATCTTTAAATTGGCTAAAATAGTGGATTTTAAATATTTAAAATAAATATTTTAAATAATAATGAAGAAAAGTATGTTTGAATCGACATTTGAAAATGAATATAATTATTTCTAATTATAAACAAGGCCTGAAATGGCGTGGTAGTTTCAAAATTTGAATTCAAATTTTGCCTAACTGTACCGGGTGCAAAACAAAACGGATTTTAGTGAAACCAAAAATATTTAATTATGTTAGGGAATATCTTTCTAACCAATCTGAAAAATTGAAGTTTCATAGCGGGAATCAAAAGTTATGGCCAAATGAATTTTCAGAAAGGTCGCTATAGAGAATATATCGCCCTTGAAAATAGACATTTTTCATACGACTTCAGAATTCGACGTAACCACTTTTGTTGGATCCGGGATGTCAAATTATTGCTAGGTTTCAAATTTCATAATTTTTGAAGGTAGTATGTGAGCATGGCGAAGGGAAATGTGTTTTGGTCAATTACAGTTAAATTGGATCGACCAGAAAAGGGCCATTTTGCAAACGAACTCAGAATTCGATGAAACTAGTTTTGTTGGGACCGTATCGTCAAAACATAGCTAGACTTATTTTTCGGGAATTTTTAGAATCAGTACGTGGCCTCGGCAAATTGAAATGTACGTTCAAATTAAATATTGAATGTTTTATATTTTAATTTGAATGAAAATTGATTAAACATTCGAATGGGCCTTTGAAACATATCCCATTGTGTCCGGGATGGGGGAAATTAGCTGGGGGCGACAGTCGTTGGGTTTGATTTCGAGTTCATCGGAGAAAACCCCAAATTTTCAAAATATATAAATATCGGCCAATCATAAATATCCTTTATAAAAAAAATCGCTCGTTTCTCTCTCCCCGCTCCAGCGTACGACGGAAACAACCTCCCACCTTCCCTCCTCTTTTCCGGCTGCCGCGCTCACCAAAACCACCCCCTCCTTTGGAGCTTTTTGAAGATCTCGCCTCCCTCTTCAAATCCATACCAGAATCGCCCCTCCTCGTTGCTCCTCCACCGAGAATCGTGCCTCCCAAGTTCGGAGCTTCAGGTTGCCACCGCCATCAGCAGGGACCACTGAGGTGGGCTCCCTTCCAGGCGCAGGTGCTCCCCTCCGTCCTCCTCAACGCGGTGCTCTCCGATCGTCGTAACACTTCACGAATCGAGAGAAAATTACAAACCTAGTTTCGAACAATTTGCTTAGGTAATCGGCTTTGATTTTTTTGAACTGTTTTAACATTTAAAAGTGTTGCAAATTTTGATTTCACTGTAAAAATCATATCTTTTTCATTTCTTGACGAAATTCAGTGAAACAAGAAAGAGTGGACTCGTGTGGACGTCTTCTGCATTCTAGAAGAGACCGCATATTTTTCTGAGCCTTCTGCTATTTTTGGTGGAGTGGAACCCAATGTGAGATTTCTAAATTATAAACGATATGGAAAATGATGTATAAATTATATAAACGATGTATGATTTATATACGCGTTGTACACCTCATGTATAAGCGTTGTATAAGTTGTATGTTTGATGTATAAGTTATATATGTGTTGTAAAAATTATATATGTTTTAAATAGAAGTGAAATTTACTTATATATATATATATATATATGCCCATCGTCCACAAACCATTGACGATATTTATTGGTTGTGATTGGTGTGAAAATTGGTTGATAGAGAATGGTTGATGTGAATTGTTTGTGGTTGAAAAATACCCGTTTGAGGTTGAGAATTATTTGGTTAAACCCACATAGGATTAGTATTGTGGGAAAGAAAAATATACATGCCGCCTGCGTGCGAACTAGATGCATGAAATCCCTATTGTCAAAAACCATAAGGTTTTAAGGTAGAGCGAGGAGCCGTACATCGATACGGTCCCGGTTTTAACTACCCTACCGTTATGCTGCCGAAATTTCCTGAAATCTTTCTGTGTTTGATTTATTTTCATTTGTTGAAACTATATTCATGTGTTGAATAGAAATTCAGGTGTTGTTAAATAATCATGTTTTGAAATAAATTGTTTTATAATAAAAATCACATTTATATCATCTGTTTGAACTATATAAAATAATCGTGTTTTGAAATAAATTGTTTTATAATAAAAATCACATTTTTATCATCTGTTTGAACTATATAAAATAATTGTGTTTTGAAATAAATTCTTTTACAATAAAAATCACATTTTTTTTATATACAAGTATTGTTAAAAATAGTGATGTGTTGAAATAAATATCTGTAGGATAAAAATATCATTTTTATCGAATGTATGAAATGAATATGTTTTTGAAATCGAAGAATCGATTATAATTATATATATATATATATAATTAAAATATATCGAATAACGAAGCTGTATTTCGTATTTTGAAACCGTGATTTCAAACGATTAGTGAGGGAGATCCAACCATCGGATTTTCTCGAAACCACAACTGTTGGGTTCGCCTTGGAAATATCTTTCCAATGGCACTAACTTTGTAAAGATCCAACGGTTGGATTGTCTGGAACGTTTAATTCAAATCTGAAGAAAAACAGCGCCAGAATCGATTATATATATATAATTAAATTAAATCGAATAACGATGCTGCAGTTCGTATTTTGAAATCGAAACTTCAAACGATTGTGCCGGGAGATCCGACCGTCGGATTTTTACGAAACTGGAACCGTTGGATTCATTTTGAAAAGATCTTTCTAATGATATAAATTTTTTGAAGATCCAACGGTTATATTTTCGTATATGTGTAAATCAAATCTGGAGAAAAACAGTGCCACGGCCGCGTTATGGCCTGAAGCGTCGTTTGAATAAATTGGCTTTTTTTAAATAAATAAAAATAGCGACAAATCATTATAAAATATTATAGATGATATGGAATGTAAATTTAGAAACTAATTGAAGGTTAGCTAAGTCGAATGGTTTCCTGGGTTTTGATCTAATGTTGGTTTCGGCCTTCAGGGTTAATATTTGTAAAATCGTTCTTTTGCTGATTTACGGGTAGTGACTGATGAGTTGGAATGAAGCGTGTGTTGTGTTTGTGTAGCACTTATTAATTACATATGTGAGTTGCTCAGAAAGACCGGGTTTATCCCATTCTAAATAACTGAATCGACGATAAGAAATCGAAGATGAAGACGGTGGTCGAAGACCGGAGATCTTCACCTCGGTTGGATGGTAACTGATGTCCTGATTAGGAGGCATACCGAAATACGGATAATGAGTGGTGATCATCCAGACGTGTGTGGAGATCGATGGGTACGCGAGGTATATAGTGCCTCCGGTTTCGTTCAGACCCAGAACGGACTTGCAAATGGACTGTGTGTCTGACATTGGAATTCATTCTGTGTGATTGATAGCCATCAGTTGCATGGTGTGCATTGCCTGTGTGGCATGCTAAGATGCAGTGATCAAGGCTTTTGTTGAAAAGCAAAGTCTTGTGGTTGAAGATCAAAGCACCGCCTGTGTGGCGTAGCTTTGTGTATAACGTGAATTCGCGATCCTCACACCCCGGTATGAACCAGAAACAGGAAGAGGACCTCAGGGAGGGCATGCGTTTCCTTCTATCTAGAGGTGGTGTCAGTGCTTAAACTGGCTGACATGTATGTTATTTTCACCTGTGTGGTGTTGCTGTTGCGAGGCGCCTCGGATATATCGGTGACTATGTGAAGCCGATAGAGTCAGTGGACTCACTTACGCCCCAAAGGGCGGGGAAACGTAGTATTCAGGAATTTTAATCCACATCGGTGGACCGGCCCTGACGATCCAAGGGTCGATGCGTTCTGATCCTGAGACTCGGGCTAGACAGTCTCGAATTCGGTAAGGACTATCTTTTGCCTTGGTTCATGATGGAAATCCAATTTCCAAATACGACACCGTGCGATTCTGATTGTATACCTATATATGACGACATAGTGGTATGGGGCATTAATGCCGTCTATGATTGATAGTTATGACTAAAATTGTTTTGAAACCTATAAACACTAGTAATAATATCAAATTCTTTTGTTTTATTCGTATCAAGCATATTTGGCCATTATAAGGTAAAAACTCTATCCTCCGGTTTGTGTTGCATTGTGTGATGGGAATTGAGTCTTATAATGGCTTCATTTTATAAAAAGCATTGCGACGTTTAAAAGATTTACTTGTTTTAAAAGAACTGGCAATCCAATCGAGTAAACCCGTTCCACGAAAGTGACGTGGTCCTGTGATTAGCCATATTATGAAATGTGTTAAGTAGATTTCTCATACCAGTCCCATGACTGACTCGTAGTTTGTTTCACTTGCAAAACTCGGGTGCCCTTATTTCTACATGGGCAGCCTTGTGTTCAGGTTTTTAGAAGGCTCTTTCTGGATAGCTGGTGCTAAAGATGGATTCTATCATTTATCTCGTTTTATGCTATTCAGCTCCTATTGTACATATTATGTTTGTATCCACTGTAGACATTTATGTATAGCTGAACTGTATTTGTACTAAGTATGATCCTGTATACTGTGTAACTCTGATGATTGTTGTTTATTCAGTGATTATTTGTTCATTATCTGGTGTATTTATTTATTTCTGTTCTGCTATTTCTGTTTATGTGTTATATTCCAAAGATTACCCTTGACACCGTAGTACGGGGTTTTGGGGTCGTCACATCCCTTTTATATAATCTACATTACATATGATTATTTTTCATACAAATTTATAAAAATATGTCTCGATTATGGGAAGGTAATCCAATCACAAAAGCCTTGGAATTCTGACATGCTCTCATGTCATAATGGATGCCTTTGTGAAATAGGTATACAAATGCAAATTTGTGTATATTCCTATGTCAGTGTATATGTAAGAAAAGAGACTGCAGCATGATGCTACAGGTCAATAATTTAAACAACCCATTATCTAATCAATGTCATATGTTATAAAAAATCAACATTACTTGCTGTGATCATACATATCATTATATGTATTTGCAACGAATCTGGATTAAAGAAAGTAATCATAACTTGTCAAGTGTGATTTTGAATGTTGATGTGGATTTTGTAATAAGGTTCCGACTCAGATAAATTTGATCATTATCAAGTATACTGATCTGAATCTTTTACAAAACATAGCAATTTCAAAATTGTCTATGCACAATTTGCACGATCCGAAAATCTCATTTGCTTTTCCTAATGTATTATATAAAGGTAATATTATATCGATGTATATGTAACGAACTGGGATTTTCGACTCCGAAAATCGACATAAAACACGCTATCAACTATTCGAACATTGGAAATACCTGATCATTAATAGAAAGAAGTTAGTGGGTGAGAACAGATAAGATAGAAAATTATAATAGAAGAAGAAGGACATCACAACACAACAGAATCAGAGTAATTCGTATCTCACAGCGGAACGAAAAAAATATACTATAACATAACTTTGAAATAAAATAGTATATATATACACAATAACATTATCAGAGTACAACACTTACACACAGCGGAAATAACAATAGCTATATAATCCTAAAGCCTCCTGCTTCAAGCTCCTCAAAGTATATCTGTAAAGACCTGAACTACTTGACAGCCCGTACAAATTTGGGCACCCAAGAGTTTAGGGAAAACAAACAAAATAAACTCTGGGTCAGTCATGGGACTGGTGTGAGTAAATTCAAATCATTTGGTTTAACTTTTCAAAATCCTTTTCAATGAAAGGATAATCGTAAGACCGATCCACACATAAACATGCATAGCTTTTACCTTACGATGAACCAAAATATTTTGGGAAATCAATTCTTTTTTGATATTATAATAATGTCTAATCACAAGTAATCAAAAAACTAGCAGAACACTTGCATCTCACGTTCCACATATACAGTATACAAACAAAAACCGCGGGCTCTTATTGGAAATTGGATTCCAACTATGACAAGGTATGGGACCACTTACCGATAGTGTATCTCTAGAGGCGAATACACTGTGTTCAACAAGAATATCTTGCAACCCGGCCCACACATGACCAACCACTCATTTTGCTTCAGTATATCGAATGTATATCACTAACTGTTGGGAACTACCCACCGGTTCCCGAAAAGGGACAGCATCGAAAACAGATAAAAAAATGAAATAGATTTTCTCTAGCTAGGTGATATACACCCTAATGGGAGCGATCCACATAGCCATGCTGCCTGCTCGATTTCTGTCATTTCCCGGTAGATGAGGCTTGAGGTCATTACGTATCTTTTGGAACACCTAACCACCATTCACTTTGAATGCCACATCGTCATACCCACCAAATCATAAATTGATTTCCCCAAAAATACCACGAGTATAAAACTATGAGAAACGAATTTCTCCGCCACCAAACGTTAGTACGTTTGAAGAGATTAACTTATGCGATCCATTAGATATCTATGTCAGACATTCATCCATTCACATTGTCCTGGGACTGGACAAACCGAAGGCACTATTCTGTAAACAGAATAGCCCTTGTATAACTCCGTCTTCAATTATCTTCATTATATTTGATCGCAACACTAACATCCATACAAAGTGGTTTTCAGACAATGAATCTAATCCCGGTCTCTCCGTATTAACGACGGAAAAATGGTCAAAAACTTCGATAGTCGGTGATTTAACTATCAAAGAAAAACAGGTGTGCAAACAACGATATTATTTCCAGATGGAAATTCTATCGATCAATCATCATTCGACGTTTATCTCTTTAGAGTAAATTATCATAAATTTATCCATTTACCCATTTATATATATTCATAAATTCTTATTTTCTACATTTAGAAAATATACTTTACTAATCATTTGAGAACATTTCCATATTTACTCCCATTTCTTATTTCCTATATTAGAAAACATTGGTTCTTATTTGGAAAAAAACATTTCCAAAACTCTTTCATTAGATTTAAACAGATGTTTAAATAAACATCGCTACGCCAACTCGACCCATTAACGTCTAATAACTAAATTCACTTACTAACCTTCACTACCGAACCTTGCCCACCCCTTAGTTGAAAACGAAGTCAATCAAGTTGGGGTATAATTACCTCTTAGACCTTAACTGAACAACATTCTTAACCTCGGAATAGACAAAGTTCACCTTTGAAATCTTTTAACACACTTCCTTACATTGCTCTCCGATTCTATTTACGAATCCACCTTTTTAATAGAACTCATTTGATTATAACGATAGTGTTATAATCCCAGGCTTTCGAAATATAATTACTTAAATATAACTTTTCTTTAAAAATTTGGATTAGTCGCTTTATTACATAAATAAATCTTGATTTAAAAACCGGAAAGTAAATAGTACTTTTCCCTAATTCAATATAATCTAATTCCAACTTATAATTCTTTCTCTCGAATATTCTCTATTCGATAACTCCCTTTCAAATAACTATATTCGATTTTCTCTCTTCGAATAAACTATGTTCGACTAATCTTTCTTTCGAATAAACTATATTCGATTATCTCTCTTTTTTACGGATTTTATTTAATCCTTTTTACATTTTGAATATCAAAATGGATTTCATCATACCTTTTTTAAAACAACTCTGAATTTTCCATTTTATATTCACTGTTGTATTTACCATCTCAATTTTCCACGGATAATTATATTCTAGTTCATTTATAAACTTTGTTTGTAAATCCCAACACTTCTTTTCATTATTAAACAGGTTATTTATTTCTAACCATTCGAAATTCCCTTTCTGTTTAACTTCTATTTCGAAAACCCAATTTTCCTTTATAAATGCGTTTCTTTGCAAAATCTTTACCTAAATCCATTTTTCACACTAAACGCAAAAAATATTTCTTTTATACTATCTGTTTAGTTTGATTTCGTATTTAAAACAATATCTCATTTTCAATTTCAATTTATACTTCTATTTACAGAATTATTTGTACAAAATCTCCCTTTTAACGTCTAACACTTAAAATCTCATTTAAATTTCCCTTTATAAATGATGAATTCAAATTCCATAAAAATATCGGTGTTAAAACTGATTTCCACTTCTCTATATAAGTTCGGACTTATATATTTCATTTATCAAAAGATAAACATTTTTATTTAATTTATAAAATATTATTTATAAATTAATTTTCTCATTTTATATGTTAAAACCGATTCCTATTTAAGAATCTCCTTTAAATCCATCATCTCATAGTTCTTTTACATCTCGGCCATTTCCTTTTATAATTCTATTTATTTTCCAAATAATCCCTTTTATAATTATATTTGTTTCCCCGTATTTTATTTATAATATTCTATTTATTTCTTATATAAATATTTCCTTTCATATATTTCTTTACTTACTTCTTATTACTTCTATTTAGTATTTTAACCAAAAATGGTCTTTTAAACTTCCACCCAACTGTTAATAATTTTACATCGAAGTTTCTTATTTAATTTTCACATATCCCCTTTTTATAAAACCTTTTTGATTTCATAAAATCCTTATTTCAATATATACTCCATAAATTCCCTTTTTATAAAACCCTTTTGATTTTATAACTTCCACAATTTAATAATCACTTCAAATTTCCTTTTTATATAAAATCCTTTGTTTTTATATAAATATTTTATTTCAAATTATAGTTTGAAATTTCCCTTCTCACACTCCAGTATTTCTATTGGTATTTAAAAGTACTAAATAACCATGATCAAACACACATAATCAACACCGATTATAAATCACATCATATATCACAATATACGAAAAACAGTAAAATAAATGTTGAGGAATCCAGTTGGATCCCTCTGACCTATTTTCCTGCATCCACAGATGTTAATCCATATAAATATCACGAATACGAAATATCCTGATAAACAGAATCAATATTCGACTAACGATTTATATATATCGCTATCGATATTTTCAACCAATTAACTAACAGTTCAACCAAGCAGCCAATACACAACAAACAACCATCATTTATAGATTTTAAAAATACGTTATAAAAATATAAGTTGACCATAGTTAAGGAGATTTACTCACATTGGATGGTTCATCGTTAAATAACGATTATTGGTCATTGATTTGATTCACGCGTTTAATTTCACCATAAATCCAAACGAGCTCCAATTCACTTCCGGTCAGTTCAATTTTGAAGCCCTCGTCCATACGGTCCCAAAGGATCTGACCGTTCGCAAAACTGATAACATATGGATTAGTTATTGATTTTACAAGTTTCATATATATATAATATAAATACTTGGTTTATTTTCTACTTGGGCTTTACCTTGAGTTTTCCCGGCCCAGTTCCCCTTTAAAACCCAACCCGTTAATTTGCCTTTCTTCCACAACACCGAGTCACTTACGGTTGCTCCATTCACCATTACCCAATTCGACTTCCACCATTTTCTCCTTCTCTTCTTAATTGAAAATTTCAGAAAAAATACCACAATTCCTCTCATCAAATACTTCACACCCTCATACCAGTTCGGTTGAGCTCGCACTGCCTATGGAGTTTCGGTTCTAACAACTCAAAGTCAATCTACAATGAATGATCGAACGAAAAAAATCAACGCAAGTCACCAAATCATCATACCAGGTGCAGATTTCTTTGTAGACCTCAAAATGGCCTCGAATCGAGCCAATTTTCCTTCGATTGTAAAATCCATCGAGCCCTAGGGCTGCTGTTGCTTTTCATCTTTCAGGGAATTGTAGTCGCACCTTTCGAAATGAACATCAATGAAAAGCTCTCCTCTTCACAAGCCCATATATATATATATATATATATATATATATTGTAATTTATATATTTTTCTTCCATTAGACATTGATTTTTAAAGTGATGTTTTTGGCTTTGATGAGAGAAACTAGCGGCGTAACTTTGTGTTGACCGTGGAATTAAAATGGTTTAGGGTTAGGAGATAGTTTGGGTATTTATAAGATAGGAAAAATATTTTTTTATTCGCTTATTTTATTTCTTTTTATCGTATAGCTACTTGTGTTAGTCCTTTAAAAATTCATGTGATCACATATGATATCTAAAAATCACGAAAATGGGCATACACTTACAGTTTGGCATTATGGACCCAACGAAACTGGTTTCGTCGAATTCCGACTCCGTTTGCTCACACAGCGTATTTTTAAAGGCAAATTGTCGAGTGTTTTTCACTTTAAAATTCCGTACGGCCATATACTAACTTCAAAAATCACGGAAATTGAAATCTAACAATAATTTGACACTACGAATCCAACAGAATTGGTTTCATCGAATTTGGAGGTCGTTTGAAAAACTGGATATTTTTAAAGCTCTAAATAACCCATTTAAATATATAAATATATTTAAAAATAATTAAATTAAATATTTACAAATAAATATTTTCGTATATATTCACATACGATACATACAGCTCCAAAATAATCATATTAGATTTATAACTCCACATTTCAAATCCAGAGTTAAATCGATATTCAATTTATATATATAAAAACCCTTTTATATATAAATAAATCGTTATGAATAATAAAGGAATTCCACAGCGACTTTTCAAAATTTTGATTTGGACATAAATCAAAATCCACATGACGAAATCTCGATTTTTCTCTTCCATTAGAAAAATATACTTCACCAGCTCCGAACGTTTCTTGTTTCACGGAAATCCGATTTAAAACGGATCCTGTATATCCATTTAAAGTTCGAATTGCCAAATTATGAACTACCATGCCAGTTCAAGCTCGATTATATTTAATATATAATTTATACGCTCAACCATCGCTAATTAAATATATTCATTATCGTAAATCAAATTTTAAACTGAAATATATATTCTGATTTTCCCAATTCACACAGTATTGCCATTTCAGCTAATTCTGATTATTTCAGAATTAAATATATTATTTAATTATTATATAAATTAAATATTCAAAGTTATTAATTTAAACAACCATTTAATTCTTTAAATCACTATTTAAATAATTAAATAAATTAATTATTATATCGCTAAAATACGGGACATTACATTCTTCCCCTCTTAAAATAATTTCGTCCTCGAAATTGCTAAGGTAGAAAACAAACCCTATTAACTGGGTAAAAATTATTTGTTTTACTTTTACTTCAGTTTCAACTGAACTGATTAATTCCAATTAAAATATTAATTTGTTCTTATTAACGAAAATTTTCAAAAATTCTGAAAATTTTCTAACATCCAAAATTTTCAAAATTTCTGCCAGCACCTCATTTGTGTCGGTCAATAGTTCAAACCCCAACTCGCCTCTTTAGGCCCTTTCCTTTCAAAAAGAAAATCAAAAAGCCAAGAGGCTTGCCGATTCGGCACATAAAACCTCATATGGAAATTTAAACTTGTACCTTTTTGTCGGGCATATCATTATATCCTTTGCATCTGCTACCCTGTCAGCATATACAAATGCATTCCCAAACAAAATTCCGATTTTATCCTCAAAACCGAATCATTCACGTATCCAAACCAAATTCCATTTCAAACCAAAGTTCCATTCTTGATTCCAACTCCTAACTTATCAATTTAATACCATTTCAAATTCCTATCTCACAACTCAAAATCTAATTCTACTTGGTATATTATATTCCAATTAAATTTCCAGTTAATTGGTTTCAATTCATATTTGCTTTCACAAATTTCTTTAAATTTGTTTTTATTCAAACAATCTTTTCTGGGAGTTTTAAAAAGTTTAACTTTGCTTTTCACAAAAAATAAAATATTCCTTTTGGATTTCAAACAACTTGCTTTTCTCAAAATAATTCAAAAACAAAATCTTTGGTAGTAATCCGTCACTTAGAACTCGAAAATGAACACTGATGATGTGGCCAGCATCATCAGAGTTATCTCCCAGCTATCGAAGTGAGCTCAATACTATATCATTTCAAAACTCAAATTTTAAACACTTTCATTTTGAAATCTTTTTCAAAATGTTATTTACGATGCTTGTAAACAATTTAAAATCTCCCAGGCTTTTAAAAATTCTCATATACTTAACCCAAATTCATTTACGAACACTTTTCCCAGTTTTCAGAATTTTAATTCCAATTCTGACTTTAATTCAGGTTTAATCATTTAATTTCATGTATTACACTTATACAAATTCAGATTGGTTATTTACATAACCTTTTTACTTTTATAATCTTACTCGATTATAATAACAACCAACACCTTCAATATATTATAATACTTGAAATATTAATCATTCTTTTATATCAAAATATATTTTGGGTAAAATTATTTCATTTACCCTTTTCCAAAACATACTATGTCGTTTTATCATACTTGAGTGTCTAGAAACCCTTACCGATACAGTGGATCAAACTGATCGACCAGAATTCACAAACTACTCAACCAATAAATCTCCACAATATAAAATAATTTTTATAAAATCTACAAATACGTTCACTCGTATATATACACTCAAACTCAATCTAGGGTATTTCTAACCCCATCTCTATTGAGTCATGCCACAGAGCCAAAGTAATCACTTAACCATCAGCTCTGATACCACTGTAACGAACTGGGATTTTCGACTCCGAAAATCGACATAAAACACGTTGTCGACTATTCGAACATCGGAAATACCTGATCATTAATAGAAAGAAGTTAGAGGGTGAGATTAGATAAGATAGAAAATTAGAATAGAAGAGAAGGAGATCACCACAGAATCATAGTAATACGTATCTCACAGCGGAACGAAAAAAATATGCTATAACATAACTTTGAAACAAAACAGTGTATATATACAAGAACATTATCAAAGTACAACACTTACACATAGCGGAAATAACAATAGCTATATAATCCTGAAGCCTCCTGCTTCAAGCTTCTCCAAGTATATCTGTAAAGACCTGAACTACTTGACTGCCCATTCAAATTTGGGTACCCAAGAGTTTAGGGAAAACAAACAAAATAAACTCTGGGTCAGTCATGGGACTGGTGTGAGTAAACTCAAATCAATTGGTTTAACTTTTCAAAATCCTTTTCAAAGAAAAGATAATCGTAAGACCGATCCACACATAAACATGGATGGCTTTTACCTTACGATAACCCAAAACATTTTTGGAAATTAATACTTTTCTGATACGATAATAATGTCTAATCACAAGTAATTAACAAACTAGCAGAACGCTTGCATCTCACGTTCCACATATATAGTATACAAACAAAAACTGCGGGCTCTTATTGGAAATTGGATTCCAACTATGACAAGGTATGGGACCACCTGCCGATAGTGTATCTCTAGAGGCGAATACACTGGGTTCAACAAGAACATCTTGCAACCCGGCCCACACATGACCGACCACTCATTTCGCTTGAGTGTATCGAATGTATATCACCAACGGTTGGGAGCTACCCACCGTTTCCCGAAAAGGGACACCATCGAAAACAGATAAAAGAATGAAATAGATTTTCTCTAGATAGGTGATATACACCTAATGGGAGCGACCCAAATAGCCATGATGCCTACCCGATTTCTGTCATTTCCCGGTAGATGAGGCTTGAGGTCATTACGTATCTTTTGGAACACCTGACCACCATTCACTTTGAATGCCACATCGTCATACCCGCCAAATCACAAATTTATTTCCCTAAAAATACCACAGGTATAAAGCTAGGAGAAACGAATTTCTCCGCCACCAAAAGTCAGTATGTTTGAAGAGATCAACTTACGCGATCCGTTAAATATACTTTGTCGGACATTCGTCCATTCACGTTGTCCTTGGACTGGACAAACAAAAGGCACTATTCTGTAAACAGAATAGCCCTTGTATAACTCCGACTTCAATTATCTTCATTATATTTGATTGCAACGCTAACGTCCATACAAAGTGGTTTTTAGATAATGAATCTGATCCCGGTCTCTCCGTATTACGACGGAAAAATTGTCAAAAACTTCGATTGTCGGTGATTTAACCATCATAGAAAAACAGGTGTGCAAACAACGATATTATTTCCAGATGGAAATTCTATTGATCAGTCATCATTCAACGTTTATCTCTTTACATTAAATTATCATTTATTTATCCATTTACCCATTTATATATATTCGTAAATTCTTATTTTCTACATTTAGAAAATATACTTTACTAATCATTTGAGAACATTTCCATATTTACTCCCATTTCTTATTTCCTATATTAGAAAAGATTGGTTCTTATTTGGAAAAAAAACATTTCCAAAACTCTTTCATTAGATTTAAAAAGATGTTTAAATAAACATCGCTACGCCAACTCAACCCATTAACATCTAATAACTAAATTCACTTACTAACTGTCACTACCGAACCTTGCCCATCCCTTAGTTGAAAACGAAGTCAATCAAGTTGGGGTATAATTACCTCTCAAACCTTAACTGAACAACATTCTTAACCTCAGAATAGGCAAAGTTCACCTTTCAAATCTTTTAACACACATCCTTATGTTGCTCTCGGATTCTATTTACGAATCCACCTTTTTAACTAAACTCATTTAATTATAACGATAGTGTTATAATCCCAGGCTTTCGAAATATAATTACTTAAATATAACTTTTATTTATAAATTTGGATTAATCACTTTATTATATAAATAAATCTTTATTTAAAAACCGGAAAGTAAATAGTACTTTTCTCTAATTCGATATCGTCGAATTCCAACTTATAATTCTTTCTCTCGAATAATCTCTATTCGGTAACTCCCTTTCGAATAACTATATTCGATTTCCTCTCTTCGAATAAACTATATTCGATAAATCTTTCTTTCAAATAAACTATATTCGATTATCTCCCTTCTTTACGGATTTTATTTAATCCTTTTTACATTTCGAATATCGAAATGGATTTCATCATTCCCTTTTTAAAACAACTCTGAATTTCCCATTTTATATTCACTATTGAATTTGCCATCTCAATTTTCCACTGATAATTATATTCTAGTTCATTTATAAACTTTTTTTTATAAATCCCAACATTTGTTTTCATTATTAAACAATTTATTTATTTCTAACCATTCGAAATTCCCTTTCTGTTTAACTTCTATTTCAAAAACCCAATTTTCCTTTATAAATGCGTTTCTTTGCAAAATCTTTACCTAAACCCATTTTTCACACTAAATGTGAAAAATATTCCTTTTATACTATCTTTTTAGTTTGATTTCGTATTTAAAACAATATCTCATTTTCTATTTCTATTTATACTTCTATTTACAGAATTATTTGTACAAAAACTCCCTTTTAACTTCTAACACTTAAAATCTCATTTAAATTTCCCTTTATAAATGATGAATTCAAATTCCATAAAAATATCGGTGTTAAAACTGATTTCCACTTCTCTATATAAGTTCGGACTTATATATTTCATTTATCAAAAGATAAATATTTTTATTTAATTTATAAAATATTATTTATAAATTAATCTTCTCATTTTATCTGTTAAAACAAATTCCTATTTAAGAATATCCTTTAAATCCATCATCTCATAGTTCTTTTATATCTCGGCCATTTCCTTTTATAATTCTATTTATTTTCCAAATAATCCTTTTTATAATTATATTTGTTTCCCCCATATTTTATTTATAATATTCTATTTATTTCATATATAAATATTTCCTTTCATATATTTCTTTACTTACTTCTTATTACTTCTATTTATTATTTTAACCAAAAATGGTCTTTTAAACTTCCACACAACTGTTAATAATTTTATACAGAAGTTTCTTATTTAATTTTCACATATCCCCTTTTTATAAAACCTTTTTGATTTCATAAAATCCTTTTTTCAATATATACTCCACAAATTCCCTTTTTATAAAACCCTTTTGATTTTATAAGTTCTACAATTTTATAATCACTTCAAATTACCTTTTTATATAAAATCCTTTGATTTTATATAAATATTTTATTTCAAATTATAGTTTGAAATTTCCCTTCTCACACTCCAGTATTTCTTTTGGTATTTAAAAGTACCAAATAACCATGATCAAACACACATAATCAACACCGATTATAAATCACATCATATATCACAATATTTGAAAAACAGTAAAATAAATATTGAGGAATCTCGTTGGATCCCTCCGACCTGTTTTCCTGCATTCATAGATGTTAATCCACATAAATATGACGAATTCAAAATATCCTGATAAACATAATAAGTATTCGATTAACGATTTATATATATCGTTATCGATATTTTCAACCAATTAACTAGCAGTTCAACCAAACAGCAATTACAAAGCAAACAACCGTCATTTATAGATTCTAAAAATACGTTATAAAGAAATAAGTTGAGCAGAGTTAGAGAGATTTACTCACATTGGACGGTTCATTGTTGTTTGCCTCAAAAATGACATAAACACCAAGAGTACACGGAGTACTTTTATAAATGCTTAACAATATAAAATGCGGAACCGATCAATAGAGAAAAGTAAGAAAAGTGACACGGAATTTAGAGTGGTTCGATCAATTATGATCTACGTCCACTTTTAACTTCGATTCCATTACCATACATAGAATTACAAGACAAGTATATCTCTCAATTACATTCATTCTCTCACTCTCTTAAGAATTGTTTAAGGAGGAAATAATGAGAAGTCTTCGACTGAGCTTGATTATGGATCAAGTCTTGATTTGCATATGCATTTTAGTTGATTTAAGGTTGAATCTTCAACTTTGGATGATCGAAGAAGAAGGCTTTACTATGTAATGTTTGAAGATTGTTTTTGGCAGCCTTTCGGAGTTCCCAAAAATCGTCCCCATTGATGAGACCTTGAACCTATATTTATAGGAGTGGAGAAATGGTGTGATATAGCTTTCTGAACCACCAGTCGGTCGACCCTTATTTACGGAATTGCCACCGGCCAGCCTGACAACAATTGTATATAAGCCAGGCTGTCAATATTTGTTTGGGGATCCGACCAGTTTAGGGTATGTCCGGCCGGTCGGCGCTTTTTCCTTTCTTCTTTGTGTGAACGGTCTGTTGCACTGTCGCCGCTTATACCTGACCGACCACTTTCCCCTCGACCGATCGGGTAAGGGAGGTCGGCTGATACTCATAGGCCTCCACCGATCGGTTGAAGTGTTGTATTCCTGCCTTCATGCAGACGAAATATCTTGGACTTTAGATTGGAGCTGGAAGGTCGTTCGTCCTTGGACCGATCGGTGTCTTACTTAAATCAAAGGCACTACTTCAAACATGGACTGGTCTGCTCTTAAGGATCCAAACCGACCGGTTGGTCAATTTTCCTTCCTCTCTACATAGGGTTATTTTACCTCAGATTCGAATCTATCCGATCAGTATGTTTGGCCCTCTTGTCATCGAACCGACCGGTGTCACTTTGGTGGGTCAGGTTCTGTGGTATTTCCCTCGACCGATCAGCCTGCTCTTTTATTCATATCGACCGGTCATGCTCTACCACATCTCATGGACAATAATTCTTCCAGCCTTTAAAATGATTTTTGGTGGATAACATTTTCCCCTCGGGGTGTATAATTTTTATTTTTTTAAAAAAAATGTAGATGCCTAAACAAGTGAGAGAACCATCTTTACAGCTGGGGCCGTACGGTCAAGTTTGCTGGGTAGGGCTTGTGACCGGACCACTATATTGAAATGGGCCATTTTGATTGAGTCGGTCTGGATTGGTTGGTTCAGCGAGATCTATTTAAGTAGGAACCCTGAACATTTTTCTCTACACTCCGCACCAAACACCGTACTGACCAGGTGTCCCATTTTAATGGCGGCTCAGAATTGAGGGAATTCCGATTTCATCGTAACCAAAGATCTTTTCTGTTTCCAACTCAGCCGATTCACATTCTTTGAGATTTGCTCAAACCGTTTGTCTTCAGATCATGCTTGCCCCTAACTCGCAAAGCTTTCTAGGAGTTCGATCCTGTTGTAGCTAACTTGGTTCGTTTGGACTCAGGTAACGATCGAATCTGAAACTTCCATTATTCACAATGATTTTTAGGTCTGTAAATTGATCGTTTGATCACAAATGACGGTTAAATGGTCCTTGATTTTTTATGGCTATTCTTGGTATCGAATCGTATCGAAATGATATTAGGGATAATTATTGCAAATCCACAATTGCAGACAAAAGTTTTTGTTGCGGAATTTGGCTTACAACATCTTGACTTTGCTTGATGCTTGTATGATGTTTGATAATATGCGTGTCTCAAAAACTTTGTGACTTTGTAGCTTTTTACATTGTCACTACTGATTTTATTTTTTCACGCATTAAGTTGGTTGAATTTTTGCGTGTAACTTTCTTGTACATAGCATCCTTTTTCGTCTTATAAGTTAAAGCATATGTTCTTCATTATGATACTCATGGATGATCAAATGGCTCTGATTAGTTGTTCTCAGCCAGTTATGTGTTCCCTGAATTGACGGGTTTTATCATTATTATGGCCGACGGGTTAGAATAATTCAAATGTCGCCCGGCCGTATTAACTCTGAGTCAAATCTAGGCGACCAATCAGTCTTTTGTCGACTGAAACTTTATGCCGATCGGTATAGTCCAGCCTGACGCTTGTTAACTTACCAATCTTTTTTGGTTACAACCATCACGTCACCCGTTTTTGTCGTACATCCTAGGGTCCGTTCACGTCGTCATGCATAATACTTTTTTTTTGTTTTAGGAGTAGCACGCTTACTTGCTTTGTATGATAACTCGAAAACAACTACGCGATCGCTCCGAGACAACATCCGATCTTGGTCACCTTGGACTTTCTTACCAAAACATCATGACTGACATTCCCCGTGCTGAGCCTGCATCTAAACTTCCTGAACCTAAGCCACTTACCTTGTCTTCCAACAAAAGGAAAACAACAAAACTCAAACAGCAAGGTTACGAAAGCCTATGTGCCAAGTTCAAAATCCCGGCGGATGATGCCAAATTACCAAGAGACAATGAATTCGCTGATTCCCATCCTCCAGGCTTTGTTTCTATTATTCGACAAATGTTAACCTTGGGAGCCGTTCCTCCCTTTAACTCTTTCCTCGAAATGGTTCTTAAACACTTAGCCATAGCTCCCATGCAATTACATCCGAACGGCTATGTCATTCTTACTAGCCTATGTGTCCTTTTTATGAGAATTAAACAACGCTCACCGTCTTTCCAAGAAGTCTGTTTCCTTTATTCTTTTAAGAAGAGTTCAGGAGGAATTCTATTCATGGAAGCTAGGAATTCCAAACTCATTACTGAACTACAAGACAATATTAAGGGTTTCAAGGAAAATTATTTCTTCGTTCGATGCCCCGATACCTTCTATAGCAGATGGTTGGAAGGAGGTAAAGATACTTCGACTATAAACCTTCTCATCATTTATTTTATTCGATACTTGGGCCTTATTCTCCTTGTTTATTATACAGAAATCCCACCTGCTAATCCAGATTTTACCATGGAGGAGGGCTTTTTACATGCTTTATGGAAAGTTGACGAAAGGGAGAGAAACAGGAAATTTCTAGTCTCTGAAAAGTTTCTTCGTCAATACCAACTACTTGATCCTTCTCTCAACCTTGATTTAGACCCGATGTCCTCAAGTAAATCCAACGTAAAATCACCTTCCTCCAAGACTCCTTTGAAGTGTGTTCTGCCACCACAGGTAGCGGTAAAGCTCCTCCTAAACCAAAATCCAAACTAAACGTCATTGGGGAAGATGAACTTCAACCGAGCGAGGACCTTGGCAAACAAGTTGAAAAAGAAACGGATCATGTTGTCAAGGGAAAGGACACAATGGTGGAACCTTTTAATCCATCAGTTGTTCAAACTGACGAGACTGAGCCCCCTTTTAATCATCTGATCATGCACATTAAGGATAGTGAGTTCCCTCCTGAGACTACTGCGGATAAACCTGACCAAAATCCCGTTGCTTAAATGACTCAAGGTGAGAGTTCTTCAGATATTTTTATGAATTTAGCGATCTTATTTCGGCTAGGGATATCACTTTTGGCGAGTCTGCCACACAACCTTTAAGTCCCCAAGTTAAAAAATTCGGAGGTGTGGCTGGACTCCTAATCGCTCAGCTGACTGTAAAGCATACCACGAAGACAGGTTCTTTGTTATGCACGCAAAGACATGCGTTCATTTTTGTTGTTCATAATTTGCTGCTTCTTCTACTCGAGACATGGATTAGCCTTTATAAAAGTTGAAGCTAATACTTCACCTTTTCTTCTTTTTCCTAGGTTCAAAGACAATGCGGAGGATATAATTTATGTCTGACTTTGACGAAGCAGTGAGTCGTCAGGATCCAAAGCGTTTTCTTGTCAAATCTCGTCCCCCTCGATCTTCTCATCGATATGGTCCTTCCCACCATTCTCTGCTTTCCGACCAGCCTCGACCTATTCCTGAATTGCCCGAAACCGTCGAACAAAGGCAGTGGAGGAAGGACGGTGAAGCCCAGTCGGAAGAACAGAGGAAAAAGGCGATAGAGAAGAAGAAAAGGAAGGTCGACTGGAAGAAAGGCGCAGACGATCGTCACAAGAGCGACTCTCAAAAGTGCCACAAGTCAGGAGACCTTGTGATGTTTGATCCCCATGCTGCTGAAAGTATAGCCTTGATTCCTCCAGTAGCTACTCCTACCACTTCTGATCTTGAGACGATCATAAACAGGCCTTGTTATATCCCGGGCTCTGCCAAATTTGCCCTTGCCAATCGTTTTCCAGGTTTGAATCTGAGGGAAACATGCTTAAACTTGGATCTCTATCCTCAGGAGAAACGAGACATTTTAGAATCAATTGACGGTCTGCAGGGCAGCATGTTTACGCAGTTTGACATGGTTCAAAGATAGCTGGAGACAACTAAGGATCAGTTCGACATAAAACTGGGCAAGATCAAGAGTGAAGCTGAAAAAACAACTGAGTGCATGGTGGGCATTTTCTCACGAACTTTCAAGGGCTAATGGGATTCATGTCGATCGCATAGCTACTTTAGAAAGTGACAAGGCTGAGTTGATCAGGTTCGTAAGGTCGTAGGAGAAAATCATCACTTCGCACAATCAAAAGAGTGTATAGTTGATGGACTTAGAGTCATAAAATGAATGTCTCAAGGATGGGATTGCCTCCGCGAAGAAGAATGAAGGTGCGTTGGCAACACAACTTCAAGAATCCCAAACTGCCCGAGAGTTGGTCGAGTCTCAGTTAACTCTTGAAAGAACGGCCTCTTCTGCCTGGCAGCAAGAAAACGCCGTTCTTCGTCAAAAGTTTTCTTCTTTAAATACCACTCTTTCAAAAACACAAAAAGCCCTTAAAGAAGTGAAACTCAAAGCTTCAGCCGATCTTGAAGATGCCCGTTTGAAAGCTGATACCTCTTTGTTTAACTACTATGTTTATAGTGTCATGAACAAAGGGAGCCTGCGTTTCCTGGAGGACAAGTTTGAGCTTACTTTGGCTCTCGTTTGGGAGCGAATTCTTGAGTTCAATAAGGGGATGTGTAGCGAGGATGACCTCATTGAAGACCTTTTGGATCCGGAATCCCACGATGCCTTGGCCACTGGGAAGGCCCAACTGTCAACAACAAGAGGTCTTTTCGAAGATGGGGCTGGATGTTCTAGGGAACCCGTTTGTGAGGAAAATGTCGAATTCCATACAGCTGGTACTAACACCGAAGCCTCTGGTTCTTTACTTCCTGTTAATCCTCCTGATCCTTAGAAGGATAAAGGCAGTGATGATGGTGATGGCAGTCAACTTAACGCTGATGAGTTTGAAATCGAGGCATGCGGGAATATTGAAGTGAACCTCGTAGCGGCAGGTAAAACTGAAGTCGCTCAACTCATTCCAAAGCTAGATTACTTATTTTCCTCTCCTGGTATGACCACATATTTTGCTCTTTGTTCGTCTTCTTTAGGTTTAATCTCCCCAATGCCTCCTTCCGGTCGATTTACTGCCATGATGGCTGAGGTTACCATGACTAACTCGGTCTTGATGGCAACACCTCCTTCCCCTGCCCAAGCTTCTTGCCAGGGGGACCAGTATTTACTCAACGTTACAACCCCCGGATCTTTGGAACTAAGATAGCGGCAATTGCTGAGGATGCTTATTATTTCCTAAGCGAAGTGGATTCAGAATAGACTGACGAGACTCCAGCTCGTGACGCTGAGGTTCAGGATAAACAGGAAACATCTTCTGGGCAAAAAGGGAAGATCACAACTGTGAAGAAGAAGAAGCAGAGGAATGAAGGCATTGATACTATATCCTCTCAAGAGAGCCCTAGTGGAATTGTGACCACAGGTGGAGACAGATTAGTCGGACCAACCCTAAGGTCTGGAGGCTCGAAGGGTGGAAAGAAGAAGTGATAGTTTCCGTAAGGCTGTCTTGTTTCTCGTTACTTCCTTTTATGTGCCACGTTCAGACCGGTTGTATATGCGGGTACCGACTCTCGCTTTCAACTTCCGTATTTGCTTATGTTGGTAGAACATAGATGTTATTACTGTGATGGTGGTTGACTTGTTGATGATGGCACACTGGGTTACCTAGGTCGTTCATCCCAGACTCATGTTTTTTTTAATATTTTTGTCAAGATTTGTATTTTTGCATCTGACTCCGACCGGTCAATGTCTACGTTTGTTCGGGCGATCGGTTTATAGCTGTCCGGTCATTGTAAGCTTTTACCGATCGGTCGTTCCTTGCTCGAAGCCGGTCGGGGTTGCACACCTCTAGCAAAGTACCAGATCTGTTTCTTCATGACTAAATTTTGGCTTTGAGCATCGGATTGTGTTGTTAGGTATGACATGACATCATGTGGTTGCCCCGGGCTTAACCTGGATCATAATTTGTTTTATAATGATTGTAATATCGCATAATCCTTATTTTGATACTGATTGCCCATTTTGCAAATAGATCAACCGTTTTTGTACGCATATCAAATAGGGTATTTTGTAAACTTGTTTTATTTAATGGTTTTAAAACCTGTCGATACTCGTTTATTAACATTCACCATTGTGGTCTGAAACTGTACCGACACTTGGCTGTTCAACTAGTTGACATGACCCGATATGTTTAATATCATATGTTGTTTTGGTACTTGAGCAACGTGTGTCTATTTTTTGTTTCTCTTCATACTTTCGCAACATAAGGTTCTAATATTGTGTATAGGGATATGTCCCTACTCTTATGCCCCTGTCCGAAAGGTAAAATTGATACACTCTTTACCGATCGCAAGTAAAGTGTAGTGACCCGAAAATCCGGTCCAATTTGAGCTGACTAAATAACACAAGTCCAACCACAAATTGCACTGGAAATTCAAGAAACTAATAGAAAGAAGATAGAGGGTGAGGAAAGATAAGGTAGAACTACTAGAATAGAAGAAGAAGAACATCATCATCAGAGTAAACACGAATCTCACAGCGGAACGAATAAAATATAACGTAACTTTTGAAATACAAATAGTTATATACACAATAGCACTTATCAGAGTGCAGCACTTACAACAACAGCGGAAATAATAATAGCTATAGAATCCTGAAGCCTCCTGCTCCAAGCTCTCCAAGTGTACCTGTAAAATCCCGACTACTTGACTGCCCGTACAAATTTAGGCACCCAAGAGTTTAGGGAAAACAACAAAGTAAACTCCGGGTCAGTCATGGGACTGGTATGAGTAAAACAGTTTAAACAGGTATATGAACAAGTAAATGATATCTCATAAGACCACGCCGCAGAACGGAACGGGTTTTTCCCTTATGAGAATCCAAAATATCTTTATATCAAAAACCTTTTGATATTATAATAATGTCTATGTACAAATAAATATCAACTAGCAGAAACGCTTTCATCTCACGTTCTACATATATAGTATACAATCAAAACCGCAAGCACGTATTGGGTAATGGATTTCCAACTATGATAAGGTATGGAACCACCTTCCGATCAGTGTACTCTAGGAACGATACATTGGAGTTTAACAAGAACATCTTGCAACTCAGCCACACATGACCGACCACTCATTTTGCTTGAGTGTATCGAATGTACATCACCAACGGTCGGGATCAACAACCGTTTTCCCGTATATATATGGGACAGCATTGATAGATTAAAAGAAGCAAATGAATATTCTCTAGATAGGTGATTATACACCCTACTTCAGTGCGACCGACTTAGCTATGCTGTCTACCCGATTTTTGTCCTTTACCGGATGTTGAGGCCAGAGTCTACGTCTACTTTCCATTCATTGATAACACGATCACTTTGAATGCCACATTTTTAGATCCGTAAATCATTAGTTGGGTTTATACAAATAGTTTCTGGATATTATGCAAAGGGAACAAATCCGTTGGCCACCATATATATTTGTACAGTCCAACTCATTCGATCATTGGAAATATTCTGTCAGACATTCGTCCATATACGTTCGTTCTGGGACTGAACGAAACCGAAGACACTATTCTGTAAACAGGACAGCCCTTGCATAACACCGTCTTCAATTATCTTCATCGTATTTGATCACAACGCTTATGTCTATACGGAGTGGTTCTTCGGATAATAATCCAACCGGTCTCTCCATATTTACAATGTAAAAGTGTCAAAACTTCGATAGTCTGTGATTTAACTATCAAATGAAAACATGTCGGTGTACAAACAACGATCTTAATTCCAAATGGAATTATCGATCCAATCATCGAATATATATATATATATATATATATATATATATATATATATATATTCATATTTCCTTATTTCTACACTTAGAAAACATCTTTGATTTATATTTGGAAAACGTTTCCGAAACTCATTTATATGGATTTCAACTAACGTTGTATGAAACATCGTTACGACTACTAAATCCATAAGTCATTTATTACTTAACTGCATTACTAATCATCCTTTGTTATCGAACTTCAACTATTCCTTAGTCAATTTCGAAGTCAATCAAGTTGGGGTATAATTACCTCTCAGACCTTAACTGAATAACGATTTTAACCTTGCGATAGATAAAGCTCATCACTTCAACTTCTAAAACCATTTGCTTACGCAAATTCTCGGATTCAGATTACGAATCCGCTTCCTTTATGAAAACATTTATATAACCCTAACGTTATAAATTTTACTTCTGAAATATCTAACTTATAAGTCTAACATTTATTTCTTACTTTGATTAATTTATCTAACAACTAATTTATTTATAAATAAATAAATCCTGATTTAAAAACTGGAAAGTAAATAATACTTTCCCCGAATTCGATATAATCGAATTCGCCGTATAACTCCCTTTCGAGTAATCTCTATTTGATTAACTCTTCTTCGAATAACTAATATTCGATAAACTCTCTTCGAATAACTTATATTCGATTAACTCATTTCAAATAGATTATATTCTATTATCTCCTTTCGGCTAATTCTATTTAATTAACTCTTATCTCGAATAACTAATATTCGATTAACTCTTATTTGTTTAACTCTATTTCATTACTCCTATTCGAATAACTAATATTCAAATAACCCTATTTGATTAACTCCTTTTTATTTAACTCTTATTCGAACAACTAATATTCGAATAACTCTAATTGCTTTACTCTTACTGCTTAACTCTTCTTTGATTAACTCTACTGAATTAACTCTATTCCGAATAACTAATATTCGATTTAACTTCATCCTTAATAACAATGTCTATTTTAACTCTAGTCGATTAACTCTATTTGATTTACTCTAATCGATTAACTTTATTTGATTATTCCATTCGAATAACTATTATTCGATTAACATAATTCGATTAACTCTAATTCGAATAACTAATATTCGATTAACTCCATTCGCTTGACTCTAGATCGCAACGATCACAATGGTTACGCCTGATTCCCTCAGGAAACATCCGACCGCCGAAGGCTATCTGCAGCCCTGCGAATTACGCTAGCAGTCGTGCTAAATGGTACTTACCCTAATTAACTATGTCTGTTTTATCTCTATCTCGAATAACTATATTCGATCGACTCTAATTGAATAACTAATATTCAATTAACCCTGATTCGATTAACTCTAATTCGATTAATCCTATTTGTTTAACCCATATTCGATTAACTAATCTTCGACTAACTAATAGTCGATTTACACTTATTTGCTTAACCAAAATTCGACTGACTAACAGTCGATTAACTTACTTCGACTAATTCGATTAACTTTTATTTGATTATCTCTAATCAATTAACTTTATTTGATTGTCTCTAATTGAATAACTAATATTCAATAAACTCTTTCAAATAACTAATTCGACTAGCTCCTTCGAATACTAAATTCGATTTAACTCTATTCGATTATCTCTTTTATATCTCGTCAAATTTCCTTTTTATAACGTTTTATTTTCCGTTACAACTATTCCCCTTTTTTTTATAACTTCTAATTACCGTTACAAATACTTCCTATTTATAACTTCTATTTACGGTTACAAATATTTTTCATTTATAACTTCTATTTACCGTTACAAATATTTCCTATTTATAACTTCTATTTACCGTTACAAATATTTCCTATTTATACCGTTTTATTTATCTTCTAAATAAATATTCCTTTATTCTATTTATTTTCTAAATAAATATTCTCCTTTTCAATTCTATTTATTTTCTAAATAAATATCCCTTTTATAAAACTCTATTTGTTTTATAAATACTTCCTTTTATAAAACCGTGTTCGTTTTATAAATAAAAATCTTTTTATAAAACCGTGTTCGTTTTATAAATAATTTCCTTTTATAAATCATGTGATTTTATAAAATTCATTTATTTCAATATACATTGAAATATTCCCTTTTTTACAACTCAGGGTTTCTTATGATATTTCAAATATCGGATAACAATGATTAATATCATTCTAACACACATAATCCCGAACAGATTATATAACACATCATATAATGCAATATATGAAAAACCATAAAATAACTGTTGAGGAATCCAGTCGGATTCCTCCATCCTGTCTCCCTGCATCCACAGATGTTACACAGTATAATATATATCATATTTCATTTTGAAATGAAATATCCTGCTGTACCGAACCATTTTTGAATAACAATACATAGATTAACTGTAACTACGTTTTCAATCAAATCTATTTAACAGTCCAGTTTAACAATCAATATACAGCAGTCAATAAATAAAGTACAATTTATATTAAAATATAAATTGAGGAGAGTTAGTGAGTTTTACTCACTTTGTCCGTAATCGTTAACCAACGATTTACGGTATGTCGGTTCTGATCCCATAATTTATTTTGTAATAAATTGTTACGAGCTCCCATCCGTTCAAATCAGTTCCATGGTGTTGCCAGCGATCGTATGATTCCAACGACTTAGACCATTCGTAAATATGACCCCTTTGTTCTTGGCCCATCCTACTCTTCCTTGTAACTCAACGCATCTATACTTAACGCACATTTATCTGCAATCTGTTCAAATGCTTCACGATTTAAATTTAAACCCTTCCATTAGCTTGCTCATCGCAATCTCTATCACCTTATGCCGTTCGTGTCTTCTAGAAATAACAGACCTACTCTTTCACTCCTGTAAAACTGTTGCGTTATCCCATGATTAAAAATTTAGCCCTTTACTTCCTGTCGTACAAGATAGTCTTCGTGATCCATCCAATTCCCAGGCGCACACTTTTAATAACTGATTTGGCTACGTTCGTTATTACTTATTAGGCACACACCAAGGTTTCTAGGATGAAAAATTTCTTTACTATCCCATAAAGTACAGACCAGTTCAATTCTCATAGTCTTTGTTTTCCTTTTGATATTGAACCCCGCTTTGTTTAGAAAACAGCAGCTATTCAATTGAGTTATAACTTCATTAATCACAAATTAATTAAAACAAAACGTGGGTCAACATTGCTCCAGATCCAAAGTATTACCTGTGAATCCTCCTTTGAAAATATGCGCCCAGACTTTTTCCCCCATTTCCTAAAACATGGACCTCCCTTACGTCCCGGTTCCCTCCAACACTTCAATGCAACTTCAACTTTTGCTTTCAAACTTGGCTCTCCTTCCAGACCCGTAAACAAGGCCATTCTCCAGTATTTACCATTACTCAACACTTAATCCTTAACCATTTCACAAATCCGTATTTTACTGTTACCCATTTTACTTCATAAATCAATAACGAAATACTACTCTTCCTCATACCAGAACAGTAACCTGCTTGTGGATTCCTCAGAAAACCCGCTCCTCACCTTCACCATCTCAACACACTCGCACCCCTCGTATGAAAACCACCTGCTGCTCCGACCCGACAGAACCGCACGTAGAACCGCACCTCCGTTGATCGGAGTATCCCAAACCCACGTCAGAACACGCGCCACACCTCCAGAAGCATTTCCACTTCCTCGTCATGGCCTAGCTCCGCCCCAAACGTGGATGGAACCAAACCCTAGACTGCGCAGTTGAAGTTCGAGCGCTAGGAAAAATAAACGAACAGAATTCTGAACACAAGGAGTCGAAGTCCTATCCTATGCGAGGCTAATGGACTGAATATCACACCATTTCCTTGAGTAAAACTCATGATTTAATTGCTTGGAGCATTTGGAAAGTGGCGGCTCTTTTTATTTGATTTACAGAAGAGGACTTTTGGATTAGGTTATAAGGTGTAGCTTATTTATAGGATTTCATTCATCGACGTGGTCTCTGGTCTTCCACGTGATTTCTGTGGTTGAAGAGAAAATGAACGCTGGGAAGATTTGAACCGTGAAAAATGAAGAAAATATTAGTGTTTAAGTTATAAACTTAATGCACCCCGCTACATACAAATATATTCATGTACGAGTGTTACAGACTGAGATAAATATACCGTTGTAATCAGCTCGGTGCCACGACCCCAAAAATATAAAAATACCGGTAGATTAACTCATATTTTGAAACCTCAAAATATTGATTACAGGGTGCAAAATACTTCAAATAAAAAGTCGTTTATTAAATTAATTAAAAATTACCATAAAATTCTAAAAATTAATTTATCACTATATCTCTAAAGAACCTTATCTGAATTCAAAGCCAATTTCTAGTTATTTTGAAATAGCCGTTATGGTCGATAAACGATTTTATAGCGACTATTATGAAATTTGAATTGGACATATCTCAAAATCTACACGACGAAATCCTGATATTTCTCTTCCACTAGAAAGATATACTTCACCAGCTCCACACGTTTCTTGTTTCACAGAAATCCGATTAAAAATGAGCCATGCATTCAGATGAATTTCGAATCGCCAATTTACGAACTGCAGCGCCATTTCGAGCTAGTTTATAATTATATTATAAACTATACGTTCAAACTGCTGTTTATAAAATATATTCGTTATTCAAATTCAATTCCAAACTGAATTATTCCTTATATATAATCCAATTCACACTATATTGTGAATTCAGCTATTTTGACTATTTCGACATTATAATATATTATTATATTATAATTATCAATTAAATATTCAATATTATTTAATTCCAGCTATCGATATCGCCAAAATGATATTTAAATAATTAAATGAATTAATTATTCAACGGTCAGAAATGCGGGTCATTACAATCTTTCCCCCTTAAAATAATTTCGTCCTCGAAATTGCTAAGGTAGTGGACGACCCTATCTACTGAGTAAAATTTTATCTGTTTACCTCTTATCTCCGGTTTCAACTGAACCAATTAATATCGACTAAAATATTAATTTATTCCGACTACCTAAATTTTCAAAAAATTCTGAAAATTTTCTAACACCTTAACTTTTCGAAAAATTTCGCCAGCACCTCCTTTGTACTGGTCAATAACTAAAACTCCTACTCGCCTCTCTAGGCCATCTCCAACCCAAAAGAAAATCAAACAGCCAAGCGGCTTGCCAATTCGGCTCAAAAATCTCATATCCATATAAAATATAAACTGGTACCTTTTTGTCGGGCATATCCACTCTATCACTTCCATATGCTATCAACTCAGCATATACCAGTGTTATCTCAATCAAATTCCAATCAGTTCATAACTTCAAATCCAAATCGAATTTCATTCGAACCCCAATATCAAATTCCAAATTATTGAATTATCAATTTGGTTCCATTCTAGATTTTCTCAAATCCAATTCAATTTTATTTAACTCAGTTCAAGTTAAATTTCAATTTATTTTTACCATCTCATTTTATTTAACTTCATTAGTTAAATTTTAATTCCAGAACTCAAATTCCTGGGTAAATTTCAAATCAATTTGAAATCATAATGCCAATTCAAAACTTTTGAATTTCTAAACAACTTGTTCCTTCAAACAATTCAAAAACAAAACCTTTGGTAGTAATCCGTCACTTAGAACTCGAAAATGAACACTGATGATGTCGCGATTCATCATCAGAATCTATTTTTCCAGTTGTCAAAGTGAGTTCAATACCATATCACCTTCTGTTTGAAAAACGTTTTCAAAATCTCCCAGGAAATTAAAATTTCCTTATTTTAATTCCAATCTGATTTAAATTCAGATTTACTTCATCGTATTTCATATATTTTCTTATATGAATCCTGATCAGTTATTTATATAACCATTTCACTTCTTATAACCTCATTTGATTATAATAACAACCAACACAACCAATTATACTATGTTAATTTCAAAACATACCATGTCGGTTCATCGTGTTCAAGTGTTTATAAAACTCCTACCGATACAGTGGATCAAACTGATCAACCAGAATTTATAAGCCACTCAACCAAAAAAATCTCCACAATATAAATCACTTTATATTAACTAACAAATACGCACTCGTATATATACACTCAAACTCAGTCTAGGATTTTACTAATCCCATCTCTACTGAATTACGCCACAGAGCCAAGGTATTAACTAAACCAATGCTCTAATACCAATTGTAGTGACCCGAAAATCCGGTCCAATTTGAGCTGACTAAATAACACAAGTCCAACCACAAATTGCACTGGGAATTCAAGAAACTAATAGAAAGAAGATAGAGGGTGAGGAAAGATAAGGTAGAACCATTAGAATAGAAGAAGAAGAAGAACATCATCATCAGAGTAAACACGAATCTCATAGCGGAACGAATAAAATATAACATAACTTTTGAAATACAAACAGTTATATATACAATAGCACTTATCAGAGTGCAGCACTTACAACAACAGCAGAAATAATAATAGCTATAGAATCCTGAAGCCTCTTGCTCCAAGCTCTCCAAGTGTACCTGTAAAATCTTGACTACTTGACTGCCCGTACAAATTTAGGCACCCAAGAGTTTAGGGAAAACAACAAAGTAAACTCCGGGTCAGTCATGGGGCTGGTATGAGTAAAACAGTTTAAACAGGTATATGAACAAGTAAACGATATCTCATAAGACCACGCCGCAGAACGGAACGGGTTTTTCCCTTATGAGAATCAAAAATATCTTTATATCAAAAACCTTTTGATATTATAATAATGTCTATGTACAAATAGATATCAACTATCAGAAACGCTTTCATCTCACGTTCTACATATATAGTATACAATCAAAACCGCAAGCACGTATTGGGTAATCGATTTCCAACTATGACAAGGTATGGAACCACCTTCCGATCAGTGTACTCTCGGAATGATACACTGGAGTTCAACAAGAACATCTTGCAACTCAGCCACACATGACTGACCACTCATTTCGCTTGAGTGTATCGAATGTACATCACCAACGGTCGGGATCAGCAACCGTTTTCCCGTATATATATGGGACAACATTGATGGATTAAAAGAAGCAAATGAATATTCTCTAGATAGGTGATTATACACCCTACTTCGGTGCGACCGACTTAGCCATGCTGCCTGCCCGATTTTTGTCCTTTACCGGATGTTGAGGCCAGAGTCTACGTCTACTTTCCAATCATTGATAACACGATCACTTTGAATGCCACATTTTCAGATCTGTAAATCATTAGTTGGGTTTATACAAATAGTTTCTGGATATTATGCGAAGGGAATAAATCCGTTGGCCACCATATATATAGGTACAGTCCAACTCATTCGATCATTGGAAATATTCTGTCAGACATTCGTCCATATACGTTCGTTCTGGGACTGAACGAAACCGAAGGCACTATTCTGCAAACAGGACAGCCCATGCATAACACCGTCTTCAATTATCTTCATCGTATTTGATCACAAAGCTTATGTCAATACGGAGTGGTTCTTCGGATAATAATCCAACCGGTCTCTCCATATTTACAACGTAAAAGGGTCAAAACTTCGATAGTCTGTGATTTAACTATCAAATGAAAACATGTCGGTGTACAAACAACGATCTTAATTCCAAATGGAATTATCGATCCAATCATCGAATATATATATATATATATTCATATTTCCCTATTTCTACACTTTAGAAAACATCTTTGATTTATATTTGGAAAATGTTTCCGAAACTCATTTATATGGATTTCAACTAACGATGTATGAAACATCGTTACGACTACTAAATCCATAAGTCATTTATTACTTAACTGCATTACTAATCATCCTTTGTTATCGAACTTCAACTATTCCTTAGTCAATTTCGAAGTCAATCAAGTTGGGGTATAATTACCTCTCAGACCTTAACTGAACAACGATCTTAACCTTGCGATAGATAAAGCTCATCACTTCAATTTCTAAAACCATTTGCTTACGCAAATTCTCGGATTCAGATTATGAATCCGCTTCCTTTATGAAAACATTTATATAACCCTAACGTTATAAATTTTACTTCTGAAATATCTAACTTATAAGTCTAATATTTATTTCTTACTTTGAATCATTTATCTAACAACTAATTTATTTATAAATAAATAAATCCTGATTTAAAAACCGAAAAGTAAATAATACTTTCCCCGAATTCGATATAATCGAATTCGCCGTATAACTCCCTTTCGAGTAATCTCTATTTGATTAACTCTTCTTCGAATAACTAATATTCGATAAACTCTCTTCGAATAACTTATATTCGATTAACTCATTTCAAATAGATTATATTCTATTATCTCCTTTCGGCTAATTCTATTTAATTAACTCTTATCTCGAATAACTAATATTCGATTAACTCTTATTTGTTTAACTCTATTTCATTACTCCTATTCGAATAACTAATATTCAAATAACCCTATTTGATTAACTCCTTTTTATTTAACTCTTATTCGAACAACTAATATTCGAATTACTCTATTTGCTATACTCTTACTGCTTAACTCTTATTTGATTAACTCTACTGAATTAACTCTATTCCGAATAACTAATATTCGATTTAACTTCATCCTTAATAACAATGTCTATTTTAACTCTAGTCGATTAACTCTATTTGATTTACTCTAATCGATTAACTTTATTTGATTATTCCCTTCGAATAACTATTATTCGATTAACATAATTCGATTAACTCTAATTCGAATAACTAATATTCGATTAACTCCATTCGCTTGACTCTAGATCGCAGCGATCACAATGGTTACGCCTGATTCCCTCAGGAAACATCCGACCGCCGTAGGCTATCTACAGCCCTGCGAATTACGCTAGAAGTCGTGCTAAATAGTACTTACCCTAATTAACTATGTCTGTTTTATCTCTATCTCGAATAACTATATTCGATCGACTCTAATTGAATAACTAATATTCAATTAACCCTGATTCGATTAACTCTAGTTCGATTAATCCTATTTGTTTAACTCATATTCGATTAACTAATCTTCGACTAACTAATAGTCGATTTACACTTATTTGCTTAATCAAAATTCGACTGACTAACAGTCGATTAACTTACTTCAACTAATTCGATTAACTTTTATTTGATTATCTCTAATCGATTAACTTTATTTGATTGTCTCTAATTAAATAACTAATATTCAATAAACTCTTTCAAATAACTAATTCGATTAGCTCCTTCGAATACTAAATTCGATTTAACTCTATTCGATTATCTCTTTTATATCTTGTCAAATTTCCTTTTTATAACGTTTTATTTTCCATTACAACTATTCCCCTTTTTTTTATAACTTCTAATTACTGTTACAAATACTTCCTATTTATAACTTCTATTTACGGTTACAAATATTTCCTATTTATAACTTCTATTTACCATTACAAATATTTCCTATTTATAACTTCTATTTACCGTTACAAATATTTCCTATTTATACCGTTTTATTTATCTTCTAAATACATATTCCTTTATTCTATTTATTTTCTAAATAAATATTCTCTTTTTCAATTCTATTTATTTTCTAAATAAATATCCCTTTTATAAAACTCTATTTGTTTTATGAATACTTCCTTTTATAAAACCGTGTTCTTTTTATAAATAAAATTCTTTTTATAAAACCGTGTTCGTTTTATAAATAATTTCCTTTTATAAAATCCTGTGATTTTATAAAATTCATTTATTTCAATATACATTGAAATATTCCCTTTTTTACAACTCAGGGTTTCTTATGATATTTAAAATATCGAATAACAATGATTAATATCATTCTAACATACATAATCCAGAACAGATTATATAACACATCATATAATACAATATATGAAAAACAATAAAATAACTGTTGAGGAATCCAGTCGTATTCCTCCAACCTGTCTCCCTGCATCCACAGATGTTACACAGTATAATATATATCATATTTCATTTTGAAATGAAATATCCTGCTGTACCGAACCATATTTGAATAACAATACATAGATTAACTATAACTACGTTTTCAATCAAATCTATTTAACAGTCCAGTTTAATAATCAATATACAGCAGTCAATAAATAAAGTACAATTTATATTAAAATATAAATTGAGGAGAGTTAGTGAGTTTTACTCACTTTGTCCGTAATCGTTAACCAACGATTTACGGTATGTCGATTCTGATCCCATAATTTATTTTGTAATAAATTGCTACGAGCTCCCATCCATTCAAATTAGTTCCATGGTGTTGCCAGCGATCGTATGATTCCAACGACTTAGACCATTCGTAAATATGACCCCTTTGTTCTTGGCCCATCCTATTCTTCCTTGTAACTCAACGCATCTATACTTAACGCACATTTCTCTGCAATCTGTTCAAATGCTTCACGATTTAAACTCAAACCCTTCCATTAGCTTGCTCACCGCAATCTCTATCACCTTATGTCGTTCGTGTCTTCTAGAAATAACAGACCTACTCTTTCACTCCTGTAAAACTGTTGCGTTATCCCATGATTAAAAATTTGGCCGTTTACTTCCTGTCGTACAAGATAGTTTTCGTGATCCATCCAATGCCCAGGCGCACCCTTTTAATAACTGATTTGGCTACGTTCGTTATTACTTATTAGGCACACACCAAGGTTTCTAGGATGAAAAATTTCTTTACTATCCCATAAAGTACGGACCTGTTCAATTCTCATAGTCTTTGTTTTCCTTTTGATATTGAACCCCGCTTTGTTTAGAAAACACCAGCCACTCAATTTAGTTATAACTTCATTAATCACAAATTAATTAAAAAAACGTGGGTCAACATTGCTCCAGATCCAAAGTATTACCTGTGAATCCTCCTTTGAAAATATGCGCCCAGACTTTTTTCCCCCATTTCCTAAAACATGGACCTCCCTTACGTCCCGGTTCCCTCCAACACTTCAATGCAACTTCAACTTTTGCTTTCAAACTTGGCTCTCCTTCCAGACCCGTAAACAAGGCCATTCTCCAGTATTTACCATTACTCAACACTTAAGCCTTAACCATTTCACAAATCCGTATTTTACTGTTACCCATTTTACTTCATAAATCAACAACGAAATACTACTCTTCCTCATACCAGTACAGTAACCTGCTTGTGGACTCCTCAGAAAACCCGCTCCTCACCTTCACCATCTCAGCACACTCGCACCCCTCGTATGAAAACCACCTGCTGCTCCGACCCGACAGAACCGCACGTAGAACCGCACCTCCATTGATCGGAGTATCCCAAACCCACGTCAGAACACGCGCCACACCTCCAGAAGCATTTCCACTTCCTCGTCATGGCCTAGCTTCGCCCCAAACGTGGATGGAACCAAACCCTAGACTGCGCAGTTGAAGTTCTAGCTCTAGGAAAAATAAACGAACAGAATTCTGAACACAAGGAGTCGAAGTCCTATCCTATGCGAAGCTAATGGACTGAATATCACACCATTTCCTTGAGTAAAACCCATGATTTAATTGCTTGGAGCATTTGGAAAGTGGCGGCTCTTTTTGTTTGATTTACAGAAGAGGACTTTTGGATTAGGTTATAAGATGTAGCTTATTTATAGGATTTCATTCATCGACGTGGTCTCTGGTCTTCCACGTGATTTCTGTGGTTGAAGAGAAAATGAACGGTGAGAAGATTTGAACCGTGAAAAATGAAGAAAATATTAGTGTTTAAGTTATAAACTTAATGCACCCCGCTACATACAAATATATTCATGTACAAGTGTTACAGACTGAGATAAATATACCGTTGTAATCAGCTCGGTGCCACGACCCCAAAAATATAAAAATACCGGTAGATTAACTCATATTTTGAAACCTCAAAATATTGATTACAGGGTGCAAAATACTTCAAATAAAAAGTCGTTTATTAAATTAATTAAAAATTACCACAAAATTCTAAAAATTAAATTATCACTATGTCTCTAAAGAACCTTGTCTGAATTCAAAGCCGATTTCTAGTTATTTTGAAATAGCCGTTATGGTCGATAAACGATTTTATAGCGACTATTATGAAATTTGAATTGGACATATCTCAAAATCTACACGACGAAATCCTGATATTTCTCTTCCACTAGAAAGATATACTTCACTAGCTCCACACGTTTCTTGTTTCACAGAAATCCGATTAAAAATGAGCCATGTACATTCAGATGAAGTTCGAATCGCCAATTTACGAACTGCAGCGCCATTTCGAGCTAGTTTATAATTATATTATAAACTATACGTTCAAACTGCTGTTTATAAAATATATTCGTTATTTGAATTCAATTCCAAACTGAATTATTCCTTATATATAATCCAATTCACACTATTTTGTGAATTCAGCTATTTTGACTATTTCGACATTATAATATATTATTATATTATAATTATCAATTAAATATTCAATATTATTTAATTCCAGTTATCGATATCGCCAAAACGATATTTAAATAATTAAATGAATTAATTATTCAACGGTCAGAAATGCGGGTCATTACATAAAGGGCTTAGTTATTCGTGGAATTCATAGGGTGTCTTTTTAAGAAAGATTTTGGGTCCGTCATTAACCGTATTTAGGAAACTCGGTGTATGAGTGGACATCCCGATGAATTGCATATTATGTGCTGAGTTTTGAGAAACCCAGATTTTTCTATCAGTAACTGTACTTTGAGAAACCCAAGATCAATAGTTGGATTTGAAGGATCCAATATTTGTTTGGGTGCCCCTGAAGGGGTCTTTTTAAGGGGCGGTGTTGGCATCATATTCCGGTCATGTATCAATGACGTCGATGACTTACCGAAACTCGGCCTTTGTATCACATTCCGGCCATACGTCAATGGCGTTCTTGATTAACCGAGCACCTCTTGGGGAGGTTTTTTTCTTTAACCCAGCCTTTGTATCGTAATCCGGCCATGTTTTAATGGCATCGCCGATTAACTGAGCAACGCTTGGGAAGGTTTTCATCCTTTGTATTGTAATCCGGCCATGTTTTAATGGCGCCGCCGATTACCTGATCACCCTTCGAGAAGGTTTTTTCCCTTTAAAGAAGAAGGTTAGTTCACTTACCTGGTTATGCCGTCATTAGGGCTAGGGGCCTTGTAATGAAGGCAGTACCCTTTACCTTTATGCTTCCCACTAATTGACGTTTTTAGTGCTAGGCGGCAGGCACTTGAATCGTCCATCTTGGTCATACTATAACAATCACCAAGATTGGTTAAATCATAATAATATCATTATATGCTTTCAGAAAACTTTTTGTTGACATTAAAATTCAAAAGAAAGATTTGGAATTGTGCAATCTATACATGCAATGCAATTTCCTTCATTCATATTTATAAAACTTGCAATGGTGTCATTTGGTATGTACAATGTATGCTATTGACGAGTTATATGAAAAGAACATTGAAAGAAATAGCGATGGATACATAGGACTTCCTGTGTTTCTAAGAGTCGGTTTTCGTCCATTGTTTCTTAGTTCAAATGTATCTTAATCGTGAGTTCATCCCCCTTTGGGAGAACCTTTACATCGTCGGAGCTTCTTACACTTTCCCTCTTGCCTTTTTTGGCTGTACGCAGGCCCTTCAGAACGTTACCAGTGTTCACACTTGGCATGATAGTACCTATCACATTCCTATCTTGTCTTTGTTGTCCAGAAGATGCTAACCGAGGCCCTAGATTTTGGATATTCAAAGAATTCTTTACATATCTTTGAAGTTTGTTTTTCCTTATCAGCTCCTCGATTACGCTCTTTAGATGCCTGCACTCATTTGTGCTATGCCCTGGTTGATTGTGAAATTGACAGAATCTCCCAGACTTCACGGATGCATCACTAACTTTTATTTGTTTTGGTCTTGGGTATTCTTCAACTTCCTTGGTGGACAGGTAGATGTTCTCTATAGTATCACTTAAGGGAGTCAATTCTGAGTTTTTGAAAAAGTGAGTCTTCTTATTTACTTGGTAATTCTTCATGCTATTGACTCGTTTTCGACCTTTAGAATTGTCATGATCATTATTCATATTATTTTTTCCTTTCTTAGATTGCATTTTTATTGTCTGGAGTTTGAACTACCCCTGAAACATCTTGGCTAAGGTAGCAAAGTCGTCTATAGATCTCGGTAAAAGCTTAACAAACCAAAGTGATGCCACCCCTTCTAGATAGGTCAGAAAATACAAACACTTCAGGTCATCAGTGGCCTGAGCTTCATCCATACAACGATCATATTCAAATAGAAACTCATTGGGATCAGTTGCCCCATTATAAGCCTGGATCATCGGATGTTCGAATTTGTATAGATACGATGCCATCTTGATTCTCTTAGTAAGCAGGGTCTTTATTGGAGCAAATCCCCATTCTCGCTCATCAGCTTGCTCTTTCAGGCTTTTTTCCATGATCCTACGGGTCATTTTCGATATGCATTTGTTCCTATTGCACTGATTTGGGGGGGCTGACACCGCCTTCTTTATCACATGTCTGCTTGCACATATGGTCGCAGCGAGAACATTGAGATTCTGAACTTCCTACCCCGAATGATTCCTCTTTGGATGAGTCGATCACTGGTTGGAGAGATGACCCACTTAGGCCATTGCTAGCGGGCCATTTGGTTATCACGCAGTTGTGATTCACCATCTCTTATATAGGACTCTTCCAATTCAAGTTAAAGGAAGAGGAGCTTGGGCCTTCCGCATACAGAACTTGATCGGATTTCACTCGGGCGGATTCTACAGTAATCTTAGCTGACGCAGCTTGCATTGCAAACATTGTCTTGAGTCTCTTCATCATGGCTTTATTTGTGATATCCAGTCATTTTGCTAGGCTAGATGCCACTTCATTGATCCTTCCTTGTTACCACCTCCCCGATGTTTAAAGCTTCTCCATATTCACTCTGATCGGTAGAATGAGTCTTTTCATGGTTGTAATTGGTGGTGTTATTATCAAAGAATTCCCTCAATGGTTTCCCCATCACTTTTAGTGGTGAATCCGAATGGAAAGTGATGGAATCAGCTTCAAAGATTTCAACGCAAGGTGTTGGACCTTGTAAGAGAGGGTGAGAAAACGGATGATTGAATCGGCCCCACGGTAGGCGCCAAATGTTTGCCTCAAAAATGACACAAACACCAAGAGTACACGAAGTACTTTTATAAATGCTTAACAATATAAAATGCGAAACAGATCAATAGAGAAAAGTAAGACAAGAGACATGGAATTTAGAGTGGTTCGATCAATTATAATCTACGTCCACTTTCAACTTCGATTCTATTACCATACATAGGATTGCAAGACAAGTATATCTCTCAATTACATTCATTCTCTCACTCTCTTAAGAATTGTTTAAGGAGGAAATAATGAGAAGTCTTCGATTGAGCTTGATTATGGATCAAGTCTTGATTTGCATATGCATTTTAGTTGATTTGAGGTTGAATCTTCCACTTTGGATGATCGAAGAAGAAGACTTTACTAAGTAATGGTTGAAGATTGTTTTTGGCAGCCTTTCGGAGTCCCCAAAAATCGTCCCCATTGATGAGACCTTGAACCTCTATTAATAGGAGTGGAGAAATGGTGTGACATGTCTTTCTGAACCTGTGACGACAAGGAATTTCGCTCGATCTGAATCGATCGCCAAACCGACCTAGATCATTCGAAACCCCTGATCGTTTTGAGAACACGACAAATCAGAACGCAAACAGAAGAACATTTCATTGCTTATTACAACAATTCCATCAGAGTACAAGAATATACAGAGTATAGACAAATAAATTACAATTTGATAATTACCAGAGATTTATATACATCACTGCAGCGGAGAAATAATACAAATCATAACTGATAGGAATACACGGATACAGAGCTTTCCGAATGTCACTTCAGCTAAAAACCAGGTCCTGCGAATATAAATCTGCAAAACTAAAACTACTAGCTGCCCATGTGGAAAATAGGAGCACCTAGAGTTTAGGTTAAAACAATAAACTCCAGGTCAGTCATGTGACTGGTGTGAGAACTAAAACAGTTATTAATCTTTATTTCAAAGTTAGGTAAATCAAGGGATCACGCCGTATAACACGGAACGGGTTTTTACCCCAAGAATACCAGTGCATAAACAAACAGCGCAATGCTGAATAAAGAACAATGAAGCTGTTATATGACCCAGGTCCCATCACACAATGCAACGCAAGCCGGAGGATAGGGTTTTCCCTTATAACAACCAAATAATGCTTGATACGTGAAATTTGATCTTTTATTATTACTATAAGTGAAGAAAACAACTTCAATCATAATGTATAAATCATAGACGGCATGAATACCATATATCATGTCGCCATACTAGGCTCTACAAATAAAACCGAAATATCACGTATTGGATTCCATTATGAGTCGAGGCAAGGGGCAAGCTCCTCTCCGATTCGAGACACTCTAGCTAATGTCTCAAGACCCCACTATGATACTTGGATGCTTCAGGGCTGGTCCTCTCTTACTTTTGAGGATTAGTATTCCTGAACACACGTTTCCCGGTCCTATCGGGCCTATATGTATAATGGTCTATATGTCGGCTCACAAAGTGCCAGTTATCGCCATATATATTCGAGGCGCCTCATTCCAACAACCACACAGGTGAAAAGTATATAAATGTCAGCCAGTTTAAGCACTAACACCACCTATAGCTAGAAAGAAACGCCGTGCTCTCCCTGCAGTCCTTATCCCGTTTTTGACTCATACCGAGGTGTGAGGCTCGCGAATCCACGTTATACACAAAGCTGTGCCACGTAGGCCGTGCTTTAATCATCAATCACAAGACTTTGCTTTTCAACAGAATCCTTATCAATTGCCACTTAGGCATGCCACATAGGCAATTCATGCCATGCGATTGATATCTATCGATATATAACCTCTAAGCTCGTACGTCTCAGAGAAGGGCGTTAAGCAAGAGCATAAATTCTCCACCGCCAAACAGATATATATTTAATAGAAATCAATCACAAAGAATAAAATCCTATGTCAGACACACCGTCCATTTACAAGTTCGTTCTGGGTCTGAACGAAACCAGAGACACTTTCCTCGCATATCCGTCTTCACCTTCGACGTATTGTCGAATCGGTTATTCAGAATGGGTATAAACCCGGCCTTTCTAAATAATCCGCATATATAATAAACAAATGTTACACAAACACAACATACGCCTCATTCCAATTCAGATTATTCTTTTATTCAAAGATTCACATTATTAACGAATAGGTTCCCATTAATTTTATCAAAGATAAATTCTTTAAAATTTATTCTTTAATCTTCCTTTGGATATCATTTCAAACCATGTTAAGGTTTTCCAAACTAGTTGGGATTAGTGAGCCACACCGAAGTAACTATTTATTTTATTTCCCAATCCCAACCTATTTATCCCCTAGAGCAAAACTGGTATTACTCCCTATCTAACACCACGGTGTTATCGGTAAAATTAATTACCATTTCACGTTCAAATCTTGTTAAAGATTTAACTATCGCTTGGAGCAAAACTGGTGATACTCCATTCTCGATCATTTCAACCTAATTAAAGATTCATTAAAACTCCACTTAGTTTTAATCTTTAACTGGGTTAAAGAACCAATGTCATTTAAAACACGGTTCACGACAAACCCAAAATCCCATTGCTAATTGGGTTAAAGAACAGGTGTTATTCAAAATACCGCTCGCGATAAACCCAAAAACCAATTTAAATTCAATTACATTTAAATAAAAATTAACTGGACAATTTCACTAAATCTTAATTAAAAGATTTATTCTTTTCTACACTGGGTTCAAGAATAGTGTTATTTAAGACGCCATTCACGACGAACCCAAAATCCCATTTGATATTAAATACAAGGCTCTGAATAGAAAATATATCGGCTTATATTCGATGTCAAATTCTGAAACCAACAAATATCGAATTGGAAATAACGATATAAATATATCTTTCAAATTCCCCTAACCATATCTGTATAATCACGAAATCCAATGCCGAAATATTCCGAAGATAATTTCGATTCAAATCCATTACAATTCGTATAATGGAAATTCTTATTATTTTTAAAACCACTTCAAATCCATTGTATTTATTTAAAAATAATTGGATTTTAATTCTAGTTATAAACTAGTTCATTTCGATTAAAAAAATATATTTTTATCCCTACAAATGTGGCATTTTTCATCCCAGTTCTTTCCCATTCATATATTATGATTTTACACAAATTATAAATATTTTTAAAATTTTTATCAAGGCCTGTACAGTCGATTTCCAATAACGGTCGTCGAACTGCACTTACAGCGACCTTTTCTAAATTTTATTTGGACGTATCTCCAAATGCAACCATTAGATTTCAAATTTCTAATATTCATTTGAAAGCTCTTTTAGATACGAACCCAATGGTTCCGGTTTCAGGAGAATCCGACGGTAGGATCTCCCGTAACGTCAATTCAAAGTCAATGGTCGAAATTCGCGAACTACCGCGGCGCGGCGCGTTCTATTCAGGCCATTTAATATATATAATATATATTATATATATTTCGTCGATTTACATTCTAAACGTATTTTATAAATCGTTTTAAATTCTTTTTCAAAACAATTTCAACTTCATATTCAATTTTTAATCGAAATTGAATATTCCATATCATTAATATGTAAATGATAATATTTTCATAATATTAGATTTTGAAATCGCTTCCTTTTTCGATTTTCGAATAAAATCGATATATATATATCGTTCGCGTCAAAATGGCGCAAATCTAATCAATATGGAATTTATATATTTCAACAACTTCATTATTCAATTCAACAAATGAATATTTTCTTTAACACATGAATATATATTTCTTTCAACACATGAATATATTTTCATTCTGACTTACAATAAAAGTGTGAATTTTATTGTACAAATATTTGGTTCAACACATGAATAGTTTCAACACATGAATATTCTCAACACATGAGTATCGTCAACACATGACTATTTTGTTTATTTCATATATTTGATAAAATTGTGATTTTTGTCGTTTAGAGATTTTTACTCAACCCATGAATTTTTTTTTATTCAACACATGAATTTCTTTTATTCAACAAATGAATATTTATTTTATTTTCTAAATTGGAATGAGACCCAATCAATTACCATATAATGTTATTTATATGGATTCCATACAACACATGTATATAATAGCAATGATAAATAATCAGCTATCACCCAAAGTGCACTACACAGCTGTCTATCAACCCACCGATTGACATACAACTAATTATCGGGATTAGTGTACGTCAAACGTCATCCCAATACCCGTGCGGGGTTTCAAATCAACCAACACCGATTTAATTTTATTCACACACACGTTAAAAATTATATTTTTAACGATAAAATATTTTATTCAACCTATGATTATTCTATTCAGTTCATTTGTTCAATAAAATGATCTTTTTATTTCTCAAACTTATTTTAGAAAATTTCGACAGCATAACGGCACGACACTAGAAACGGGATAAGGCCTAGCCTTATCCCCAGTGTAATAATGGCCCACGCCATACTCATACCAATTTTTATCAATTCCATTTCACCCAAACAACCAAATTCAAACAAATAATATAACCAACTACACAACCAAACAAACAAGTCCATGGTCTGTGGACGATGGTGTCGGGTGCTGCTAAGCACCGTCTGCATCCTAGTATATATTTTAACTAGAAAAGAAATTTAAAGTGAGAAGTTCTCACCAAGAGCTAAACCAAACGCCACGACTCTTCATAGGTAGGAAATCTTCATCATGTTTCCTTTTGTCACTTTCTTCGTCCGTGTTCACTACATATATAAAAATCACATTTTTATATTCTCTAGTATATAAAAATTCCATTTTTATCTTCACTACTATATGAAAATAAAGTTCATATTTTTATTCACTATTATATAAAAATTCTATTTTTAATCAGCTACTCATATAAAAATCGAATTTTTATTTCGCCATAACACATATAAAAATCGCTTTTTTATATTCTCTATCTTATAAAAACCAAATTTTTGTAATGTCTACTATATAAAAATCAAATTTTTATAATGTCTACTATATAAAAATCATATTTTTAATCTTTATTCAAACAAATAAAAAAACATATTTTTATTTCAAATCTCTTAATATGAAAATCATATGTTCACCTCTCTTTCATATATATAAAATTATATTTCGCTTCATATACAATAAAGATCGAATTTTTTATTTCCAACTCATGGGTATAAAAATCCTATTTTTATTTATTCAAAAATCCTACCTTTTCTACTTCATTTACATGAAGGAAAAAAAACCAATTTTTCTATCTCAAAAAAAAACTAATCTTTTCAAATCTCTTTATATAATAAAAATCATAGCTTTTTAGTTTTTGAAAATCATAACTTTCTAGTTTGAAAAATCATAGCTTTCTACTCACTAAAAATATAATCTTTCTCTAATAAAAATATAAACTTTATCGTAGAAGAAATCAAATCTTTTTGGTTCTAAAAAAATCAAGCCTTTTCTTATTTAGGAATCTAAGATTTTTATTTTCAAAAATCTTATCTTTAGCTAAACAAAAACCTTACCTTTATTTTAAATCTAGATATATAAAATAAAATTTTAATCCATGTAAAAACTGAAAAGAAAATTAAATAAATAATAAAAACTCACTTTTGCATTTTCAGAAAGGGTAGGGGGTTCACCGACGCGTTTGGGTGGTGGGGGAGGCGCGTCAGGTGGCACTGGAAATAGGGGAGGCGACATTGGTCAGTGGGAGGTGGTGGTCTAGTGCGCGGCTCCGACTGGCGGAGGAGGGGGTACGGGTGGTAGTACGGTGGCTGTGCGGTTTCAGGGTTGGGGGTGGAGGCTTGCGACAGGCGGGTGGGGGCCACGACTTGGGGAGGTGCGATGGCCAGAGCCAACGCGGGGAGGGTGGCGACGGGAGGAAGGGGCGACCGGGGGAGGGGGGCTTCAGCGCGAGCTCGATTGGGTTTTTCTTTTTTTCTGTTTGAACGATAAGGGGAAGAGAGGGGGGTTGACCTGGTAAAGGGGAAATAAAGGGGCCCAATTAATTGATATATTTATTATTTTATTATTTTAAGTTTCAAAAAAGTAACTTTTTATTTTGATCTCCAAACGAGACCCACCACCTGTCGTCCCTAGCTAATTACCCCCATTCCGAACACAATGGGATATGTTTTGTAAGCCAATTCTATCGTTCCGATCAATTTTCGTCAAATTTAAAATATAAATCTTTATATATTCAATTTAAACGCACATTTCAATTTATCGGGATCACATAATAACTCAAAAAATTTCATAAAATTTATTCCTAGCTTCGTATTGACGATACGGTCCCAACAAAACTAATTTCATCAAATTCTGAGACCATTTGAAAAATGGCCATTTTCCAGTCGATGGAATTCAACTGAAATTGTTAAAACACGTTTTCTTGTGCCACGCTCACATACTAATTTAGAAAATTATGAATTTTGAAAGCTAGCAATAATTTGACGTCCCGGATCCAACAAAAGTGGTTTCGTCGAAAACCGAGGTCGTTTGCAAAATTTCTATTTTTAAGGGCTTTATACATATATAAATATATATAAATTCCACAGCGACTTTTCTAAATTTTAAACTGGACATATCTCTCACTTTATAAAATGAAATCTCAGTTTCTTAGATTCGTTGGAAAGATATGATCAAACAGATTCAAATATTTCTTGTTTCGTTCAATTCTGACTTAAAACGAATTCTGTATATTCATTTGAAATTCGAAATCGAATTTTCGAACTGCCGAGCCATTTCAGGCTCGTTACATAATTAAATTAAATTTATTCCTTTTAACGTCGTCGAAAATAAATTTTCCGTCGTTATTATTTAAAATATTCCATTTTTAATATTCAAAATTCTTTAAAATCGCCAAAATAAAAATTTTAAATTTGCTCAGAATTTCCGGGTTGTTACATTCTCCCCCACTTAAAATCTTTTCGTCCTCGAAAAGGAACGAAGCCGAAAGTTGTTTTAAAATCAACTCAACTTTCATTATTTCCTTTACGGCTTAATTTCTTCAACTTTTCAGTTTCTAAAAACCTTTCAATTTTTTCAAAAATTCGGCTAACACCCTAAATTTTTGAAAAAATTCGCCATAACCTCCCCTGCACCGGGAGCATCGGGATATTTCAAATAGCCTCCCATAGCCCTCACCAATCCAAAAGAAAAAAAGAAAGCTAAGCAGCTAGCCGATACGACTCATAAAATCATTATCACCCAAGAAATTAGTAAACATGTACCTATTTGTAGGGCAGACAATTTTATTCCTCTTCTTAGCCTCCTTGCTATGACCTGATCAATGTATACACATGCACATATATGCAATTTTCAAGAAATTTCAATATTCGACTCAATTTGGCTAATTTGACTTACATGTACATATTAGTGGCAACAATCCTATTAGTCAAACTGATAATCAAACAACACAATCAACAATCAATTAGTGGATTATCGTTTCAAATTATAACTTTAATACATAGTCAAAAATCATGTTTTTGATGCCAAGTCACAACAATAAACCCTATCTAGTTTTGGTTCTCACACCAGTCTAATGGAAATATGTAGATATAACACCTTCGATACTCGAAAATAAATACTGATAACGCTGCAACATCATCAGAATCATCCCCGGGCAACTAGAGTTGATTCTATATCTATCCAGTATACTAAAATTTCGAATACACGTTTGCAAGGCGTATATGCAAAATCTTTATATATTGGATTGTCCAAATTCAATATAAAATAAATATTCAAATATGAATAAAATGGTTGAAATCTTCAAAACAAAGTTTGTTTTCATTTTTATTTTAAAAATAACCCTCTTCCTACTCATTCTAGGATACTGCTGATCCCATCTCTAACGAGTCATTCTTATTGGACATTACTAATCCAATCTTCGATGAATTCTTTCGTTTTGTTCTAATGTGTCTTGTTCTCGAGCTTTGTAAACCAAAGCTCTGATACCAAATGTGACGACAAGGAATTTCGCTCGATCCGAATCGATTGCTAAACCGACCAAGATCGTTCGAAATCCCTGATCGTTTTGAGAACACGACAAATCAGAACGCAAACAAAAGAACATTTCATTGCTTATTACAACAATTCCACCAGAGTACAAGAATATACAAAGTATAGACAAATAAATTACAATTTGATCAATACCAGAGATTTAAATACATCACTGCAGCAGAGAAATAATACAAAACATAACTGATAGGAATACATGGATATGGAGCTTTCTGAATATCACTTCAGCTAAAAACCAGGTCCTGTGAATATAAATCTGCAAAACCATAACTACTAGCTGCCCATGCGGAAAATAAAGGCACCCAGATTTTAGGTTAAAACAATAAACTCCAGGTCAGTCATGTGATTGGTATGAGAACTAAAACAGTTATTAATCTTTATTTCAAAGTTAGGTAAATCAAGGGACCACGTCGTATAACACGGAACGGGTTTTTACCCCAAGAATTCCAGGGCATAAACAAATAGCGCAATGCTAAATAAAGAACAATGAAGCTGTTATAAGACCCAGGTCACATCACACAATGCAACGCAAGCCGGAGGATAGGGTTTTCCCTTATAATACTCAATTAATGCTTGATACGTGAAATTTGATCTTTTATTATTACTATAAGTGAAGAAAACAACTTCAATCATAATGTATAAATCATAGACGGCATGGTTACCATATATCATGTCGCCATACTAGGCTCTACAAGTAAAACTGAAATATCACGTATTGGAAATTGGATTCCATCATGAGTCGAGGTAAGGGGCAAGCTCCTCTCCGATTCGAGACACTCTAGCAAATGTCTCAGGACCCCACTATGATCCTTGGATGCTTCAGGGACGGTCCTCTCTTACTTTTGAGGATTAGTATTCCTAAACACACGTTTCCCGGTCCTATCGGACCTATATATATAATGGTCTGTACGTCGGCTCACAAAGTGCCAGTTATCGCCATATATATTCGAGGCGCCTCATTCTAACAACCACACAGGTGAAAAGTATATAAATGTCAGCCAGTTTAAGCACTGACACCACCTATAGCTAGAAAGAAACGTCGTGCTCTCCCTGCAGTCCTTGTCCCGTTTTTGACTCGTACCGAGGTGTAAGGCTCGTGAATCCACGTTATACACAAAGCTATGCCACGTAGGCCATGCTTCGATCATCAATCACAAGACTTTGCTTTTCAATAGAAGCCTTGATCAATTGCCACTTAGACATGCCACACAGGCAATTCATGCCATGCGATTGATATATATCGATATATAACCTCTAAGCTCGTACGTCTCAGAGAAGGGCGTTAAGGAAGAGAATAAATTTTCTGCCGCCAAACAGATATATATTTAATAGAAATCAATCACACAGAATAAAATCCAATGTCAGACACACCGTCCACTTACAAGTTCGTTCTGGGTCTGAACGAAACCGGAGACACTTTCCTCGCATATCTGACCTCACCTTTGACGTATTGTCGAATCAGTTATTCAGAATGGGTATAAACCCGGCCTTTCTGAATAATCCGCGTATATAATAAACAAATGTTACACAAACATAACATACGCCTCATTCCAATTCAGAATATTCTTTTATTCAAAGGTTCGCATTATTAAGGAATAGGTTCCCGTTAATTTTATCAAAGATAAATTCTTTAAAATTTATTCTTTAATCTTCCTTTGGATATCATTTCAAACCATGTTAAGGTTTTCCAAACTAGTCGGGACTAGCGAACCACACCGAAGTAATTATTTATTTTATTTCCCAATCCCAACCTATTTATCCCCCGGAGTAAAACTGGTATTACTCCCTATCTAACACCACGGTGTTATCGGTAAAATTAATTACTATTTCACGTTCAAATCTAGTTAAAGAATTAACTATCACTTGGAGCAAAACTGGTGATACTCCATTCTCGATCATTTCAACCTAATTAAAGATTCATTAAAACTCCACTTAGTTTTAATCTTTAACTGGGTTAAAGAACCAGTGTCATTTAAAACACGGTTCACGACAAACCCAAAATCCCATTGCTAATCGGGTTAAAGAACAGGTGTTATTCAAAATACCGCTCGCGATAAACCCAAAAACCAATTTAAGTTCAATTCCAATTAAATACAAATTAACTGGACAATTTCACTACATCTTAATTAAAAGATTTATTCTTTTCTACACTGGGTTCAAGAACAGCGTTATTTAAGACGTCATTCACAACGAACCTAAAATCCCATCTGATATTAAATACAAGGCTCTGAATAGAAAATATAACGGCTTATATTCGATGTCAAATTTTGAAACCAACAAATATCGAATTGGAAATAACGATATAAATATATCTTTCAAATTCCCCCAACTATATCTGTATAATCACGAAATCCAACGCCGAAATATTCCGAAGATAATTTCGATTCAAATCCATTCCAATTCGTATATTGGAAATTCTTATTATTATTAAAACCACTTCAAATCCATTTTATTTATTTAAAAATAATTGGATTTTAATTCTATTTATAAACTAGTTCATTTCGATAAAAAAAATATCCTTACAAATGTGGAATTTTTCATCCTAGTTCTTTCCAATTCATATATTATGATTTTACACAAATTATAAATATTTTTAATAATTTTATCAAGGCCTGTACAGTCGGTTTCCAATAATGGTCGTCGAACTTCACTTACAGCGACCTTTCTAAATTTGATTTGGACATATCTCCAAATCCAACCGTTAGATTTCAAATTTCTAATAGTCATGGGAAAGCTCTTTTCGATACGAATCCAACGGTTCGGGTTTCAGGAGAATCCGACGGTCAGATCTCCCGTAACGTCAACTCAAAGTAAATGGTTGAAATTCGCAAACTGCCACGGCGCGGCGCGTTCCATTCAGGCCATTTAATATATATTATAAATATTTCGTCGATTTCCATTCTAAACGTATTTTATAAATCGTTTTAAATTCTTTTTCAAAACAATTTCAACTTCATATTCAATTTTTAATCAAAATTGAATATTCCATATCATTAATATGTAAATCATAATATTTTCAAAATATTAGATTTTGAAATCGCTTCCTTTTTTATTTTCGAATAGAATCGATATATATATATATATATATATATATATATATATATATATATATATATATATCGTTCACGTCAAAATGGCACAAATCTAATCAACGCGGATTTTATATATTTCAACAACTTCGTTATTCAATTCAACAAATGAATATTTTCTTCAATACATGAATATATATTTCTTTCAGCACATGAATATATTTTCGTTCTGACTCACAATAAAAGTGTGAATTTTATTGTACAAATATTTAGTTCAACACATGAATATTCTCAACACATGAGTATCGTCAACACATGACTATTTTGTTTATTTCATATATTTGATAAAATTGTGATTTTTATCGTTTAGAGATTTTTACTCAACCCGTGAATTTTCTTTTATTCAACACATGAATTTCTTTTATTCAACACATGAATATATAATTTATTCAACACATGAATATTTATTTTATATTCTAAATTGGAATGAGACCCAATCAATTACCATATAATGTTATTTATATGAATTCCATACAACACATGTGTATAATAGCAATGATAAATAATCAACCATCACCCAAAGTGCACTACACAGCTGTCTATCAACCCATCGATTGACATACAACTAATTATCGGGATTAGTGTATGTCGAACGTCATCCCAATACCCATGTGGGGTTTCAAACCAACCAACACCGATTTTATTTTATTCACACACACGTTAAAAATTATATTTTTAACGATAAAATATTTTATTCAACCTATGATTATTCTATTCAGCTCATTTGTTCAATAAAATGATCTTTTTATTTCTCAAACTTATTTTAGAAAATTTCGGCAGCATAACGGCACGATACTAGAAACGGGATAAGGCCTAGCCTTATCCCCAGTGTAATAATGGCCCACGCCATACTCATACCAATTTTTATCAATTCCATTTCACCCAAACAACCAAATTCAAACAAATAATATAACCAACTACACAACCAAACAAACAAGTCCATGGTCTGTGGACGAAGGTGTCGGGTGCTGCTAAGCACCGTCTGCATCCTAGTATATAATTTAACTAGAAAAGAAATTTAAAGTGAGAAGTTCTCACCAAGAGCTAAACCAAACGCCACGACTCTTCATAGGTAGGAAATCTTCATCGTGTTTCCTTTTGTCACTTTCGTCGTCCGTGTTCGCTACCTATATAAAAATCACATTTTTATATTCTCTAGTATATAAAAATTCTATTTTTATCTTAACTACTATATGAAAATAAAGTACATAGTTTTATTCACTATTATATAAAAATTCTATTTTTAATCCGCTACTCATATAAAAATTGAATTTTTATTTCTCCATAACACATATAAAAATCGCATTTTTATATTCTCTATCTTATAAAAACCATATTTTTGTAATGTCTACTATATAAAAATCATATTTTTATAATGTCTACTATATAAAAATCATATTTTTAATCTTTATTCAAACAAATAAAAAACATATTTTTATTTCAAATCTCTTAATATGAAAATCATATGTTCACCTCTCTTTCATATATATAAAATTATATTTCGCTTCATATACAATAAAGATCGAATTTTTTATTTCCAACTCATGGGTATAAAAATCCTATTTTTATTTATTCAAAAATCCTACCTTTTCTACTTCATTTACATGAAGGGAAAAAAACCAATTTTTCTATATAAAAAAAACTAATCTTTTCAAATCTCTTTATATAATAAAAATCATAGCTTTTTAGTTTTTGAAAATCATAACTTTCTAGTTTGAAAAATAATAACTTTCTACTCACCAAAAATAAAATCTTTCTCTAATAAAAATATAAATTTTATCATAGAAGAAATCAAATCTTTTTGGTTCTAAAAAAAATCAAGCCCTTTCTTATTTAAGAATCTATGCTTTTTATTTTAAAAAATCTTATCTTTATCTAAACAAAAACCTTACCTTTATTTTAAATCTACATACATAAAATCTAATTTTAATCCATGTAAAAACTGAAAAGAAAATTAAATAAATAATAAAAACTCACTTTTGCATTTTCAGAAAGGGTAGGGGGTTCACCGACGGGTTTGGGAGGTGGGGGAGGCGCGTCAGGTGGCGCTGGAACTAGGGGAGGCGACGCTGGTCAGTGGGGGGCGCTCCGGCACGGGTGCTGGCGAGGTGGTGGTCTGGTGCGCGGCTCTGACTGGCGGAGGAGGGGGTACGGGCGGTGGTACGGTGGCTGTGCGGTTTCAGGGTTGGGGGGTGGAGGCTTGCGACAGGCGGGTAGGGGTAGGGGCCACGGCTGGGGGAGGCGCGATGGCCAGAGCCGGCGTGGGGAGGGTGGCGATGGGAGGAAGGGGCGACCGGGGGGGGGGGGGGGGGGGTGGGCTTCAGCGCGAGCTCGATTGGGCTTTTTTTCTTTTCTTTTTTTCTATTTGAATGATAAGGGGAAGAGAGGGGGGGTTGGCCGGGTAAAGGGGAAATAAAGGGGCCCAATTAATTGATATTTTTATTATTTTAAGTTTCGAAAAAGTAACTTTTTATTTTGATCTCCAAACAAGACCCACCGACTGTCGTCCCTAGCTAATTACCCCCATTCCGAACACAATGGGATATGTTTCATAAGCCAATTCTATCGTTCCGATCAGTTTTCGTCAAATTTAAAATATAAATCTTTATATATTCAATTAAAACGCACATTTCAATTTACCGAGGTCACATATTAACTCTAAAAATTTCAGAAAAATTATTTCTAGCTTTGTATTGATGATACGGTCCTAACAAAACTAGTTTCGTCAAATTCTGAGACCGTTTGAAAAATGGCCATTTTCCAGTCGATGGAATTCAACTGAAATTGTTAAAACACGTTTTCTTGAGCCACGCTCACATACTGATTCATAAAATTATGAATTTTGAAACCTAGCAATAATTTGACGTCTTGGATCCAACAAAAGTGGTTTCGTCGAAAACCGAGGTCATTTGCAAAATATCTACTTTTAAGGGCTTTATATATATATATATATATATATATATATATATATATATTCCACAACGACTTTTCTAAATTTTAAACTGGACATATCTCTCACTTTCTAAAGTGAAATCTCAGATTCTTAGATTCGTTAGAAAGATATGATCAAACATATTCAAATATTTCTTGTTTCGTTCAATTCTGACTTAAAACGAATTCTGTATATTCATTTGAAATTCGAAATCAAATTTTCGAACTGCCGCGCCATTTCAGGCTCGTTATATAATTAAATTAAATTTATTCCTTTTAACGTTGTCGAAAATAAATTTTCCGTCATTATTATTTAAAATAATCCATTTTGAATATTTAAAATTCTTTAAAATCGCCAAAATAAAATTTTTAAATTTGCTCAGAGTTTCCGGGTTGTTACAGAACCATCGGTCGGTCGACCCTTATTTACGGAATTGCCACCGGCCAGCAAGGCAATAGTTGTATATAAGCCAGACTATCAATAGTTGTTTGGGGATCTGACCAGTTTAGGGTATGTCCGGCCGGTCGGCGCTTTTTCCTATCTACTTTATGTGAGTGGTATGTTGCACTGTCGTCGCTTTTACCTGACCGACCACTTTCCCCTCGACCGATCGGGTAAGGGAGGTCGGCTGATACTCACAGGCCTCCACCGATCGGTTGAAGTGTTGTATTCCTGCCTTCGTGCAGACGAAATGTCTTGGACTTTAGATTGGAGCTGGACGGTCGTTCGTCCTTGGACCGATCGGTGTCTTACTTAAATCAAAGGCACTACTTCAAACAGGGACTGATCGACTCTTAAGGATCATAACCGATCGGTTGGTCAATTTTCCTTCCTCTCTACATAGGGCTGTTTTACCTCAGATTCAAGTCTACCCGATCAGTATGTTTGGCCCTCTTGTCGTCGAACCGACCGGTGTCACTTTGGTGGGTCAGGTTCTGTGGTATTTCCCTCGACCGATCAGCCTGCTCTTCTATTCATACCGACCGGTCATGCTCTACCACATCCCATGGACAATAATTCTTCCAGCCTTTAAAATGATTTTTGGTGGATAACAATCGTTAAATAATGATTATTGGTCATTGATTTGATTCAGGCGTTTAATTTCACATTAAATCCAAATGAGCTCCAATTCACTGCCGATCAGTTCCATTTTGAAGCCCTCGTCCATATGGTCCCAACGGATCTGACCGTTCGCAAAACTGATAACGTATGGATTAGTTATTGATTTTACAAGTTTCATATATATTTAATCTAAATACTTGGTTTATTTTCTAATTGGGCTTTACCTTGAGTTTTTCCGGCAAGCTCCCCTTTAAAACCCAACCCGTTCATTTGCCTTTCTTCCTCAACACCGAATCACTTACGGTTGCTCCATTCACCATTACCCAATTCGACTTCCACCATTTTCTCCTTCTCTTCTTAATTAAAAATTTCAGAAAAAATACCATAAGTCCTCTCGTCAAATACTTCACGCCCTCATACTAGTTCGGTTGAGCTCGCACTGCCTATGGAGTTTTGGTTCTAACAACTCAAAGTCGATCCACAGTGAATGATCGAATGAAAAAAATCACCACAAGTCACCAAATCATCACACCAAGTGCAGATTTCTTTGTAGACCTCGAAATTGGCCTCGAATCGAGCCAATTCTCCTTCGATTGTAAAATCCATCGAGCCCTAGGGCTGTTGTTGCTTTTCGTCTTTCAGGGAATTGTAGTCGCACCTTTCAAAACGAACATCAATGAAAAGCTCTCCTCTTCACAAGCCCGAATATATATATATATTGTAATTTATATATTTTTCTTCCATTTGACATTGATTTTTAAAGTGATGTATTTGGCTTTGATGAGAGAAACTAGCGGCGTAACTTTGTGTTGACTGTGGAATTAAAATGGTTTAGGGTTAGGAGATAGTTTTGGTATTTATAGGATAGGAAAAATATTTTTTATTCGCTTATTTTTTTCTTTTTATCGTGTCTCTACTTGTGTTAGTCCTTTAAAATTTCCTGTGATCACATATGATATCTAAAAATCTCGAAAATGGGCATACACTTACAGTTTGACATTATGGACCCAACAAAACTGTAACGACCCAAAATTCTATGCCAATTTGAGCTGACTAATACCCTACACATTCAACTCAAAGTGCACGAAAATTCAGATCGTTAATAGAAAGAAATAAGACAATGAGAAAGATAAGATAGAACTAATAGAATAGAAGAAGAACACAATTGAGCAGAATTAGAGTAAACACGAATCTCACAGCGGAACGTATAAAATGTATTATATACCATAACTTTGAAATACAAAACTGTATTGTATATACATACCATTATCAGAGTACAATACATCATGTCACAGCGGAAAAAATCTCTAAATACTAACAGTGAAGCCTTCTGCTTTTAGCTCCTCCATGTGTATCTGTAAAAGCCTGAAACACTTGACTGCCCGTACAAATTTGGGCACCCAAGAGTTTAGGGAAAACAAACAAATAAACTCTGGGTCATTCATGGGACTGGTGTGAGTAAATTCCAACCATACTGTTTTACTTTGAAAATCCTTTTAAAACAAAAGGATAATAGTAAGACCAACCCACACATAAACATAGACGGTTTTTACCTTACTATAACCCAAAATATTTTGGATCAAGTGATATTATAATAATGCCTAATCAAGTAAATAACCAAATAGAAGAACACTTGCATCTCACACTCTACATACGTAGTATAAAATCAAAAACCGCAGGGTGCTTATTGGAGATTGGATTCCAACTATGACAAGGTATGGGGCCACCTACCGATAGTGTATCACTAGAGGGGAATACACTGGGTTCAACAAGAACGTCTTGCAACCCGGCCCACACATGACCGGCCACTCATTTCGCTTGAGTGTATCGAATGTATGTCACCAACGGTTGGGCTCAAACCACCGTTTCCCGAAAAGGGACAGCATCGAAATAGATTAAAGAAGTAAAAGGAATTTCTCTAGATAGGTGATTATACACCCTAATGGGAGCGACCCACATAGCCATGCTGCCCGCCCGATTTTTGTCATTTACTGGTTGTGAAGCTTGAGGCTACATCTATCTTTTAGAACATATGGCCACCATAAACTTTGAATGCCACATCGTCAAACCCATCAAATCACTAGTTGATCTTCCCAAAAATATTACGGGTATAAAATCTAAGAGAAACAAATTTCTCCGCCACCAGACGGAATACTTTGAAAAGATCGTCTTATGTGACCACTAGGAATACTCTGTCAGACATTCATCCATACAAGTTGTCAGGGACTGGACAAACAGAAAACACCATTCTGGAACATGAGGACCCTTGCATTTCACTCCGTCTTCAATTGTCGTCAGCATAGTCAAATTCGCAGCACTTATGCCTATACGGAGTGGTTTTCAGATAATAGATCCAAGCGGTCTTTCCGTATTGGCAACGAGGGTCAAAACACTTCGATAGTCGGTTATTTAACTATCGTAGTAAAAACAACATCCATTCTAATGTATAACTAAACATCATACAATCACGGGCGCTTTTTATTTAACATTCGTTTTATTATTCAAATTCCCATATCTTATTAGATATTTCTCAAACCCCGTTTTAGCACTTTCAGACTTCTTGGAAAACATTCTCATTTATTATAAACTCTTATTCTTATATTTCTTTGGACAACATCGTTACTTATTACTTTAGAATGAGTGGATTTCAAACCAAATTGTTTCACTCCTAGGAAGTAGTGCTATATATAAAAATCATGCTTAAGCTTGGTTAACAACGCTAATTTATCGTTATAGTTCAAAACTTGTCATACGCTGTAATATTCCCCTTTATAACTAATCTTGACATAACAGTCATGCTTAAGCGTGGTCAATAACGTTATTTTATCGTTACAGTTCAAAAACTTGCAATACGTTGCTATATTCCTGTAATGACCCGCATTTTAGAGATATATAATTAATTTATTTAATTATATAATTGGTGATTTAGAGAATTTAATGATCGTTTAATTAAATAATATTGAATATTTAATTAGTAATTATAATATAATGATATATTATAATGTCGAAATAGTCGGAATATATTGAAATTCACAATATCATGTGAATTGAATAGCATACGAGATTTTGTGGAGTTTTGATTCGAAATATAATAACGAATATATTCAATCGACGACGGTTTGAACGTATAATTATAATATAATTATAATAGAGCTTGAAATGGCGCTGCAGTTCGTAAATTGGCGATTCAAACTTCAACTGAATGTACAGGTTTCGTTTTAAGCCGGATTTCTGTGAAACAAGAAACGTGTGGAGCTGGTGGAGTATATCTTTCTAGTGGAGGAGAAAAATCGGGATTTCGTCGTGTAGATTTTGATTTATGTCCAAATTAAATTTCAGAAAAGTCGCTGTGGAATTCCTTTATAATTTATAAAGGAATTATTTATATTTTTAAAGGGGATTTCAATATAAATCAAATATCGGATTGACCCAGAAGTGAATATCGAGTTGTAAATACATACAGGAATATTCTAGAGTTGTGTGGCATGCCACTGTGAATATAGACGATAATATTTGTTTTTAAATATTAAATTTAATTATATTTAAATATATTTATATATTTAAATGGTCATCCAGAGCTTTAAAAATAGCCGATTTTGCAAACGAAGTCGGAATTCGACGAAACTAATTTTGTTGGATCCGCAGTGTCAAATAGTTGTTAGATTTCCAGTTTCGTAATTTTTAGAGTTACTGTGGGGCCGTACGGATTTTTAATGTGAGAAACAGTCGATATTTTGACGGTTAAAAATACGCTGTGTGAGCATACGGAGTCGGAATTCGACGAAACAAGTTTCGTTGGGACCGTAATATCGAACTGTAGCTGCATGCCGGTTTGCAAGATTTTTAGATATCATGTGTGTTCGTAGGGATTTTTAGAGTGCTGAAACAAATAATAAAATGAAAATAAGAATATAATATCTACTTTAGTGGACTAAACAAGGCCACACCTCATGCATTCTCAACCACACCTCATCCTGTATAAATGCAACAAGAAAGGAATGAACCGCCACTCATATCCATTTTTTCAGCAAAACGCAAAAGTAAAAAAAATGAAGATAAAATAGAAATAAATTCCTACAAATCCAACCGAGTGTGTATTCAATCTCGTATGAAGTTTATCTTCACTTTGATGCAAGCTTTGTAAAGATCGACGTGGACTTTCCGCGGCTCGAAAATCAACGGTGAAGTTAGGGTTCGTGTTTTCCAGTGATGTAAGCTTTAATTCGCGAATTGGAAATGGGATTTGTACTCGGAGGAGCAAATGGCATCTTGTGGTATATTTTTGTGGTATTCGGCGACGAAAGAGTTCGATGTCCTCTCTGAGATCGACGGTTTGGGGTCTCGACGGAACTCCCAGGACTGGTGCGAGTGTGTTGAAAGTGGTACGGGTGGATTGAGATTCAGAAGAGGAGATCAACGATGGTTCTCGTTTGAAATTTCGTGATGTATATTGGAGTGTAGGAAGGAAGGAAGTTCGGTCATGTCTTGTGGGGAAGCAGGTACCGTAAGTATTGGGGAAGAAGGGGCTCGTACTGGGTCGGTGGGATTGTGGTAGTGGGCCGGGAATTTTATATAAAGGTTAAGGCCCAACTCTAAATATATTAAAGCTATATTTAATAAATATATATACAATCTCATAAATGATGTATCTCACTCGTAGTAGGTCAGAATTTCGAACGGTTGGGTCCGTTGGGACCGTATGGACGAGAGCTTCACCACGGAGCTGACTGGGAGTGGATTGGGGCTCGTTTGAATTTATAGCGAAGTAAATTGTTTTATTCAAATCAAACAAACAGTTTATCGTTTTAACGATGAACTGCCAAAGTGAGTAAATCTCACTAACTCTGAACAGTTTATATTTTCATGTTATATTTTTAGAACTGTTAAATATGGACTGATTGATTATGTGTTGACTGTTTGATTGAACTGCTAGTCAGTTAGTTAAATTTCTATATTGATTCTGTTTAACAGAATATATCATATGGAACGGGAAGTGATGTTATCTATACTGTCTAACATCTGTGATGCAGGGAAACAGGTTGGAGGAATCCGACTGGATTCCTCAACAGTTATTTTATTGGTTTTCATATATTTTGATATATGTTGTGAATTATAACCTGTTGTTGATTGTGTGTGTATGGACGATATTGAACATCGTAATTAGATATGATTGAATACCATAACATACCGAAATGTTGATAAGGGGATTTTCAAAGTGATATTGAAAATAGAATATTTATAAAATGGGATGTTTATAAATAAGAGATAATTATAAAGTGGAATATTTATAAATAAGGAATATTTATAAAATGGGATATTTTATAAATAGGAGATATTTTAAAAAGGAAATAAATTCAAAACATTTCTTTTTGAATGGAAAGGCCTGTGTGGCGAGTTTGGGGATTTTCCCGATGCTCCCGATACAAAGGAGGTTATGGCGAATTTTCCCGGGAATTTAAGGAGTTAGAATATTTCAAGAATAAATTTGAAAAGGAAATATTTGTAAACCATTTACAAATAGAATTGGAAAGGAAACGTTATAAAAAGGAAATCATTTTTAAAGTGTAGAACCGTTATTTAAAAGTAAATCTTTTCAAATGAATAAAACGTTGTTAAAAAAGGAAATCTTTATAAAGTGAATAAAGTAAATCGAATATGGTATTCGAAGTTAGTTAATCGAATATGGTATTCTAAGTTAATTAATCGAATATAGTTTATTCGAATAGAGTAAAGAAGTTAATCGAATATAGTTTATTCGAATATAGTTTATTCGAATAGAGTAAAGAAGTTAATCGAATATACTTTATTCGAATATAGTTTATTCGAATAGAGTAAAGAAGTTAATCGAATATAGTTTATTCGAATATAGTTTATTCGAATAGAGTAAAAAGTTAATCGAATATAGTTTATTCGAATATAGTTTATTCGAATAGAGTAAAGAAGTTAATCGAATATAGTTTATTCGAATAGAGTAAAGAAGTTAATCGAATATAGTTTATTCGAATATAGTTTATTCGAATAGAGTAAAGGAGTTAATCGAATATAGTTTATTCGAATAGAGTAAAGGAGTTAATCGAGTATAGTTTATTCGAATAGGGTTAGAGGAGTTATCGAATATAGTCTATTCGACAGGAGTTAAGTGAATTAGTTAAGTTAAACTAAGTGAATTAGTTAAGTGAATTGGTTAAGTTAACCAAAGTGAATTAGTCGAGTTAATCAAAGTGATTAGTTCAGTTAATCGAGATAAATAAATCAAGTTAGGTTAATCGAATTGAATTAGTCAGTCGAGTTAATAAATTGAGTTAGTCAAACCAAGTAAAACCAGTTAAAGTTAAATAAGTTGAGTTGATCGGGTGGTTCGACCAAGTTAGTCGAGCCTAGTTAATCGAATCGAATTGGTCGAACTAAGTAAGTCGAGTTAAGTTAGCCAAGTTAGTGGAGCCTAGTTAATCGAATCGAATTGGTCGAATTAAGTAAGTCGAGTTAAGTTAGTCAAGTTAGTCGAGCCTAGTTAATCGAATCGAGTTGGTCGAACTAAGTAAGTCGAGTTAAGTTAGTCAAGTTAGTCGAGCCTAGTTAATCGAATCAAATTGGTCGAACCAAGTAAGTCGAGTTAGTCGAGTCAAGTTAAGTTAGTCGAGATAAGTTCGTCGAGTTAAATAAATCGATGTTAGTTTCATCGAAAGGAGTTATCGATGTTTGTTTCATCGAAAGGAGTTATCGATGTTAGTTTCATCGAAAGGAGTTATCGATGTTAGTTTCATCGAAAGGAGTTATCGATGTTTGTTTCATCGAAAGGAGTTATCGACGTTAGTTTAATCGAAGTGAGATTTTCAAATATGAGATATTTGAAAGGGAAGAGTTATCGAATATTAGTTATTCGAAAAGAGATTATCGAATATCGTATATTCGAGAAGGAGTTAATCGAATATAGGTTATTCGAAAAAGAGTTAATCAAATAGAGATTTCTCGAAGAGAGTTAATCGGCAAATTCGATTATATCGAATTCGGGAAGGTACTTATACTTTCCAGTGTTTAAATAGAAATTTATTTATTTATAAATAAATAAGTGTTAGGTTAATTTTTCACTAATAAGAATAGAAGTTATAATTAAAGTTAGATGATTCGAAAGTAGGGATTATAACGTTATCGTTATAATCAATGTTTTAAATATAGAATTGGGTTAGTAAAATTGAATCCGAGAAAGGCGTAAAGAAGTTGTTAAAGATTTAAAAGATAAACTTTGACCATTTCGAAGTTATAACGTTGTTCAGTTAAGGTCTGAGAGGTAATTATACCCCAACTTGAGTGACTTCCTTCTTAACTAAGAAATGGTAAGGTTTGATCGTAAAGGAGTTTTGGAAATGTTTTCCAAACGAGAATCAGAAATGTTTTCTGATAAAAGAAAAATAAGAATTTAGAATATAGGGAAACAGGAGATAAGTAAATAAATGAACTAAAGAGATTTATGTTAAATGATGTTTGTTCGATATAATTTCCATCTGGAAATAATATCGTTGTTTGCACACTTGTTTTTCTTTGATAGTTAACTCACCGACTATCGAAGTTTTGACCATTTTAACGTTGTTAATATGGAAAGACCGGTTGGATTAGTATCCATAGTACCACTCTGTATTGGCATAAGCGTTGCGAATCATATATGCCAAAAATAATTGAAGACGGAGTAAAATGCAAGGGCTATCCGGTTTACAGAATAGTGCCTTCGGTTTGTCCAGTCCTAGGACAACTTGTATGGACGAAGGTCTGACAAAGTATATCCAATGGATCGCGTAAGTTGATCTGTTCAAACGTATTCACGTTTGGTGGCAGAGGAATTCGTTTCTCTTAGCTGTATACCCGTGTTATTTTTGGATAAGTCAATTTGTGATTTGGCGGGTATGACGATGTGACATTTCTAAGTGAATGAAGATGGATGTCTGACATAGTATTTCCAGACGATCACGTACATTGATTTCTTCAACTATACCAAGAGTGGAAGCGGAGAAGGAAACTTCCTTTAGCTGGCACGTAATGTATGGTTATAGACATCAATTAGTGATTTTCGATGGATTTGACAATGTAGCATTCGAAGTGAATCTGATGTAATGATAAAGCGTAGCTTCTAGCCTCATCAACCGGTAAATGACAGAAATCGGGCAGGCAGCATGGCTAAGTCGGTCGCACCGAAGTAGGGTGTATAATCACCTATCTAGAGAATATTCATTTGTTTCTTAAATCTATCAATGCTGTCCCATATATATACGGGAACGGTTGCTGATCCCAACCGTTGGTGATGTACATTCGATACACTCAAGCGAAATGAGTGGTCGATCATGTGTGGCTGAGTTGCAAGATGTTCTTGTTGAACTCCAGTGTATCGTTCCTAGAGTACAATGATCGGAAGGTGATTCCATACCTTGTCATAGTTGGAAATCCATTACCCAATACGTGCTTGCGGTTTTAATTGTATACTATATATGTAGAACGTGAGATGAAAGCGTTTCTGCTAGTTGATATCTATTTGTACATAGACATTATTATAATATCAAAATGTTTTTGATATAAAGATATTTTGGATTCTCATAAGGGAAAAACCCGTTCCGTTCTGCGGCGTGGTCTTATGAGATATCGTTTACTTGTTCATATACCTGTTTAAACTGTTTTACTCATACCAGTCCCATGACTGACCCGGAGTTTATTTGTTTTGTTTTCCCTAAACTCTTGGGCGCCTAATTTTGTACGGGCAGTCAAGTAGTCAGGAATTTACAGATATACTGGAAGAGCGTGGAGCAGGAGGCTTCAAGATCATATAGCTATAGTTATTTCCGCTGTGTTGTAAGTGCTGTACTCTGATAAGTGCTATGGTATACATAACTGTTATATTTCAAAGTTATGTTATCTATTATATGTTATTCGTTCCGCTGTGAGGTTCGTGTTACTCTGATGTTGTGTTCTTCTTCTTCTTCTATTCTAAGTTTCTATCTTATCTATTCTCACCTTCTAATTTCTTTCATTAATTACCGGGATTTTTCGATGTTTTGGTTATCGACATCGAGCTTATGTCGATAACCAAAGTCGCCGAAAATCCGGGTCGTTACAGTTGGTATCAGAGCTTAAGTTAAGAATTACCTTGGCTCTGTGGCGTGACTCGGTAGAGATAGGGTTAGTAATACCCTAGATTGAGTTTGAGTGTATATATACGAGAGAGCGTATTTATATTTGATATAAAAAAATGGTTTTATATTGTGGAGATTCGTTGGCTGAGTTGTTTATGAGTTCTGGTCGATCAGTTTGATCCACTGTATCGGTAGGAGTAAATAAACACTTGAATACGATGGACCGACACAGTATGGATATGTGATATATTATCATATATAGGATATATTTGTTGCTATTATAATCGAGTAAGATTATAACATGTGAAATGGTTATATGTAACCAATCAGAATTCATATAAGTAAAGTATATGAAATAAGATGAATTAAATATGAATTTAAATCAGATTTGGAATTAAAATAAGGAAATTTTAAGTTCCTAGGAGATTTTGAAATGTTTTCAAAATGGAAGTATTTAGTAATGGTTTTGGAAATGATATAGTATTGAAATCACTTGAGTCGCTGGAAAAAAATTCCGATGATGACTGCGCAGTATCAGCGGTGTGATTTTCGAGTTTCTAAGTGGTGGATTACTACCAAAGGTTTTGTTTTTGAATTGTTTTGAGAAAACAAGTTGTTTAGAAATTCAAATGTTTTGAATTGGTATTGTTATTTCAAATTGATTTAAAAGAAACCCAGGAATTTAAGTTATGGAATTAGAATTTAACTTATGAAGTTAATGAGATTGAGATGGTAAAAATTGAATAAATAAATTGGAATTTAACTTGAACCAAGTTAAATAAAACTTGATTTGATTATAGAATAATCTAGGATAGAATTGAATTGATGAGTTAAGAGTTGAAATCGAGAATGGAACTCGAGTTGAAATAGAATCCGACTTAGGTATAAGCTAATGATTTGGTTTTGAGAATGAACTGATTGGAGATCAAGTTGGTAATGCATTGTTATATGCAGAAGTGGTAACGAATAGCAGGGATACAGCGATATGCCCGACAAAAAGGTACAAGTTTATATTTGATATAAGCATGAGATTTATGAGCCGAATTGGCAAGCCGCTTGGCTGTTTGATTTTCTTTTGGGTTGAAGAAGGCCCAGAGAGGCGAGTTGGAGTTTGAGCTATTGACCAGTACAAAGGAGGTGCTGGCGAAATTTTTCGAATATTCAAAGTGTTAGAAAATTTTCAGGATTTTTGAAAATTTTAGTTAGTCGGAATGAATAAATATTTTAGTTGATATTAATTGGTTAAGTTGAAATCAGAAATAAGGGGTAAACAAATCTTAGGAATTCCAATAGATAGGGTCGTCCTCTAACTTAGCAATTTCGAGGACGAAATTATTTTAAGTGGGGAAGAATGTAATGACCCGCATTTTAGAGATATATAATTAATTAATTTAATTATATAATTGGTGATTTAGAGAATTTAATGATCATTTAATTAAATAATATTGAATATTTAATTAGTAATTATAATATAATGATATATTATAATGTCGAAATAGTCGGAATATAGTGAAATTCACAATATCATGTGAATTGAATAGCATACGAGATTTTGTGGAGTTTCGATTCGAAATATAATAACGAATATATTCAATCGACGACGGTTTGAACGTATAATTATAATATAATTATAATAGAGCTTGAAATGGCGCTGCAGTTCGTAAATTGGCGATTCAAACTTCAACTGAATGTACAGGGTTCGTTATAAGCCGGATTTCTGTGAAACAAGAAACGTGTGGAGCTGGTGGAGTATATCTTTCTAGTGGAGGAGAAAATTCGGGATTTCGTCGTGTATATTTTGATTTATGTCCAAATCAAATTTCAGAAAAGTCGTTGTGGAATTCCTTTATAATTTATAAAGGAATTATTTATATTTTTAAAGGGGATTTCAATATAAATCAAATATCGGGTTGACCCAGAAGTGAATATCGAGTTGTAAATACATACAGGAATATTCTAGAGTTGTGTGGTATGCCACTGTGAATATAGACGATAATATTTGTTTTTAAATATTAAATTTAATTATATTTAAATATATTTATATATTTAAATGGTCATCCAGAGCTTTAAAAATAGCCGATTTTGCAAACGAAGTCGGAATTCGACGAAACTAATTTTGTTGGATCCGCAGTGTCAAATAGTTGTTAGATTTCCAGTTTCGTAATTTTTAGAGTCACTGTGGGGCCGTACGGATTTTTAATGTGAGAAACAGTCGATATTTTGACGGTTAAAAATACGCTGTGTGAGCATACGGAATCGGAATTCGACGAAACAAGTTTCGTTGGGACCGTAATGTCGAACTGTAGCTGCATGCCGGTTTGCATGATTTTTAGATATCATGTGTGTTCGTAGGGATTTTTAGAGTGCTGAAACAAATAATAAAATGAAAATAAGATTATAGTATCTACTTTAGTGGACTAAACAAGGCCACACCTCATGCATTCTCAACCACACCTCATCCTGTATAAACGCAACAAGAAAGGAATGAGCCGCCACTCATATCCATTTTTTCAGCAAAATGCAAAAGTAAAAAAAAATGAAGATAAAATAGAAATAAATTCCTACAAATCCAACCGAGTGTGTATTCAATCTCGTATGAAGTTTATCTTCACTTCGATGCAAGCTTTGTAAAGATCGACGTGGACTTTCCGCGGCTCGAAAATCAACGGTGAAGTTAGGGTTCATGTTTTCCAGTGATGTAAGCTTTAATTCGCGAATTGGAAATGGGATTTGTACTCGGAGGAGCAAATGGCATATTGTGGTATATTTTTGTGGTATTCGGCGACGAAAGAGTTCGATGTCCTCTCTGAGATCGACGGTTTGGGGTCTCGACGGAACTCCCAGGACTGGTGCGAGTGTGTTGAAAGTGGTACGGGTGGATTGAGATTCAGAAGAGGAGATCAACGATGGTTCTCGTTTGAAATTTCGTGATGTATATTGGAGTGTAGGAAGGAAGGAAGTTCGGTCATGTCTTGTGGGGGAGCAGGTACCGTAAGTATTGGGGAAGAAGGGGCTCGTACTGGGTCGGTGGGATTATGGTAGTGGGCCGGGAATTTTATATAAAGGTTAAGGCCCAACTCTAAATATATTAAAGCTATATTTAATAAATATATATACAATCTCATAAATGATGTATCTCACTCGTAGTAGGTCAGAATTTCGAACGGTTGGGTCCGTTGGGACCGTATGGACGAGAGCTTCACCATGGAGCTGATTGGGAGTGGATTGGGGATCGTTTGAATTTATGGCGAAGTAAATTGTTTGATTCAAATCAAACAAACAGTTTATCGTTTTAACGATGAACTGCCAAAGTGAGTAAATCTCACTAACTCTGAACAGTTTATATTTTCATGTTATATTTTTAGAATTGTTAAATATGGACTGATTGATTGTGTGTTGACTGTTTGATTGAACTGCTAGTCAGTTAGTTAAATTTCTATATTGATTCTGTTTAACAGAATATATCATATGGAACTGGAAGTGATGTTATCTATACTGTCTAACATCTGTGATGCAGGGAAACAGGTTGGAGGAATCCGACTGGATTCCTCAACAGTTATTTTATTGGTTTTCATATATTTTGATATATGTTGTGAATTATAACCTGTTGTTGATTGTGTGTGTATGGACGATATTGAACATCGTAATTAGATATGATTGAATACCATAACATACCGAAATGTTGATAAGGGGATTTTCAAAGTGATATTGAAGAGAGAATATTTATAAAATGGGATGTTTATAAATAAGAGATATTTATAAAGTGGAATATTTATAAATAAGGAATATTTATAAAATGGGATATTTTATAAATAGGAGATATTTTAAAATGGAAATAAATTCAAAACATTTCTTTTTGAATGGAAAGGCCTGTGTGGCGAGTTTGGGGATTTTCCCGATGCTCCCGATACAAAGGAGGTTATGGCGAATTTTCCCGGGAATTTAAGGAGTTAGAATATTTCAAGAATAAATTTGAAAAGGAAATATTTGTAAACCATTTACAAATAGAATTGGAAAGGAAACGTTATAAAAAGGAAATCATTTTTAAAGTGTAGAACCGTTATTTAAAAGTAAATCTGTTCAAATGAATAAAACATTGTTAAAAAAGGAAATCTTTATAAAGTGAATAAAGTAAATCGAATATGGTATTCGAAAGGAGAAATCGAATATGGTATTCGAAGTTAGTTAATCGAATATGGTATTCGAAGTTAATTAATCGAATATAGTTTATTCGAATAGAGTAAAGAAGTTAATCGAATATAGTTTATTCGAATGGAGTAAAGAAGTTAATCGAATATAGTTTATTCGAATATAGTTTATTCGAATAGAGTAAAGAAGTTAATCGAATATAGTTTATTCGAATATAGTTTATTCGAATAGAGTAAAGAAGTTAATCGAATATAGTTTATTCGAATATAGTTTATTCGAATAGAGTAAAAAGTTAATCGAATATAGTTTATTCGAATATAGTTTATTCGAATAGAGTAAACAAGTTAATCGAATATAGTTTATTCGAATATAGTTTATTCGAATAGAGTAAAGGAGTTAATCGAATATAGTTTATTCGAATAGAGTAAAGGAGTTAATCGAATATAGTTTATTCGAATAGGGTTAGAGGAGTTATCGAATATAGTCTATTCGACGGGAGTTAAGTGAATTAGTTAAGTTAAACTAAGTGAATTAGTTAAGTGAATTGGTTAAGTTAACCAAAGTGAATTAGTCGAGTTAATCAAAGTGATTAGTTTAGTTAATCGAGATAAGTAAATCAAGTTAGGTTAATCGAGTTGAATTAGTCAGTCGAGTTAATAAATTGAGTTAGTCAAAACAAGTAAAACCAGTTAAAGTTAAATAAGTTGAGTTGATCGGGTGGTTCGACCAAGTTAGTCGAGCCTAGTTAATCGAATCGAATTGGTCGAACTAAGTAAGTCGAGTTAAGTTAGCCAAGTTAGTCGAGCCTGGTTAATCGAATCGAATTGGTCGAACTAAGTAAGTCGAGTTAAGTTAGTCAAGTTAGTCGAGCCTAGTTAATCGAATCGAATTGGTCGAACTAAGTAAGTCGAGTTAAGTTAGTCGAGCCTAGTTAATCGAATCGAATTGGTCGAACCAAGTAAGTCGAGTTAGTCGAGTCAAGTTAAGTTAGTCGAGATAAGTTCGTCGAGTTAAATAAATCGATGTTAGTTTCATCGAAAGGAGTTATCGATGTTAGTTTCATCGAAAGGAGTTATCGATGTTAGTTTCATCGAAAGGAGTTATCGATGTTAGTTTCATCGAAAGGAGTTATCGATGTTTGTTTCATCGAAAGGAGTTATCGATGTTAGTTTAATCGAAGTGAGATTTTCAAATATGAGATATTTGAAAGGGAAGAGTTATCGAATATTAGTTATTCGAAAAGAGATTATCGAATATCGTTTATTCGAGAAGGAGTTAATCGAATATAGGTTATTCGAAGAAGAGTTAATCAAATAGAGATTTCTCGAAGAGAGTTAATGGGCAAATTCGATTACATCGAATTCGGGAAGGTACTTATACTTTCCAGTGTTTAAATAGAAATTTATTTATTTATAAATAAATAAGTGTTAGGTTAATTTTTCACTAATAAGAATAGAAGTTATAATTAAAGTTAGAAGATTCGAAAGTAGGGATTATAACGTTATCGTTATAACCAATGTTTTAAATATAGAAGTGGGTTAGTAAAATTGAATCCGAGAAAGGCGTAAAGAAGTTGTTAAAGATTTAAAAGATAAACTTTGACCATTTCGAAGTTATAACGTTGTTCAGTTAAGGTCTGAGAGGTAATTATACCCCAACTTGAGTGACTTCCTTCTTAACTAAGAAATGGTAAGGTTTGATCGTAAAGGAGTTTTGGAATTGTTTTCCAAACGAGAATTAGAAATGTTTTCTGATAAAAGAAAAATAAGAATTTAGAATATAGGGAAACAGGAGATAAGTAAATAAATGAACTAAAGAGATTTATGTTAAATGATGTTTGTTCGATATAATTTCCATCTGGAAATAATATCGTTGTTTGCACACTTGTGTTTCTTTGATAATGAACTCACCGACTATCGAAGTTTTGACCATTTTAACGTTGTTAATATGGAGAGACCGGTTGGATTATTATCCATAGAACCACTCTGTATTGGCATAAGCGTCGCGAATCATATATGCCAAAAATAATTGAAGACGGAGTAAAATGCAAGGGCTATCCTGTTTACAGAATAGTGCCTTCGGTTTGTCCAGTCCCAGGACAACTTGTATGGACGAAGGTCTGACAGAGTATATCCAATGGATCGCGTAAGTTGATCTGTTCAAACGTATTCACGTTTGGTGGCAGAGGAATTCGTTTCTCTTAGCTGTATACCCGTGTTATTTTTGGATAAGTCAATTTGTGATTTGGCGGGTATGACGATGTGACATTTCTAAGTGAATGAAGATGGATGTCTGACATAGTATTTCCAGACGATCACGTACATTGATTTCTTCAACTATACCAAGAGTGGAAGCGGAGAAGGAAACTTCCTTTAGCTGACACGTAATGTATGGTTGTAGACATCAATTAGTGATTTTCGATGGATTTGACAATGTAGCATTCGAAGTGAATCTGATGTAATGATAAAGCGTAGCTTCTAGCCTCATCAACGGGTAAATGACAGAAATCGGGCAGGCAGCATGGCTAAGTCGGTCGCACCGAAGTAGGGTGTATAATCACCTATCTAGAGAATATTCATTTGTTTCTTAAATCTATCAATGCTGTCCCATATATATACGGGAACGGTTGCTGATCCCAACCGTTGGTGATGTACATTCGATACACTCAAGCGAAATGAGTGGTCGGTCATGTGTGGCTGAGTTGCAAGATGTTCTTGTTGAACTCCAGTGTATTGTTCCTAGAGTACACTGATCGGAAGGTGATTCAATACCTTGTCATAGTTGGAAATCCATTACCCAATACGTGCTTGCGGTTTTGATTGTATACTATATATGTAGAACGTGAGATGAAAGCGTTTCTGCTAGTTGATATCTATTTGTACATAGACATTATTATAATATCAAAAGGTTTTTGATATAAAGATATTTTGGATTCTCATAAGGGAAAAACCCGTTCCGTTCTGCGGCGTGGTCTTATGAGATATCATTTACTTGTTCATATACCTGTTTAAACTGTTTTACTCATACCAGTCCCATGACTGACCCGGAGTTTATTTGTTTTGTTTTCCCTAAACTCTTGGGTGCCTAAGTTTGTACGGGCAGTCAAGTAGTCTGGAATTTACAGATATACTGGAAGAGCGTGGAGCAGGAGGCTTCAAGATCATATAGCTATAGTTATTTCCGCTGTGTTGTAAGTGCTGTACTCTGATAAGTGCTATGGTATACATAACTGTTATATTTCAAAGTAATGTTATCTATTATATGTTATTCGTTCCGCTGTGAGGTTCGTGTTACTCTGATGTTGTGTTCTTCTTCTTCTTCTATTCTAAGTTTCTATCTTATCTATTCTCACCTTCTAATTTCTTTCATTAATTACCGGGATTTTTCGATGTTTTGGTTATCGACATCGAGCTTATGTCGATAACCAAAGTCGCCGAAAATCCGGGTCGTTACAATTCCACTTTATAACTAATCTCGACATCTCTTTCTGTTACAAACTAATACAATTCCTCGACAATAGTGAAGCCGTTACAGTTGGGGCATTTTAATTAACTCTTAGACCTTGATCAACAACATTCTTATCTTAGAATAGATATAAGTCCGTAACTATAATCCCTTATTATTTCTAATCTTAATCAAACTGTATTTCTTGTTCCCTTTTTCAATATAGGTTCATAACGCATATACTTTCTTTGAAATCTCTGTTGTTTATGGCTATTTTTATTAAATATTAACCTTTCACTTCAGTCTTGTTATACAACTCCATTTATAATTCCTTTCCAAAAACTCTTTAGCACTCTTCGTCTTCTGTTAATTCTCTTTCATTCGAGTTATTTAATTCAAGTAAAACATCTCATTACAAACTTAATACCATCTTAAATGAATTCCATTTAAGAAATACTTGCTTTTAATTATGATAATTAAATAGTAATTAACTTCATCTGTAACACCCCACATCCGTTAGTGTCACTCACAAAGGGAATGCACTAAGTTCTGTGGAGCATTTAGGGTAAAAGATGCAGATAAATTACAAGACAGACAGAAATTAAACAGCGGAAGATAAAACTTTGCTTTATTGATAAAATAATTTGTACAATGATTTCTTTACAATATCAGAGTATCATCTGTCTTACAAAATAAAGAAGCATAAAACAACATTTATATTCCCCAATTTTTGCATGAGCCAGCCATAGCATCTGATAAGAGAATCCAAGCAGACTTCGATAAATCTTCAAGCTGGGAAAGAGTGACAGTCCAACTTAACCTGAGCTATACTACTCCCTCCTCTACTACCGGGGGGGGAACGGAAGAAAAGAAGACGAAAGAAAAACAGAGTCAGACATAAAGCCTGAGTAAGTTCAGTAACTTCTAGCATGTGAACATGGAAAACAAAACGACATGAATTAAATGAATACAAGATTACACCATGACGATAGGGTCAACAAGATTGGACAAGGTAATCACAAGTTATGCTAAGATAAGATAAACTGGATACGCTCTAATACTTTTGCCGCTTCGCTCTAGTACTTCGCCGCTTCGCTATTTCCTTGTTATACTGATTTCTATATCTCTGCACCACCTACCTAGTGTCCCAACTAGTAATGATAACGTGATCCCAATCCCTTTATTTTCCATTGCATTCCGGCTTACATTCATTATTTATTACCTAGATCAAATCTAGGGTTTTCTATCAAGTGCTTTCTAGACTTAACCAGAGTTTACGCTATCTGCTGAACGCTTCTCGGATTTATGCCACCTAGTCCAACTAGGGATTACTCTACCTGTCGAACGATGCCCCCAAGTCAAGGACACACTACCTAGAGTGGTATATGTTCCTATACTTCCCCACGCATGTATCGCGAATCGTTATCGCTTGTCTAGATGCACATGTCCTGTAATGTGCGGTCCGAGTCCTGTGACAGGGCAAATCAAGGAATACAGAACTCGGTCGGGAGCTTTCAGATATCTGCCGATGCAGATGCTAAGGTCTGTTTTTATTCCAGTGGCTATGGTCCCACTTGACCCCTCCCTCAACTAATGAAAGGCACCCTTTGTAAAATGAGAACTATACGCCGGCCCCCGGTGCCCCACTATACTATGGCCATCCTCACCCATAACTAGATAGCAATTATGGTCTTTTGGAGTTCTCCGCCTTTCCGCTTCACGTATCTCGACCGACTCAAGATGGATGGTAGACGACGAGTTGCTATCACAGGGCTACCGTCTTCTCGCCGAATCACGCTGGTCCATCCTAGTCTTTAGGTTGCCACATATATATTGCAACCAAGGCATACCCTCGGTTCTTCTAACGCAGACCTTAACCTCTGTGAGCCCAGGATGATCATCTGCAGCCTCACAGAGGGATACCAAGAGTACCCTCACGTCCCCTCGAAGCCTCGGGCTTCGTAACCCAAATTCGTTGGAGCCTTCTTAAAACCAGATGGATGTCTGCTCCTTCGTGTTATACTAAGAATTACTACTTAGTTCTACTAACTAAGGTTTACCACTTAGTTTCCAAATTCCTTGTTTTCTTAACTAAGTTTTACTAATTAGTCCCTTTTTCAACTGAGGTCTACTACTTAGTTTTCTTTCTCGCCAGGTTGGGTTGGTTAAGTGTCTTTAGTCGATTCAAGCTATCTTAACCCTCTTCCCTTATCCTATTACACTGGTTAAGTGTTATCCCTTCATGCTTTTTACTTAACCCTATTCATTTATCATATTCTGATGGTTAAGCGTTCAAGTTTACTTAACCCTATGGTCTAGTCCAGTTAACATATTAATTTGGCTAAGTGTATTACTTAACCCCAACCTCTAGTCTAACTAACATGTTAAATTGGCTAAGTGTATTAACTTTACTTAGCCCCACCTTCTAGTCTAGTCAACATGTTAATTTGGCTAAGTATTCCCATGGACTTAACCCTCCCATTCTAGCTTTAACTGTGCTAAGTTGGTTAAGTGTTCCCTAACCTTCCCATTCTAGCTTAACCGTGTTAGGTTGGTTAAGTGTTCATATGGACTTAACTCTCCCATTCTTGTTCTAGCTTTAATTAATAAATTAAAGCCGCAACCTCTCACATTAGACAGATATTGCTGCGGTTACTGGATGTGCCGGTCGGTTTCGGGCAGGTTTACACCGCAACTCAGTCTAACCTCGGGTTAGGCATATTCATGTTTTCTAAGTTCAAAGGGTTTTTGATTAATTTCCAAATCTGGTTTTGAAAACAACCATCCCGTCCTTCGGATCAGTTAGGGATAGCCAGGGAGGGCAGGAAACTTGTATTTTCCAAACCCAAGCCTAGACACTATCCTCTCTGTCACCCTAGAACCTTCTGGTCTATGTGTTATAAAAAGGGATGTTATCAAAATACTTTTCTTTTGTTTATAAATTGTTAACAATTTATTTCAAAAGCCCATTTCCCCTTTTTAGACAAATTTGGCCTATATTTATTTGTCAAGCCTACTAGTATACTTATATTCTAGGCCCAAGTCCTAACCCAACATGCAGTTTAGGCCATTTCCTATTTCATTGCCGAAACTAGATTAAATATCCTAGTTTATAATTTATGGCCAAAACTTAACCAAGTTACATATTTTGTGGTAAATGAACAATTTAACATTTATGACGAATTCTATAAGTAAATTACTCCTAATTTACTTATTTCATTACTACTCTTTTAATGTACATTGTCACATTTATTATTATGGCCCATTCTCTCTTATTTATCATATTTATACTTTTTGGTATGTAAATTATACCAAATTTAGTGTCGCTAACCATAATTTATTCTAAACATGACAATTGCTCACAATTATGAATAAATTCAAAATTGTGCTAATATACTTATTCCAAATCAACCTTAATTAACCCAATCTTGGTTTAACATCCTAATTCACAATTTATGGCAAAACTAGAATTATTTTTCTAGTTTACATTTTATGCCTAAATTTTAGCTTACTTACTAACGCTAAATTTAATATGTCAAAATCACATATTCCCTAATCCATGTCAAATTTCCCCGTTTTCATTTTAATATGCATGTCATAATACATATTCCAAATTAGGCCAATTTCCAAGTTTACAATTACGTTCCTATTCATTTCCATGTTTTTCCCCAAATCGCATTCCCACCGTTCGAATAATCGTGATTCAACCTAGATTATAAATAAATCTAGATTCGTAGATAAAAAGGGAATGAATCAAAATGACAAGAAGGGATAATTGGCATAAAAAGGTTTGGATAACAATGTTGGTTCAAGAATATGGGTAGACCTAACTAAATAGGTAAATTCCCACTGTCTTAAAACCAAAGAATGGGCAAAATAGGTTCAAGAACGTGGGTAGACCTAACTTAATAGGTAAATTCCCACTGTCTTAAAACCAAAGAAAAAAACCAAGGAACAGGTAGAATAAATAATTGGGTTTAGACCCAATTTCACAATCACCAAACTAAAGCAATATTTTCCTAATCATGAATCATGGGTGTCAAAATCATAATTGTCCTCATTATGTCATAAGCAATAGTTTATGTCCAATTCAAAGGCTTATGTTCTTAGTCATAAGTAATGTCCATGGTCATAGGCAATATAGGCGATGTTCATAGTCCAAAAAGGCATATGCTTTCAAAGGCCACAGTTCTATAGTCATAGTCACGGTTACAGTCTTATTTGTCCACGAATCATAACAGTTCTTAATTCAGTCCAAGAGTATAAACACAGATTCGAAGAGAGAGAGAGAGAGAGATTTGGCATATTCCTTTATTCCTTTAATTTCATGTCACAAATAAAACAAAATATTCAGATCTAGAAATAACCAACTTACAGAAAATAGATCTAGAAAAGAAGGAAAGCGTGGCTATGATTCGTGCGTCGTTGCTTGAAACTTGTTTGAGCTAGCCTTTGAATTCTTCACTTGAAACTTTGATTTGAATCCCTCCTTAAAAGTCTTTTAGCAGCATCTCCTCATCTTGAATCATATTTTATTTTATTTATTTAAGAAAATTTAGAAGAGGGGAAGAAGCCATGAATCTTAGCAGCATAAGGATAGAAGAGAATTGGTGCAAAGAGAATGAAGACTAGGGCTGTTTATATAGCTGCTCAAGACCTTATCGTACACGCAGCGCTGAGTCAGCATTGAACCTAGTTAAGAAAATAGTCCAGGTACGTAGATGAATCTAGCCAAACCTTATCATACACGCAGTGCTGAGTCAGCATTGGGTCCCACAAGCTATTTTGGCGTAAAAGTTTGATTTTCAAACTTTTGAATTTCTGGAATTTATTTAACTGTTTTATTCACATGAAATATTCTTATATGTATACAATTCCTCTAACGACCATTTTACGTGTATATATATACGCACAACTTTCATTTTATTTTCAAAATTGAAATGATGTTGCCATATTTCATTGACTATAGCCTTATCTTGAATTTTATCTTTCGTATACATATATTTTTGCATATATATATATATATATATTTATATTCTCATATGTATATATACATATATATTCTTTATTTCCTTATATGTACGTTCTTATCCTTTCAAATTTTGAATTTGTATACGTACATATATTTGCATGTTCAGTTGGCCCTCTCTAAAACAAAGATAAAAAATTATGCCGCCGCCGGGGTTCGAACCCCCGACCTCCATGCTACAAATCCAATGCCTTAACCAACTGAGCTACAGAGGCTTTTGTTAATAAGTCTTAGAACAATAATAATTATTGTTCTCTCCTTACTTCCCTTTTTCATGTTAGTTACAATACTTAAATTAAACAACTGCATGGATCTTTTTCTTTTAATTTTTCTTTTAAAAATTAATTATACTTTAATTTGAGAATCTTAATGTCGCAGAATTACGGGGTGTTACATTCTCCCCTACTTAAAAGGATTTCGTCCCCGAAATCTTCAAGTTAGGAAGAATGTGTCCTACCATCCAATCACCCATCTACTCAACCATTCAATCACAGGCATTCATTGTCCTTAAAAGATTTCTAATGCTTTCATGTTCATATGCATAGTGTGTGTATATGTCTCTATCTAATGCAAAATCAGGCGGTCTACTGATTCAGTTGACCTCCTTAATGCAAATCATGTTAGTGCCATGCGTCCAATCATGCATGCAAACATCCATAGTCATGTAAATACTACATGCGTGCACAGCCATTCATCCATATGCAACGTCCATATGATATCATATCAAGTTCAACTTATAAACAAATGCATATATGTAAATGCAATATGAGAGCGTCTGAACTTGATCTAGTGCCTAATACGTATGCATATGCATCCACAAGCAACCATTTGCAACCATTCAACCATAACATGTTTCAAATACATGTTTACATCCATTGGCTTCTACCTAAGGATCGCAGATACGACCTAGAGGATATACTTTGGAAAGATAGAAACAACTACGCGTAAAGCTCCTAAACAGAGAAATCAAGGATGCACCCTTAAGGAAAAAGGGCATGTTGCTAGTATCTAGCCTTCTTGAGCTTTACTCCACTGTATCTTAACCAATTTATCTTCACGATTGTGAAGTTCCTAACCTCCATTTCCAAAATAAACAGATGTCAATCACGGTACCAAGTGTATGATTAGAGGTCTCTCCCTTATCCACCATGCCATAACTATAAGGGTTGAAAGATCACTACGCGCTTTTTAGAGCGCATGTCACAACTATTCATCTCTCACGCAAACCATCCTAGCCGAACTCGACATTCCTCAAGTACAAGCCCCAAAGGCCTAAACCAATATCAGACAAGAACCCAAGGAATATCTCCCCCGAATTTAGACGATCTACGTGAGATGATATAAGCAAACTCGATAGCTATTCTCAAATCCCTACTAACAAAAAAATAAACTGGTCGGACCACCAATTGGATTTGAGAGTCTAGTGGGATCTTTCTACTATACAAGTACTATGGTGCAGAGACCCAACTATGAAAGTGGATATGAACAAATGAGAAGCGCTAGAACCTAAGGAAATAGCACGAACAGAAAACTAGACTCTTCCAACCGGACTACCTTTCTCCTAGGTACGCTTGGTGGCGAAAGCATGTACTTGTCCTTCTGAAAATCCCGTCCTCGTTCTTGCCCTTGTCCTTAAGTATATGCCCTATCATACCCTAGTAAAGACACTTCCTCTTGTCTTAGGCTTTATAATTTCTTCCTCCTTCGTGTGCTAAGTCTACATCCATGAATTCCTCATCCTAGGGTTATGCTCCTTAGCCAAACTCCTCATCCCCTTCCGTGTGTAGTCATGTTGACAAATCTCTCGAAAACTGCCTCCATCGTCCGGAAAACCTTATAAGCTTTGAAAGAAAACTGCCCGTAGATGAAACAACTACGGCTATGGATGGAAGCCGGGCACTACTTTGCCCTTCGATGAGGTTACCTCCCAGAAAGCCAGGAGCCCCAGAGACTCAAGAAAGAAGGAGACAAGAATTTAAACAGAGGAAGAGAAGATAGTGCGTATGGCTTTGGGGAATATGCCTTTAAAACAAATCTCTTCTTTTGAAAATGCTTCTTTTAAAACCGTTTGAAAATAATTTTTCAAATCCTTTATCTGATCTGGTAACCTTCAGCTCTGATACCACGTGTAACACCCCACATCCGTTAGTGTCACTCACAAAGGGAATGCACTAAGTTCTGTGGAGCATTTACGGTAAAAGATGCAGATAAATTACAAGACAGACAGAAATTAAACAGCGGAAGATAAAACTTTGCTTTATTGATAAAATAATTTGTACAATGATTTCTTTACAATATCAGAGTATCATCTGTCTTACAAAATAAAGAAGCATAAAACAACATTTATATTCCCCAATTTTTGCATGAGCCAGCCATAGCATCTGATAAGAGAATCCAAGCAGACTTCGATAAATCTTCAAGCTGGGAAAGAGTGACAGTCCAACTTAACCTGAGCTATACTACTCCCTCCTCTACTACCTTGGGGGGGGGGAACGGAAGAAAAGAAGACGAAAGAAAAACAGAGTCAGACATAAAGCCTGTGTAAGTTCAGTAACTTCTAGCATGTGAACTTGGAAAACAAAACGACATGAATTAAATGAATACAAGATTACACCATGACGATAGGGTCAACAAGATTGGACAAGGTAATCACAAGTTATGCTAAGATAAGATAAACTGGATACGCTCTAATACTTTTGCCGCTTCGCTCTAGTACTTCGCCGCTTCGCTATTTCCTTTTATACTGATTTCTATATCTCTGCACCACCTACCTAGTGTCCCAACTAGTAATGATAACGTGATCCCAATCCCTTTATTTTCCATTGCATTCCGGCTTACATTCATTATTTATTACCTAGATCAAATCTAGGGTTTTCTATCAAGTGCTTTCTAGACTTAACCAGAGTTTACGCTATCTGTTGAACGCTTCTCGGATTTATGCCACCTAGTCCAACTAGGGATTACTCTACCTGTCGAACGATGCCCCCAAGTCTAGGACACACTACCTAGAGTGGTATATGTTCCTATACTTCCCCACGCATGTATCGCGAATCGTTATCGCTTGTCTAGATGCACATGTCCTGTAATGTGCGGTCCGAGTCCTGTGGCAGGGAAAATCAAGGAATACAGAACTCGGTCGGGAGCTTTCAGATATCTGCCGATGCAGATGCTAAGGTCTGTTTTTATTCCAGTGGCTATGGTCTCACTTGACCCCACCCTCAACTAATGAAAGGCACCCTTTGTAAAATGAGAACTATACGCCGGCCCCCGGTGCCCCACTATCCTATGGCCATCCTCACCCATAACTAGATAGCAATTATGGTCTTTTGGAGTTCTCCGCCTTTCCGCTTCACGTATCTCGACCGACTCAAGATGGATGGTAGACGACGAGTTGCTATCACAGGGCTACCGTCTTCTCGCCGAATCACGCTGGTCCATCCTAGTCTTTAGGTTGCCACATATATATTGCAACCAAGGCATACCCTCGGTTCTTCTAACGCAGACCTTAACCTCTGTGAGCCCAGGATGATCATCTGCAGCCTCACAGAGGGATACCAAGAGTACCCTCACGTCCCCTCGAAGCCTCGGGCTTCGTAACCCAAATTCGTTGGAGCCTTCTTAAAACCAGATGGATGTCTGCTCCTTCGTGTTATACTAAGAATTACTACTTAGTTCTACTAACTAAGGTTTACCACTTAGTTTCCAAATTCCTTGTTTTCTTAACTAAGTTTTACTAATTAGTCCCTTTTTCAACTGAGGTCTACTACTTAGTTTTCTTTCTCGCCAGGTTGGGTTGGTTAAGTGTCTTTAGTCGATTCAAGCTATCTTAACCCTCTTCCCTTATCCTATTACACTGGTTAAGTGTTATCCCTTCATGCTTTTTACTTAACCCTATTCATTTATCATATTCTGATGGTTAAGCGTTCAAGTTTACTTAACCCTATGGTCTAGTCCAGTTAACATATTAATTTGGCTAAGTGTATTACTTAACCCCAACCTCTAGTCTAATTAACATGTTAAATTGGCTAAGTGTATTAACTTTACTTAGCCCCACCTTCTAGTCTAGTCAACATGTTAATTTGGCTAAGTATTCCCATGGACTTAACCCTCCCATTCTAGCTTTAACTGTGCTAAGTTGGTTAAGTGTTCCTTAACCTTCCCATTCTAGCTTAACCGTGTTAGGTTGGTTAAGTGTTCATATGGACTTAACTCTCCCATTCTTGTTCTAGCTTTAATTAATAAATTAAAGCCGCAACCTCTTACATTAGACAGATATTGCTGCGGTTACTGGATGTGCCGGTCGGTTCCGGGCAGGTTTACACCGCAACTCAGTCTAACCTCGGGTTAGGCATATTCATGTTTTCTAAGTTCAAAGGGTTTTTGATTAATTTCCAAATCTGGTTTTGAAAACAACCATCCCATCCTTCGGATCAGTTAGGGATAGCCAGGGAGGGCAGGAAACTTGTATTTTCCAAATCCAAGCCTAGACACTATCCTCTCTGTCACCCTAGAACCTTCTGGTCTATGTGTTATAAAAAGGGATGTTATCAAAATACTTTTCTTTTGTTTATAAATTGTTAACAATTTATTTCAAAAGCCCATTTCCCCTTTTTAGACAAATTTGGCCTATATTTATTTGTCAAGCCTACTAGTATACTTATATTCTAGGCCCAAGTCCTAACCCAACATGCAGTTTAGGCCATTTCCTATTTCATTGTCGAAACTAGATTAAATATCCTAGTTTATAATTTATGGCCAAAACTTAACCAAGTTACATATTTTGTGGTAAATGAACAATTTAACATTTATGACGAATTCTATAAGTAAATTACTCCTAATTTACTTATTTCATTACTACTCTTTTAATGTACATTGTCACATTTATTATTATGGCCCATTCTCTCTTATTTATCATATTTATACTTTTTGGTATGTAAATTATACCAAATTTAGTGTCGCTAACCATAATTTATTCTAAACATGACAATTGCTCACAATTATGAATAAATTCAAAATTGTGCTAATATACTTATTCCAAATCAACCTTAATTAACCCAATCTTGGTTTAACATCCTAATTCACAATTTATGGCAAAACTAGAATTATTTTTCTAGTTTACATTTTATGCCTAAATTTTAGCTTACTTACTAACGCTAAATTTAATATGTCAAAATCACATATTCCCTAATCCATGTCAAATTTCCCCGTTTTCATTTTAATATGCATGTCATAATACATATTCCAAATTAGGCCAATTTCCAAGTTTACAATTACGTTCCTATTCATTTCCATGTTTTTCCCCAAATCGCATTCCCACCGTTCGAATAATCGTGATTCAACCTAGATTATAAATAAATCTAGATTCGTAGATAAAAAGGGAATGAATCAAAATGACAAGAAGGGATAATTGGCATAAAAAGGTTTGGATAACAATGTAGGTTCAAGAATATGGGTAGACCTAACTAAATAGGTAAATTCCCACTGTCTTAAAACCAAAGAATGGGCAAAATAGGTTCAAGAACGTGGGTAGACCTAACTTAATAGGTAAATTCCCACTGTCTTAAAACCAAAGAAAAAAACCAAGGAACAGGTAGAATAAATAATTGGGTTTAGACCCAATTTCACAATCACCAAACTAAAGCAATATTTTCCTAATCATGAATCATGGGTGTCAAAATCATAATTGTCCTCATTATGTCATAAGCAATAGTTTATGTCCAATTCAAAGGCTTATGTTCTTAGTCATAAGTAATGTCCATGGTCATAGGCAATATAGGCGATGTTCATAGTCCAAAAAGGCATATGCTTTCAAAGGCCACAGTTCTATAGTCATAGTCACGGTTACAGTCTTATTTGTCCTCGAATCATAACAGTTCTTAATTCAGTCCAAGAGTATAAACACAGATTCGAAGAGAGAGAGAGAGATTTGGCATATTCCTTTATTCCTTTAATTTCATGTCACAAATAAAACAAAATATTCAGATCTAGAAATAACCAACTTACAGAAAATAGATCTAGAAAAGAAGGAAAGCGTGGCTATGATTCGTGCGTCGTTGCTTGAAACTTGTTTGAGCTAGCCTTTGAATTCTTCACTTGAAACTTTGATTTGAATCCCTCCTTAAAAGTCTTTTAGCAGCATCTCCTCGTCTTGAATCATATTTTATTTTATTTATTTAAGAAAATTTAGAAGAGGGGAAGAAGCCATGAATCTTAGCAGCATAAGGATAGAAGAGAATTGGTGCAAAGAGAATGAAGACTAGGGCTGTTTATATAGCTGCTCAAGACCTTATCGTACACGCAGCGCTGAGTCAGCATTGAACCTAGTTAATAAAATAGTCCAGGTACGTAGATGAATCTAGCCAAACCTTATCATACACGCAATGCTGAGTCAGCATTGGGTCCCACAAGCTATTTTGGCGTAAAAGTTTGATTTTCAAACTTTTGAATTTCTGGAATTTATTTAACTATTTTATTCACATGAAATATTCTTATATGTATACAATTCCTCTAACGACCATTTTACGCGTATATATATACGCACAACTTTCATTTTATTTTCAAAATTGAAATGATGTTGCCATATTTCATTGACTGTAGCCTTATCTTGAATTTTATCTTTCGTATACATATATTTTTGCATATATATATATATATATATTTATATTCTCATATGTATATATACATATATATTCTTTATTTCCTTATATGTACGTTCTTATCCTTTCAAATTTTGAATTTGTATACGTACATATATTTGCATGTTCAGTTGGCCCTCTCTAAAACAAAGATAAAAAATTATGCCGCCGCCGGGGTTCGAACCCCCGACCTCCATGCTACAAATCCAATGCCTTAACCAACTGAGCTACAGAGGCTTTTGTTAATAAGTCTTAGAACAATAATAATTATTGTTCTCTCCTTACTTCCCTTTTTCATGTTAGTTACAATACTTAAATTAAACAACTGCATGGATCTTTTTCTTTTAATTTTTCTTTTAAAAATTAATTATACTTTAATTTGAGAATCTTAATGTCGCAGAATTACGGGGTGTTACGGTGTTACATCATCATTACTGAAGTAAACAGTTTACTTCATAACAGAATGGTTGCTCAAATAAATAATAACTAATTGTGCTTAGTTCGATAATCATTTAAACTTCATTAATTGAAAAGTAATTAATAAGAAATCTTATTAATTTTGATCAATTTCTCGCTATGTCATTAGCATTGGATTAATTGAAAATCAATTTATTGAATAATCAATTTTCAAATCAACTTCAAATAGGAATGGCAATGGGGCGGGTCGGGGCGGGTTTCTCATGCCCCAGACCCGACCCGGACTTTTTAAACCCCGCCCCAGACCCGCCCCGTAGACCCGGTGCGGGTCTGGAATTTCGCCCCGTACCCGAAACCCGTACGGGTCAGGGTAGACCCGACCCGACCCGCGACCCGGTGATATTATGTTCTACTGTACACAAGTTTATATATTTATATTTTTTATCACTAAATGATAAATTATAAGCATATTATAATGTGTTCACAATGACAAGAGAACATTATAAAATGAGTTGTAAGATAATAGTTCAAAATGTATGCATTTGTTATTGTATGATTATCATTGATGTAACTTAATACGATGAAATTTTTATAGTTTTCAATTAAAAGAATATAATATTCAAGTTATAACTATGTAAATCTAAGAAGATTAACAAGTAATAGTTATAGTTATAAATAGTTTGAATGATGTTTCGATCATGCGGGTCGGGTTGGGGCGGGTTAGCCATGCCCCAGACCCGACCCTAGACCCGGACCTCCAAAAGCGGGTCGCGGGTCTACCCGCCCCGAAGACCCTATGGGGCGGGTCTAAATGGGTCAAAACAGGGGCGGGTCAAGCGGGTTTGGACCCTAGACCCACCCCATTGCCATCCCTAACTTCAAACCATCAGTTAATTCGTTAACTGATTTTAATTACTTCTTACCATTAGATTAATATAATTAATCTAATTATTGCTTTAATTATAAAAAAAATATAACTTAACTTCGTTGATTTTCCTGACGGCAAAACAATTTCTTAAATTAAAGATGGGTTTATGGTCGACTGTTACCTTTTTCTTCATCGATATTGTTTATCAAAATAACTATGAATTTCTATTCAACATCAATATTCACACAGGGTTTCAATGTTATTTGGGTTCAAACAGTGTCTAAATAATATCAAACAAACAATACATATAAATATAAATATTTAGGAATCCGGTTGGATTCCTCCAACCGGTTTCCACATCCACAGATGTTAGCCAACACAATGTACACTAATTCCATACTGAGGAATATATAATCGATGAATTCAGTACCCTACCAATGATGTGTACATATGCAACGATATATAATATTCAACCAATTTAATTATAATCTACCTTATCAACCATCACACAACATTCAACCATTATTTTAAAATATAATTATAATATTTTAAAATAGATCAGAGTTAGTGAATTTACTCACCTTTGCGCGTTAACCGTTAAATAACGATTTGCGTCAGTTGATTTTACCCGGCGTTTTAATTGCCTAAAACCGTAACGTGCTCCACATCACTCTCCGTTGGTGCTATTGTGTTGCTTGCGTTCATGCGATCCGTCCATAGCTTGTCCAACAAATCATTGCCGAAATCTACCTGCATGTCCTCAATATTTCGAATGCCACTTCTTTAATTCCCGTCTCCACCACTCAGGACAACTCCAATTCATCAGATTCTGTCAGAAGATATCCTCTACCAAGCCTCGTCGCACCAGCAGCATTGGCCCTGTGTTAAACCATTTTCAAAACTTTCCTGGCAAACAACGCTTATCCCATTGATCATTAGCGCTGCCATGTATAGTTGGAACTGATCCCTTACTGTATACCCTCCATTTTTCTTAACACAGAAACGCCTCTCCGTTCCTTTATGTAATCCACCGCATCATACACCTTTTCCCTTACGTCATTTGTTCCATCCCCCTTCTACTCGCCTGCATCTTTCTATATCCTTCTTTCATGTCCCTTCATCTCATTCAACTTGTCCATCATTATATGAACAGTCGCAATCCCTTCATTATCTTCAACACTACAGTATCTCATAAAGTCACTTCATCTATACAATACCCCTCTTAGCTATATTCCCATTACTACCTTTACACAGGCAACTGCGTTTGATGCCAGCCAACATTGTTTTGTTTAAAACTCATTAAAACACGAACTGCACTTGCAACAAGCCTTCTTCACCAACCACTTGCTTCTCACTTCAAAATAAATGCACTACTCTTTTCAACTTCATGTTCCCAGTAAAACAATAGTACCTCGTTTTCACACATTTAGAATGACCGAACTCCCATCCTAATACTCCCTCTTCATGCAACAGGACCTGCTTGTTCAAATCCCAGTCACATGTTCTTGCATTAAAACTCAGTCACTCTCTCTACTATCCATACAAACTACATGCGCATGCTCACGGCTCTCTTCTTCTTCTGCACATTCCGTCGACCAGCTTCAGCCCTGACGCTGCATTCCATGTATAGCGCTTCATTTTCAACCAAACATCGTCACGCACAGAACTCCCATCACCAGGCAAATCCCTTAAATACGTACAGTTTCTTCCCAGTCTCTCTAACATGCCACTAACGCATCTATAACTACCAATATGGAACTGATGCTATTGAAATAAGGATGGTAATACATAAATTTTGGATTCATTGGAGGGTTTTTGGATCTTGTTTAGATTTTAAAGTGGAGAGTATGATTTTTCTTAATGCTTTGAAACCATCATCGTAGTTCGGTTCTCTTCTTTAACCTGAAGCAGAAAACGAATGAAGTATGGTTCGTACTTATATAGTTATTAATTCCTTAGTGGCCAAGGAATAGAGTTGTGTAGGCGTTGAAATTTATCAATGTTAGGGTAGTTGTTACCCTATGATGAGTTTTCTTCTCAAGGTTTTTTCTTGGATTTGAAAGGATATAGATTGATTTGTCATGACATATAATAGGCGTTACCTTAGCAAATATAGGCAGTACTTAACCACATAGCTTAATGGCTAGGGTATCCATAATAAGTTTATTTTCTTTTTAAAACAAATGAACGTCTCCATCATTTCATACTTGTTGTCCACCTTGGCCACTCACAACTTCAACCATCCCTTTACAATTTTTATTTTTATCAATTTATTTTAGACCTCGAAATATAAGGGAGTCTACAGTTTTCCTTCGAGTAGGAAATGATTTAGCAAATAAAAGATTTAAAGTTTTTCTTTTCTGAAGATGGGCGAGAATGTGTGCTTACATATAGTGGGAAAGAGATGGATAAGTGGAGTACAGTATAGGGGTGAATATTCCAACTAGCGGTGTGATTTAGGGGATGGTGTTTGAGTGTGCTTCTGAACGAATAGGGAAATGGTGTTCATTTAATTTATACGAGACTTAAATGCATGAACCATGCTGCTTACTACATTCTATAGTATAGCTAGTATATTTTCAATGTTAGAGAGGTAAGGTATGGTCTACATCATAAAAAGAAGAGTCACGAATACATATTATATTGTGCGTCTGATATTTGACTTTTACGTACCAGGCTACGTAATATTGCACTCATGTTCGAGTATGCCAGGGACAGAAATAAGAATAAGGTCATATTGAGTGAGGTGCCACGGTGCCAAAAATATAAAAATATCGGTAGATTAACTCATATTTTGAAACCCCAAAATTCGATACAGGATGCACAATACTCCTAATAAAAAGTTGCGTATTTAATTAATTAAAAATTACAGTAAAATTCTAAAAATTAAATTTTCACTACGTATCAAAAGAATCTTGTCCAAATTCGAATCCGATATTTAAATATATTTAAATAACCGTTATAGCCATGAACGAATATGCCGCTGCTTTTTTGAATATTTAATTTGGACATAACTTCCCATTTATAATAAGAAATCTTGGTTTCTCACTTCCATTAGAGAAACGTAGTTTATTAGATTCAAAGGTCTCTTGTTTCGAGGAAATCCGATTTATAACGAACCATGTATAGTCGTTTGAAGTTCAAACTTTAAATTACGAACTACCGCGTCATTATGAGCTCGATTATATTTAATATATATTTTTAAACGTTCAACTTCGTTTTAATTAATATATAAATCCACTTATATCACGAATTCAATATTTAATCTGATTTAAATATTTAAATACAAACCGATAAAAATGCGGGACGTTACATTCCTTCCCCCTTAAAAGAATTTCGTCCCCGAAATTGCTAAGATGTGGAGGTGCTCTAATTCTAACTCCTCACAACCTGCTTGGTTGAAATTTCATACTTCACATATCCATAACTCAATCCTTGCGTCGAATCTTTTATCTTTATATCAATAATTCTCTTATACTCAAGCCCTATTTCATTTCAACTTCCAGTTCCATCTCACTTCCAAATTCTTGGTCAACAATCCAAATCCAAAACCAAACTCGGTTCCAATCTAATATCTCATTTCACAAATTCACTTACTTTACAAGTTTCCAATTTTATTCAACTTCGTTAAATTTCTATTTATTTATTTCATAAGTAAATTTTAAATTTCAAATTTCAAAATTCAAATTCTTCAGGTTTTTATTCCAAATCACTTTGAAATAATATATATATTCATAACATAGCAATTCAAAATATTTGAATTTTCTAACAACTTATTTCAAATCAAAATCTTTGGTAGTAACCCCTCACTTAGAAACTCGAAAATGAGCGTCGATGATGTCCGGATCATCATCGGAATTTATTTTCCAGTGATTAGAGTGAGTTCAATACTATATTACTTTTCAAACTCATTTATAAACACTTCCATTTCAAATATCTTTCAGATTGCTTGGAAAACAATCTTAAATCTCCCCAGGATTTTAAATTTCTATATATTTAATCCTTTTCCAAGTTTCCAAGGTTTATTTCTATTCTGGATTTAAATTTGGATTTAATCCATTAAATTTCACAAATTACATAATACGAGTTCTGATGGGTTATTTACGTAACCATCTTAACCATAATGTTATTCGATTATAATAATAAAAAAATATATCCAATATATTGAATAATTCCAATAATATATACTTTCTTTATATCAAAATATATTTTTGGGTAAAATATTTCATTTACCCAGCCTTTATAAACAATATTGTGTTGAATAACTCTGTTCAAGAGTTTAGAAACACCTATCGATACAGTTTGCAATCCAGTATCGACCAGAATTCATAAACCACTCGCCAAACCAATCGACACAATATAAAACAATTTTTATATAAATTTACAAATACGTTCACTCATATATGTACACTCAAACTCAATCTAGGGTATTACTAACCCAATCTCTATTGAGTCACGCCACATAGCCAAGGTAATCACTTAACCTTGCTCTGATACCAACTGTAATGACCTAAAAATCCGTACCAATTTGAGCTGACTAATACCCTACACATTCAACTCAAAGTGCACGAAAATTCAGATCATTAACAGAAAGAAATAAGAGGATGAGAAAGATAAGATAGAACTAATAGAATAGAAGAAGAAGAACACAACTGAGCAGAATTAGAGTAAACACGAATCTCATAGCGGAACGAATAAAATGTATTATATAACATAACTTTGAAATACAAAACTGTATTGTATGTACATACCATTATCAGAGTACAATACATCATATCACAGCAGAAAAAATCTCTAAATACTAACGGTGAAGCCTTCTGCTTTTAGCTCCTCCATGTATATCTGTAAAAGCCTGAAACACTTGACTGCCCATACAAATTTTGGCACCCAAGAGTTTAGGGAAAACAAAAAAATAAACTCTGGGTCAGTCATGGGACTGGTGTGAGTAAATTCCAACCATACTGTTTAACTTTGAAAATCCTTTTAAAACAAAAGGATAATAGTAAGACCAACCCACACATAAACATGGACGGTTTTTACCTTACTATAACCCAAAATATTTTGATATCAAAGTCCAGTGATATTATAATAATGCCTAATCAAGTAAATAACCAAATAGCAGAACGCTTGCATCTCACGCTCTACATACATAGTATAAAATCAAAAACCACAGGGTGCTTATTGGAGATTTGATTCCAACTATGACAAGGTATGGGGCCACCTACCGATAGTGTATCTCTAGAGGGGAATACACTGGGTTCAACAAGAACGTCTTGCAACCCGGCCCACACATGACCGACCACTCATTTCGATTGAGTGTATCGAATGTATATCACCAACGGTTGGGCTCAAACCACTATTTCCTGAAAAGGGACAGCATCGAAATAGATTAAAGAAGTAAAAGGAATTTCTCTAGATAAGTGATTATACACCCTAATAGGAGCGACCCACATAGCCATACTGCCTGCCCGATTTTTGTCATTTCCTGGTTGTGAAGCCTTAGGCTATGTCTATCTTTTAGAACATCTGGCCATCATACACTTTGAATGTCACATCGTCAAACCCATCAAATCACTAGTTGATCTTCCCAAAAATATTACGGGTATAAAAGCTAAGAGAAACGAATTTCTCCGCCACCAGATGTAATACTTTGAAAAGATCGTCTTATGTGACCGTTAGGAATGCTCTGTCAGACATTCGTCCATACAAGTTGTCCTGGGACTGGACAAACAGAAAAAACTATTCTGGAATATGACGACCCTTGCATTTCACTCTGTCTTCAATTGTCTTCAGCATAGTCAAATTCGCAATGCTTATGCCTATTCAGAGTGGTTTTCGGATAATAGATCCAACCGGTCTATCCGTATTGACAACGAGGGTCAAAACACTTCGATAGTCGATGATTTAACTATCGAAGTAAAAACAACATCCATTCTAATGTATAACTAAACATCATACAACCACGGGCGCTTTTTATTTAACATTCGTTTTATTATTCAAATTCCCATATCTTACTATATATTTCTCAAACCCCGTTTTAGCACTTTCACACTTCTTGGAAAACATTCTCAGTTATTATAAACTCTTATTCTTATATTTCTTTGGACAACATCGTTACTTATTACTTTAGAATAAGTGGATTTCAAACCAAGTTGTTTCATTTCCTAGGAAGTAGTGCTATATATAAAAATCACGCTTAAGCTTGGTTAACAATGCTAATTTATCGTTATAGTTCAAAACTGGTCATACGCTGTAATATTCCCCTTTATAACTAATCTTGACACAACAGTCGCGCTTAAGCCTGGTCAACAACGTTATTTTATCATTACAGTTCAAATACTTGCAATATATTCCACTTTATAACTAATCTCAACATCTCTTTCCGTTACAAACTAATACCATTCCTCGACAATAGTGAAGCCGTTCAAGTTGGGGTATTTTAATTACCTCTCAGACCTTGATCAACAACATTCTTATCTTAGAATAGATATAAGTCCGTAACTCTAATCCGTTATTATTTCTAATCTTAATCAAACTGTATTTCTGGTTCCCTTTTTCAATATAGTTTCATAACGCATATACTTTCTTTGAAATCTCTGTTGTTTATGGCTATTTTTATTAAATATTAACCCTTCACTTTAGTCTCGTTATACAACTCCATTTATAATTCCTTTCCCAAAACTCTTTAACACTCTTTGTCTTCTGTTAATTATCTTTCATTCGAATTATTTAATTCAAGTAAAACATCTCATTACAAACTTAATACCATCTTAAATGAATTCCATTTAAGAAACACTTGCTTTTAATTAAGATAATTAAATAGTAATTAACTTCATCATTACTGAAGTAAAGAATTTACTTCATAACAGATTGGTTGCTTAAATAAATAATAACTAATTGTGCTTAGTTCGATAATCATTTAAACTTTATTAATTGAAAAGTAATTAATAAGAAATCTTATTAATTTTGATCAATTTCTCGCTGAGTCATTAGCATTGGATTAATTGAAAATCAATTTACTAAATAATCAATTTTCAAATCAACTTCAAACCATCAGTTAATTCATTAACTTATTTTAATTACTTCTTACCATTAGATTAATATAATTAATCTAATTATTACTTTAATTATAAAAATATAAAAAAATATTTATAACTTAACTTCATTGATTTTCCAGACGGCAAAACAATTTCTTAACTTAAAGATGGGTTTATGGTCGACTATTGCCACTTTCTTCATCGATATCGTTTATCAAAATAACGTTGAATTTCTATTCAACATCAGTATTCACATAGGGTTTCAATGTTATTTGGGTTCAAGCAGTGCCTAAATAATATCAAACAAACAATACATATAAATATTTAGGAATCCGATTGGATTCCTCCAACTGGTTTCCATATCCATAGATGTTAGCCAACATAATGTACACTAATTCCATACTGAGGAATATATAATCGATGAACTCAGTACCCTACCAATGATGTGTACATACGCACCGATATATAATATTCAACCAATTTAATTGTAATCTACGTAATCAACCATCACACAGCATTCAACCATTATTTTAAAGTATAATTATAACATTTTAAAATAGATCAGAGTTAGTGAATTTACTCAGCTTAGCGCGTTAACCGTTAAATAACGTTTTGCGTCAGTTGATTTTACCCGACGTTTTAATTGCCTAAAACCGTAACGTGCTCCACATCACTCTTCGTTGGTGCTATTGTGTTGCTTGCGTCCATGCGATCCATCCTTAGCTTGTCCAACAAATCACCGAAATCTACCCGCATGTGCTCAATATTTCGAATGCCACTTCTTTAATTCCCGTCTCCACCACTCAGGACAACTCCAATTCATCAGATTCTGTCAGAAGATATCTGCTACCGAGCCTCGTCGCACCAGCAGTGTTGGCCCTGTATTAAACCATTTTCAAAACTTTCCTGGCAAACAACGCTTATCCCATTGATCATTAGCGCCGCCATGTATAGCTGGAGCTGATCCCTTAGAGCACAACCAACAATGGCTTGTTCAGTGACTAAACAAGCCACGGAGCAAACAGGTATGGCTTGTTTACTTCCCCGTAGCTAGGTTGGAACCCGTTCGTGTCCGGTTGAGTGAACAGAGGCTAGTGGTTAAAATGGCGAAGTGTTTGCCGTTTTAAGTTTATAACGGCAAATACTTTGCCGTTATAAGTTTATAACGGCAAACACTTCGCCGTTATAAACTTTTAATAATAAAAAACCATGAAAATGTTGTTTGCTGTTGTGAACAGCGGTAATATTGGATGAAAGGGGAGTTTGCTGTTCTATGTTATTTGTATTATATAATATATTTTTTAAGTGGTTTGTGGCTGGTTGTGGCTAGTTTTGTATTGCTGGTTGCTCGGTGGCTTGTTTGGATGAAAGAGAAAAGGTGAACAAAACGAATGGTTGGTTATGGTCTTACTGTATACCCTCCATTTTTCTTAACACAGAAACGTCTCTCTGTTCCTTCATGTAATCCGCCGCATCATACACCTTTTCCCTCATGTCATTTGTTCCATCCCCCTTCTACTTGCCTGCATCTTTCTATATCCTTCTTTCACGTCCCTTCATCTCATTCAAATTGTCCATCATTATACGAACAGTCGCAATCCCTTCATCATCTTCAACACTACAGTATCTCATAAAGTCACTTCATCTATACAATACCCCTCTCAGCTATATTCCCACTACTACCTTTACACAGGCAGCTGCGTTTGATACCAGCCAACATTGTTTTGTTTAAAACTCATTAAAACACGAACCGCACTTGCAACAAGCCTTCTTCACCAACCACTGGCTTCTCGCTTCAAAATAAATCCACTACCCTTCTCAAGTTCATGTTCCCAGTAAAACAATAGTACCTCATTTTAACACATTTAGAATGACCGAACTCCCATCCTAATACTCCCTCTTCATGCACCAGGACCTGCTTGTTCAAATCCCAGTCACATGTTCTTGCATTAAAACTCCATCACTCTCTCTACTGTCCATACAAACTACATGCGCATGCTCACGGCTCTCTTCTTCTTCTGCACATTCCGTCGATCAGCTTCAGCCCTGACGTTGAATTCCATGTATAACGCTTCATTTTTAACCAACCATCGTAGTGCACAGAACTCCCATCACCAGGCAAATCCCTTAAATACGTACAGTTTCTTCCCAGTCTCTCTAACATGCCACTAACGCAACTATAAATACCAATATGGAACTGATGCTGTTGAAATAAGGATGGTAGTACATAAATTTTGGATTCATTGGAGGGTTTTTGGATCTTGTTTAGATTTTAAAGTGGAGAGTATGATTATTCTTAATGATGTGAAACCATCATCGTAGTTCAGTTCTCTTCTTTAACCTGGAGTAGAAAACGAATGAAGTATGGTTCATACTTGTATAGTTATTAATTCCTTGGTGGCCAAGGAATAGACTTATGTAGTCGTTGAAATTTATAAATGTTAGGGTAGCTGTTACCTTGTGATGAGTTTTCTTCTCACGGTTTTTTTCTTGGATTTGAAAGGATATAGATTGATTTGTCATGACATATAATAGGCGTTACCTTAGCAAATATAGGCAGTACTTAACCACATAGCTTAATGGCTAGGGTATCCATAATAAGTTTATTTTCTTTTTAAAACAAATGAACGTCTCCATCATTTCATACTTGCTGTCCACCTTGGCCACTCACTACCTCAACCATCCCTTTACAATTTTTATTTTTATCAATTTATTTTAGACCTCGAAATATAAGGGAGCCTACTATTTTCCTTCGAGTAGGAAATGATTGGGAAAATAAAAAATTTATAGTTTTTCTTTTCTGAAGATGGGCGAGAATGCGTGCATACATATAGTGGGAAAGAGATGGATAAGTGGAGTACAGTATAGGGGTGAATATTCCAACTAGCGGTGTGATTTAGGGGATGGTGTTTGCGTGTGCTTCTGAACGAATAGGGAAATGGTGTTCATTTAATTTATACGAGACTTAAATGCATGAACCATGCTGCTTATTACATTCTATAGTATAGCCAGTATATTTCCTATGTTAGAGAGGTAAGGTATGGTCTACATCATAAAAAGAAGAGTCACGAATACATATTATATTGTGCGTCTGATATTTGACTTTTATGTACCATGCTACGTAATATTGCACTCATGTTCAAATCTGCTAGGGACAAAAATAAGAATACGGTCATATCGAGTGAGGTGCCACGGTGCCAAAAATATAAAAATATCGGTAGATTAACTCATATTTTGAAACCCCAAAATACCGATACAGGATGCACAATACTCCAAATAAAAAGTTGTGTATTTAATTAATTAAAAATTACAGTAAAATTCTAAAAATTAAATTTTCACTACGTCTCAAAAGAATCTTGTCCAAATTCGAATCCGATATTTAAATATATTTAAATAACCGTCATAGCCATAAACGAATATGCTGCTGCTTTTCTGAATATTTAATTTGGACATAACTTCCCATTTATAATACGATATCTTGGTTTTTCACTTCCATTAGAGAAATGCAGTTCATTAGATTCAAAGGTCTCTTGTTTTGAGGAAATCCGATTTATAACAAACATGTATAGTCGTTTGAAGTTCAGATTTTAAATTACGAACTGTCGCGTCGTTATGAGCCCGATTATATTTAATATATATTTTTATACGTTCAACTTCATTTTAATTAATATATAAATCCACTTATATCATGAATTCAATATTTAAACTAATTTAAATATTTAAATACAAACCGATAAAAATGCGGGACATTACAAAACTGGTTTCGTCGAATTCCGACTCCTTTTACTCACACAGCGTATTTTTAAAGTTAGATTGTCGACCGTTTTTCACTTTAAAATTCCATACGGCCATATACTAACTTCAAAAATCACAGAAATTGAAATCAAACAATAATTTGACATTACGAATCCAACAAAATTGGTTTCGTCAAATTTGGAGGTCGTTTGAAAAACTGGATATTTTTAAAGCTCTAAATAACCCATTTAAATATATAAATGTATCTAAAAATAATTAAGTTAAATATTTATAAATAAATATTTTCGTATATATTCACATACGATATCATACAACTCCAAAATAATCATATCAGATTTATAACTCCACATTTCAAATCCAGAGTTAAATCGATATCCAATATATATATATATATATATATAAACCCTTTTATATATAAATAAATCGTTATGAATTATATATGAATTCCACAGGGACTTTTCAAAAAATTGATTTGGACATAAATCAAAATCCACATGAAGAAATCTCGATTTTTCTCTTCCGTTAAAAAAATATACTTCACCAGCTCTGAACGTTTCTTGTTTCACAGAAATCCAATTTAAAACGGATCCTGTATATCCATTTAAAGTTCGAATCGCCAAATTATGAACTGTCGCGCCATTTCTAGCTCGATTATGTTTAATATATAATTTATATGCTTAACCATCGCTAATTAAATATATTCGTTATCGTAAATCAAATTTTAAACTGAAATATATATTCTGAATTTCCCAATTCACACAGTATTGCCATTTCAGCTAATTTTCATTATTTTAGAATTAAATATATTATTTAATTATTATATTAATTAAATATTCAAAGTTATTAAATTAAACGGCCATTTAATTCTCTAAATCACTATTTAAATAATTAAATAAATTAATTATTATATCGCTAAAATACAGGACATTACAGTATATATACATATATATATATATATATTCAATATACATGCATGAACCCCTTACAATAAACTAGGAATTAATATGCATAAAACAATTTTAAAACAAATTCAATGTCCATTTGACATTTAAAAAAACAAGGTAATATAATAACTTATATTGTTGTTCGAAACATTTTGGAATATGGTTTTAAATAAAACAGTAGTATGTGTTATATGATAACCAATTAGCATATATATATATAATGGAAAGTATGGTTTTTAGCAAAAAGTCCACATTTTGGTGCGAAATGGAAAATGGAAGTGGGCCCCCCTGAATTCCACATTTGCACTAAATGTGGACTTTTGCCTAAAAACCAAACTTTCCATACTTTTGGCCAAAGAATTTGTTGAGTTTGTCCTTTTAAAGAAAATTCTCTTTATAATATATACACTCTAGCAATCTAGTGTATTTAAACATCTTTAAATTGGTGCCTTTGTTATCAAATAACTTACAGATAAAAACTTTTATTGGTATGATTATCTGGACATGTTTCATAGTCAAGTCAGAATTCAAATTCGAGCTTACATTGTGTGTGTGTGTGTATATATATATAAGCCACATGTGTACTTGATTTCTTGTGTCATATTATAATCAAACATACAAATATACAAATATGTAAATGTATATTTATACACACACACACACACACACACACATATATATATATATATATATATATATATATATATTGTGTGTTCATGGTTGTAAACAATTACGACCTAAAACATATTACGTGTGTGTGTGTATATATATATATATTAAAATAGCAGATCCTTCAAAAAAATTAAATTTAAAATTTTAAAACATATTGCTAAAACTAAAATTATATTACCCTAATTTTTGTGATGTCTTACATCATTCAGATATTTGCATTCAATATCACAAAGCCCGATCCACTAAAAATTTCAAACACATATGTATTACTATATGATCTTATCAGATATTACAATTATGCTAGGCAAACAGACATACTATGAAGCCAAAAAGGATATGCAAACATCAGAGTATAACGGAGCATATGTAATCACACATATATACGTATCGATTTCCAACAATTATTATTACCAACAGTCAATCAATATTTGTAAAATGAAAATAAACAGTTTTGCAAACATTATTTCTGAATGAAATATTGTGTGCACCTACAAACAGTTTTGCATCTATTTTCATTGGGAGTTCAAACCATCATAATGTTTGTCTTTCTATTAATATCCAAAGACAATTGTTACTTACTCATTTGGATATTAATAAAACTATTTTATCATTATAGCCACCACCCTAAATTAGATAAAATAAGTATCTGTTTAACATTCATCAAAGTCCAAACTTAAATGTGGATATGTTATAAACAAGCACAACATTATTAAACAATTTTAGCAATACAGTGTATAATTCCATGATTATTTTCAACAATCCAGATTCAATCATTATATTAAAAATTAATACACAAGCACAATTCCTGATAGGATTTCACTGATTAATATTAACTAGAATTAATATCAATAATTAACCATCCGATTCCTTTTTTTTGAATTTGGCATTAAAATTCAAATTTTTTATCTAGTGAAACTATTTCATTTTACAATTGAATTTATATTTAATTCTTACGCCAGTGTTCATAACACTTGATATTATTATGGATCGAACATACATCGAAAATCTAAAACTCAAGATACAGATTTTTACAAGCTTATGCTCTTATACCACCTGTAATGACCCTAGGCTTTGCAACCATCAGGTAGTGGGCTAACCTCCCACCGTGACATACAGTGATACCGCAGAACTAATTTTACGGCCAGCCTTGCGACTCAACGAACCCAATATTTCCATTGGGACGTGTAGGGGTAATAGTCAACTGCTCGCCACCAAACAGACTGAGCAAGAACCCCCTATCACGTTCTACTAATCAGCTCTTATTCCATATTTGAATTTTAGGGTTCAATCAAGCAGTGAATATACTGAAATCAAAACCCTAAACAGTAGAACTATGCAAAACTCTATAAATCAAGTGTCATACCTGTTGGAGTGATTCCATGAAAAACCATACTAACTTCGCTATTTCGGGTTGCGAAGTTTCCGCGAGATCGATTGAAGTTGTAATCACTTCAAATCCAAGCGTGACTGGGAACCGCTGCATTTAGAGGCATCCACATAGATAATATCTCTTCAATTGAATCGAAGAGAAGAGGAAAAGGAAAGTTACTAGCCGCCACTCATATGTTAGGGTTTTTGAAATAGGATATTATAATCGGCCATTTTATTTCGATCTTATCTTAATTTATTTTATGGTTCACATCTGCGTATTAAAGGGATGTGTTACATCCTTTAAAATCAACACGTGCACCATAAACCAAGGAACCGATCAATATACCATTCCAACACTAGATAAAATATCAACAATTAATATTTCATTTACCTAATGAATGTCTTATCCCTTTGTTATATCCTAAGTGTGTGACCCTTTAGGTTACTATAATGTTGGAAATAAATTAAATCATATTTAAATCTTAAACAGTGAGCGGCATCAAGTAATACATCGTTGCTACCCAAGTTATAATAATATTACCGATTCGATACAACCTTTCTATGACCAGTGTTTCAATGTAATATAAACCTTTTAAACAATATATCCAGGATTAAACACGAGGCATGGAACACATCACCCTCTTTATTATTTAATCTGTTTATCTTGATCGATGAGTAGACTATTTAAAACAAATCAATATTTGAGCATGGCCATGCATTTCACAGTCTCACTCAATCAAGAGGCCAATGGATATCACTACAAATATATATATATATATATATATATATATCTATTGTAGGGTTAAATTCCATCTAGATCATTCATAATTTTCATTCGATTTGAGATGTATCCAATAATCATTGTTATCGTTACTCTGTTATGAGTAACTTTAGATGATATCAAAACACAAATATCCTCGAATAAAATAATAATGATTTCATGTCAGAGGACCATTACATAACTGTCACTATGAGAATAACTTATGATACTGTTAATTATATTCCATGTAGTTTTCTCATGTTGGGTCAGCCCAATACGCTATTCTCCAATACGTATTTATGTTTTGACATTAATATCATGTATATTAATGATCAATGAGATGTGATCATCAGTCAAACAACTTACTATTCTCAATGCTTTATTGTTGTCCTATATAAACAATAAAACTTGACTAAGGACATTTAGGAATCATAATACTTAATATGTTATATAATCTCAAGTTCAATTCACTTACTTAAACTATATAAATCCGTATTATTATTCTAAGGACTTCTGTTATGTTAATATTTATATTACGCAGTAAATATAACATAACAGAATATTTTATTCCAAATAACATAATAACATCAACAGTGTTATCAGTCTCATCAAGTGGGTTGCCTCTAGGGAATGAACTCTAACACTCACGACTATTCAAACCGAAGCCAAAGTGGTATATCCCAAAAAATACTAATAGAAGGGATAGCTGATATCAGGGCGGCCTTTGTATGACCCTTAGGAAATCCTCTGAAGCGATGGCTAGACGAAACTCCCAATGCCGAAGGGAAGCTAACTTGCTCCTACAAATAGGACCCCCATAAGATCAAGATCTAAGGACTCGGTTCATTTCCAAAATATGTAATATCATATTATGGAGTGAAACCCTAGTTTCAAAATTGGATTGGGGATTCTTGCAATCTTACTGTAATAAAGAGGAGTAAAGAAACCTGGTGATTGGTGTTTAATTTTATGAGAATGGAGCATGACCTATCACAGCTAATAATTCTCTTATTAACTAAAAATAGATGTTTTATCTTCTACTTTATTACTTTTATCCAAGTCTATTGTGTGAAGGCATCAGGAAGGAATCACATTATTAGGCGATAATAATCTCACCAATAAAAAGGCGAGTCAATTGTTACCGCTAATAAGGGTAGTTCTTTTTTGGAAAATCAAGTCCTTGTAGGGCTACAAAAGTATATGATATTTCATTTATATTTTCTGTTATTATCTCCTTCCTTTAATAAAAGGTTATTGCTTCCACGGTGAGGGCTTGCACCATAAAACAGGTTGCAATCCTGATAACAAGTACTGTTATCTTTTAAGGAATAACTACATGGTTGTCAGCCTTGTGGTGGAAGTAGACACATTTTTCATCCACCTTTGGGAAATAGGTTATGGGATGTTAACCATTTTTATGGCCAACAATTTCAGAGAAACTACACAAAGGCCTTGAGCTACCATTGCATTTAAAAGTGTTCCATAAATCTACAACCAAAAGTGTGCAAATGCTCAACATATCTAAGTCATATCCATCATGTAACACCCCGTATTTTCTGTAACATAAAAGTAATGAATTAAAGAATACTTAATTTCAAATGTGAGAGTTAAGGGAAATGGGTTTTGTCATTGCGTTCTTCTCTGAATTCTGGTTGAGATAGAGTCCGAGTTTGCGTGAATTGGGCTTCGTATGAAGAAGTTATGGCTGTCGGAAGTTTCAGAAATTCAAAATTTGAATTTATACTCAGAACTGGGCAGGGCAGGAAAATTCCCGCCCCAGGCCAGGTCGACCAGGGGGTCGACCCTAGTGTCGACCTACCCTAAAGGTCGACCTGGGGATCGACCTAGGGGTCGACCTACCCCCCTCGGGCAGATTTGAATTAAAGCCCATTCTGACCTGCTGCTGAGTCACTAGGGCTGAGGTGGCTGTTTGGATGGTTCTGGTTGCTCCTATGTTGATTTGATGGCCTAAATTAATCTAAAACTCTATAAAAACACGTATAGACTCAAGCCCTAAACCTAAACTAAATTAAACCCTTGGCCGTCATGCTGTCAGTCATCAACTTGGAGTTGCCGCCACCAACTAGAAGCAAGTTAGAGCATCAATTCAATTCAATTCAACTCAAGTCTAATCTTAACAACGAATTAGTCTACATCAAAGGAACGCTAATCAATTACAGAACACAGATCCCAGAACTCAAGACCTTCTTTGAGTTGTGAGTATAATTTCTTTAACAAGATAATTAATAAGTTATTTATGATGAGTATAATTTGGGTTATAAGGCTATGTCTATTGAATCGTTGAAAAATGTGATATTGTATATTTTGTGAATATATGCTAGTTGTTCATGATGCTGGCTCATATGCTAATTTTTGTTAACTTGTGTTAGTGGATCCCTTTCATATACCCAATCACATAGGTTTAACTTGATTTATGACATCAGTTTGTATGCAAGTTGGGATGTAAATTATATGCTATTTGGTATGTGAATCATATGCTAGTTTGTATGAGGATTATATTCATATGCAAGTTTAGGTAATAGTCGGATATATATATGCAATTCACACCATTATGTTTAGATCCATATTTAGATCCATGGCAGTATATAGTTTATGCAAATATGACCATTGTCCATGCAAGTTTGGGTGAAAACCATATTCATACATGAAAGTTCACACCTTTATGTTTAGGTCTATACTTAGATCCATGACAATACAAAGTTTATGCAAGTTTATGTTGTAATCCATATTTGCAAGTTGACCTAATTTATGTGTTATGCAAGTTGTGATGTTTCTTTTCTTTTATGAGTTAGACTATTTGCTAGTCTAACATATATTTCATATTAAGCGAACGAACGACGCAGGGACAATGGGATAATATTGAATACACATATTATGAATTGGCCTTAAAGGCATATTATAATTGGAGACAATAATTGGTATAATTTGTATACCTGACATTTATGGACGTAATTCAGGTGACAATTATGGATATAGTTTAATTTGGAATTTATTAACAAATTTGAATAGGGATATTAATTCAAATTGGGGTAAAATGATTATGCGTAATAATCAATGCCTAGGATACGAGGTTAGACCCGTTTATGGTATAAGACTGCCCGGACTCGCCTGGCAAATCCAGCAACCACAAGTGATAGTCTAATGTGAGATGCCATAGGCCCCAACTAAGTGCGTAACGATTGTAAGGACACGAGGTTAGGCTCGTTTGTGGTGTAAGACCGCCCGGACCCGCCTGGCAAATCCAGCAACCACAAAGGGTAGCCTAATTTGAGAGGTCCTACAGGGTTACGGTTAGAATGAATTAAGTAACACTTAACCAAGGTAAACATGTAGTTAGACATGGGGGTTAAATGGATGACATGGGTGACATGTGAAATACGATTAGAAACACTTAACCAAGTTAAAACATGTAAGAAGACATGAATAAGAGCGGGGTTAAGTGGGAAACTGTAGTGGGGACCAAGCATAGATGGAAAGTTTGTGTCAGGCATGGGGGCCCTTTTCAAACCAGTAACCCATTAAGTATCTTTGTGAGCTCAATCCAAGTCGAGGACGGGACATGCTTACTGGTTTATCGTAATAGATCAAAACGGGTTAGCGGTGGCAACGCAAGTCCAACGGGGTCATGTGCGTTCGTGGGCCCGGGCTGGTAGATAAGACATTGTTGCATCGTGCAGGTATAAGTCGTGCATCTTTTGTGGTATCGGGTTGCCACTTTGGGATGTGATACACCCCACTGTGGGGCCAGCACGGGTATCTACGAGTTAGGGAGCCGATCGCATGAGGGTAGTGGGTACCACTAGCAGAGATAAGGGCAGGCGGCACCTATGTAGTCAGCTAGGGGTATGCGAAACTATTATTATGATTACTATGTTTAACAGACGGGATCAACTTTTAGGGTGACTGGTGTGGTGCAGTGTAGTAATTATCGTATAGTGATTAGGTGCGCAGTTAACGTTATCTTTGTTTCTCTTGATTGCTTTGTCCTGCCCATTTATTTCACAGTCATTTCCTTATTTACCAGTTTATGTCGTATCCTAATTACTTTAATGATTATATTGTTAAAGTTATTGGACTCGCCAAACTTTATGTCTGACCCCCTTTGTTTCCACCTCTTTTCCTCCTCCCTCCCCCCAAGTTCTCAGGGTGGGACTAGTGCTAGTGGAGCTTGATTTGGATAGCTTTATCTCTCTCTCTTTTGGAAGTGCTTGGATTGCTGAAAGTAAAGTTCAGCTCAATTTTATTATGGTTATTTATGTTGGGGTTATGCTTTTTATTTTATGTACTCAGTAAACAATTTGTCAAGATGGATGTTTAAGTGTACTTGGTTTTGTTGTTGGTTTTTGAAGTTGATGTAATCAAACTATCTCTCCGCTGCAATAAAAGTTGTTTTAAAATTTTCAAGTACCAATATATGTATCTGTCTTGTTATATTCTGTTCTATACACTAATAATACACCATGAAAGTTAATGCATTCCCTTTGTGAGTGGCATTAATCGACGTGCGGTGTTACACGTCGTATCAGAGCTGAAGGTTACCAGAACAGATAAGAGAATTTGAAAAACTATTTTTCAAAAGCATTTTTATAAAGAATACTTTCAAAAGTATGTTTTAAGGAGAATATTTTTAAGAGAAAAGTTTATTTTATAAACACAACCCCCAAAATCCATATATCTTTCCTTCGATTCCTAGTTTTGAATCTTTCCTTTTTCGTTTTAGTATGTCTGGGGATCTTAACCTTCCTGAGGGCGTACCGGTACCTGGATGGTTCAGGAGGTACCTAGAGGCTAGGGTGAATACTGTCGGCCCAGCAGACGTTCCTCCTCCCCCAGCTGCACCCGCTCATCCTTCTCCCCCTCCTCGCGTTGATAATTTTGCAAAGAAATGCAAGGACTTTCAAGCAATGGGCGGAAAACCTTTTCATGGGTTAGAGACGTTTGTGGAAGCTCAAAATTGGCTTAAGGAGGTAGAAGAATTGTTTGGAATTTTCGAAGTAGAAGATGGAAAGAAGGTCTAATTAGTTGCTTGGTTAATGAAGGACGAGGCCTCGTTTTGGTGGGACGTCACTAATGGAGAGCGTCCAGTTGAGACATGGGCGGATTTCAGGCTTAGGTTTGAGGCGAAATTTCTCTCTCGAGTTAAAGAAAATCTATACATGGAAAGGTTCTTGGCGTTGAAGCAGGGAAATCTATCAGTAAAAGAGTACGTCAACAAGTTCAATCAGTTGGCGAGGTTTGGCTTAGACTTGGTGAACACACCTAAAAGGAAGGCCTTGAGATTTGTTAAGGATTTGAATGAGCCGCTACATGGGTTGGCTATGACCCACATTCCTATGGGGGCCACCTTTGAGAGTCTGGTTGACATGGCACTTATGCATGAATAGGAGAAAGGCGCTAATGCTAACAAGGCACCAGAAAAGAAAGGGGATCAAAAGTAGCCACAACAGCAACAGCAAAACTAGAAGGGTGGCAAAGATAGTAATGGCAAGGGAAAGAAGAGATGCTTTAACTGTGGGACACCAGGCCCTCTGAGCAAAGACTTAATGAAGAAAAAGAAGACTGGTTGTTTCCACTGTGGCGAGGCAGGACATCTGATTAAGGACTGCCCGAGGAAAGGACAAGGGGCAGGGTCTACTTCTGGAGGGCAGGTTCAGGCTCTCATAGCACCAGGGCAGGCAAGAGGGCAGGTCCAAGCTCTCATGGCCCCACTGCAGGAACGAGGTAGAACTATTTCTGTTGAGAGTTTAGTTTATTTTTTTGATCATCCTGTTCGCACACTCTTTGATTCTGGCGCATCGCGCTCTTTTATATCTATTGCTTTAGTTGAATCACTGCACCTAGACACCAGTATAGTAGAGGATCCCTTAGTTGTTTCAAATCCAATTGGGGGCTCAGCTTATTTGTCGATGATTTGTTTGGATTTGGAAATTTCTATACTTAGCGTTGGGTTTAGATGTGATGCTTATGTTTTGGGCTTCACGGGCTATGGGTTGATTCTAGGCATGGATTGGTTATCCAACAATGGTGTCATCCTAGATTGTGAAAGAAGAGTGGTTAGACTCATGACTTGCCTCGGTAACACTCTCGAAATCTCTTGTAATCCCATGAATTCTGTCATGCTAAGTTATCTAGTATCTCTTAACGCATCTGTTGAGAATTTGCAGTCTGGTGGAGTGGTCCGTGAATACTCAGATGTGTTTGAGGAGGTGAAGGGCTTACCTCCGAAACGGGAGATAGACTTCCGCATATACCTCGTTGATAACGCAAAACTCGTTGCTTTACCCGTTAGACACATGGCTCCAAGGGAGAGAAAGAAGCTCAGTAAGCAAGTTAAAGAGCTGCTAGGAAAGGGGTTTATAAAGCGGAGTATTTTTGAATAGGGGTGTTCCAGTGGTGTTCGCAACCAAAGCGGACGGTTTACTTCGCCTATGCGTTGATTATAGGGAGCTAAACAAGCTTACCAAGAAGAATAGGCACCCACTTCCAAGAATAGACGATTTGTTCGATCAGCTTGTACGTGCATCTGTTTTCTCCCAATTAGATCTGGCTACCGGGTTTCATCAGCTAAGATTGGTTGAAGACAGCATTGATAAGACCGCGTTCAGAACCGCGGATGGTTTCTTTGAATGGCTTGTCATGCCTTTCGGCTTGACAAATGCACCTGCTTATTTCGTCGATTTGATGAGTAGAGTGTTCCGGGAATTCCTTAATAAGTTTGTGGTGGTCTTCGTAGACGACATTCTGATTTTCTCGAAGAATGAGGAGGAGCATGCTTTGCATTTAAGGGAAGTCATGGATACTCTCCATGCACATCAGCTGAAAGCAAAATTCTTCAAAAGCCACTTCTGGAGAGAAGAAGTAAGATTTCTTGGACATGTGGTGTCCAAAGAGGGGTTAGCCATGGACCCCGCAAAAGTAGTTGCGGAACAAGACTGAAAGGTTCCGCGGAATGCAACCGAGGTCCGAAGCTTTCTCGGGCTAGCAGGCTTTTATTGAAAGTTCATCAAAGACTTTGCGAAAATCTCAGCTCCACTTATAAGGTTAATGAAGAAGACCTGACTTTTACTCGGGATTTGGATTGCGATATCGCTTTCCAACGTTTGAAGAGGGCTCTAACAACAGCCCCAGTTCTGACATTGCCTGATGGGAGCAAGATGTTTACAGTATACACGGATGCGTGTGGTACGGGACTAGTTGCTGTCTTGATGCAAGAAGGGAAGGTAGTAGCTTATGGTTAAGGGCAATTGAAAGTACATGAGAAAAACTACCCAACCCACGATCTAGAGTTGGCTGCTATCGTTTTTGCTCTTAAATCTTGGTGCCATTATCTCCTAGGTGAGAAATTTGAATTGTATAATGACCATAAATCGTTGAAGTAACTTTTCTCACAGAAAGATCTCAATCTGAGACAGCAAAGATGGATGGAGTTTCTTGCCTCACACGATTTTGAGATCTCCTATACTCCGGCCAAGGGCAATGTAGTAGCAGACGCCTTGAGTAGAAAGAAGCTGACCTTAAGTCCTCTCTTTGTAGAAAAGCAAAGCTTAGAGTTCATAGCAAATTTTTATTTTAGACCCTCTGTTGATTATGCGACTGGTCCGATGGCAATGCTAGAGGTGCGGCCTACTTGATTGGACTCAATAGGAACCGCGCAACGTGAAGACCCTCAGCTAGTTGATATGATAGATAAGCTAATTAGGGGTGAGACTTCTAATCACCACGATAGATACTCCATCGATGACAATGGTTGGTTGAGACGGGATGGAAGGCTATGCGTCCCATAAGCAAGGGATTTGGTAAAGATGGTTCTCGAAGAAGCACACCATTCCAAGTTGAACATACACCCCGGTGGAGACAAGATGTATAAATACATTAAAAGGGTTTGCTTTTGGAATGGCATGAAGAGGGATGTAGCTGAATTTGTTTCTAAGTGCATGATATGCCAGCAAGTCAAGACGGAGCAGGAAAAGCCTGGAGGTTTGCTTCATCCTCTAGAGATTCCACAATGGAAATGGGATTACAACTCGATGGACTTTGTTGATGGGTTGCCTAGGTCAAGAAGGGGCAATACCGGTATTTGGGTAATAGTGGACAGGCTCACAAAAAGCGCTCACTTTATACCTGTCAAAAGTAGGAGGACTACCTCATCGTTAACATCTATTTATCTTAAAGTGATAGTTCGACTCCATGGGATACCCTCCAACATAGTGAGTGATCGAGACCCTTTCTTTATGAGCGAGTTTTGGAGGAGTTTGCAAGAGGCTATAGGCACACAGCTATGTTTAAGCACGGCCAATCACCCTCAAACCGATGGTCAGACGGAAAGGGTGAACAGAGTACTGGAAGATCTTATGAGATTTTGCATTCTTGACTTTGGAGGAACTTGGGAGGATCATCTCCCTTTGGTGGAATTCGCTTATAACAATAGCTACCAAGTCACCATAGGCATGGCACCCTTCGAAGCTTTATATGGAAGACCATGCCGATCACCAACTTATTGGTGGGAGTCCACAGATAAACTCGTACTTGGGCCAGACATGATTAGATAGACTTCAGAGAAAGTGGACTTGATACGAAGAAGAATGAAGACTGCCCAAGATAGATAGAAATCCTACGCAAACAATAGAAGGACCGACCTTGAGTTTGAGGTTGGGGACAGGGTGTTCCTTAAAGTATCTCCTTTGAGGAATGTCATTCGCTTTGAGTCCGTAGGAAAGTTGGCACCAAGATTTGTATGACCATTTCCTATCATTGAAAAGATTGGGACGATGGCTTATAGAGTAGAGCTACCCAACAGACTGGCTGGAGTTCATAATATTTTTCATGTTTCTCAACTATGAAAGTGCTTACATGAGATGGAGGAAGTTGTGGAGCCTAGCATTCTAGAGGAAGTCGGAGAGGAACGAGAAGCGACTATGAGGAGAGTTCCAACCCGTATCTTGGTGACTGAAGTCAAAAAGCTACGCAACCGTGAAGTCAAGCTTGTTAAAGTACAATGGAGCGACGCCGAGGAAGACGCGACTTGGGAGACTAAGGACAAAATACGTGCAGCCTACCCTTTTCTTTTTTAGGGTACATCTTTGATCTCTTTTTCCTTAAGTTTATACATGCTTGTATCTATCTTTTTAGTGTATCTCCTCGGTCACATTCTTTATCCTTAGGTAGAAACTAATGGATGTAAACATGTATTTGAAACATGTTATGATTGATGGATGCTAATGGATGAAAGTGTTTGCTAGTGGTTGCTCGTGGATGCATGTACACACACATTAGGCACTAGATCGGCTCAATCACCTTCATATTGCATATAAATATGTGTGCATATTTAGGTTAATGGATGTATAATGGTTGTGTTATCATATGGATGCTGCATTTAGATGAATGGTTGTGCACTCATGTAGAAATAATATGTATCATTAGGGATTTTTTCATACATAATGGATGCATGGCACTATCATGGTTCGCATTAAGGAGGTCAACTGAATCAGTAGACCGCCTGATTTTGCATTATATAGGGACATGTACACACACTATGCATATGATCATGAAAGCACTAGAAGTCTTTTAAGGACAATGGATGTCTATGTTTGATGGTTGAGTAAATGAATGATTGGATGGTAGGATATACATTCTTCTTGACTTGGAGACACTACAACAAAACAGTCCTTTTACAACGGGCAAAAACCGTTGTAATATGCATTTCACAACGGGCATATGCCCATCTTAATATGCGTTGTCGTAATAGCTCATGACTATTTGACAACAGGCAATGACTGTTGTAAAGGACCGTTGTAATAACTTGCTCTGTCACGTGCAATGACTTTATGACAATGGTTATTAACTCGTTGTAATAGCTAATAAATTACAAGCGGCTTTTGCCCGTTGTAATACAGTATATTACAACGGTTGTCAACCGTTGTAATATACTACTTGGTAAACCTATTATACAACAGGCCATGGACCATTGTAAAATTATGATATAACAACAGTTTTTGCCCCTTGCGAAATAAATGCAAATTTAAATATAACTGTTGTGATATACATCCATAATAATAATGAATATTTTAACATGCAATAAATACTGTAATGCAACAATCAAAATCACATAATAACACATACTAAAAGACTGAAGCAAGAATCATATCATTCCAACACATTTCAAAAAGTTCGATAAGTTTATACTCCAAAAGACTAGATAATTTTACATTCCAAAAGGTTAGATATGTTATGCCGACATAGTTCTAACATAAATTACATAACTAGTTTCGTAAGTACCAACACTAGACCAAGGAAACGTAATGTTTGTGCCACACGAAGGTAGATCCAACAGCCTGTTGATCTTGAGTCTACATATTGTTACTAGCACAGTGTGACTGCAAAAAAAGAAAAAAAATACCAAATGTAGAGCGAATATATTATTATACACCATTTAGAACTTATTATACAACATTTAAGTCTTGCATTGCTGTAACCTTACAGCATTGACTAAATTGGGAGTGTACAAAAAGTTAATTGTTTTATTCCCTATTTTTGTACACATATCACCAGATATTATTAGGTAGAGCAGAGGATACAAGTGCAAACTATAGTAGTTAAGTTCCAAAGGTAACTATCTCCTAGCAACATAACTTAGTTTCAGAGCACAGCTACTTAGTTGTTGTTCAGAGCACAACTAAGTTTCTGTGCAGAGCACAACAACTTAGTTGTTGTTCAAAGCACAGCTTACAAATTCCATCTGATCCTTTGGTGTTCAAAATGTATGCAAACAGAGTAAAGAGAATTTTATTATAGACGGAAAAACCCAAAGGATTCATTTAACTAGCAAAGACCAGGAAAAAGTATGTACCACCCAAAATTATACTAATGCTCAAATGGCTAGTGTGCATGCACTATATATAATTACATATCCATGTAAAACCTGTCCTGCAATTCTAGATTATAAAGCTCTGGTCAATGTCTGCGCATTATACAACATTTTAAAGTTGACACCTCAACCAAGTTCAATGACTTACTCAATAACGTAGTGGCACTTAAATTGCAGCATTACATGACATTTTAACGACTTTACTCAATGAATGGCTCAACTAAATTTTCACAATTAACAAAATTTAAGATAATACATACCTGAGTTATCAATTCTTTCATAAGCATCGACCGAGGTTCTTTATCAAAATTTGTAGAGAAAGTTAATAATGGTCGAGAACCTTTAAGTTGATTGCCAGTAAGTTTCAGTTCTTCCATTGTGTGCACTGAAAATAAAATTCTTATTAAATTTAACCTAAACATAAAAGCATGACGAATCACATGTTCAGTGTGTGCTTATCCATCTTGCCTTATTTTACAAATGAAATGGCCTGTTTAAAATTTTAAACACCGCTCTTCTACTCAATACCACCTTGCCTTGGAACAAAAAAACAGTTCTAAAATGATACAACTATGCACTAGTAATAGTAACTTGTTTATATACAATTAAGTAATTGAGTGAAATAGATAATCAAATAGAACAGACCAGCATTAACCAAAAACTTCACAGATGGACCATTAGGTGACTTGGCCATCCAAAGGTAAAGATCTTTTCCCTTCCTGCACTGTTTAAAAGCAGAAAATAAAATTAAACCCATAATTAACCAAAAATAGCCTACAGTATTACCGATTAAAATATAATTATATTTACAATTCTAACATGAGAGATCAAAGTGTGTTACGATATTTTAATGAAATCCGATTACCTCAAAGGAGAGGCAGCTTGAGCAATTCCTCAGCTCAACCAACTCATTAAGAGTATCTCCTTTACTATCCTTGGATTCAATTTTACTGTCCTTCTTAGCATGCGGAAACAAAGACACCACATTTAGCATGAAATGCCTATACCTGTGTTTACAAAAGCAAATCCATCAAAACCAAAAGTCAAAAACACCCAAAGAAACAAGATTTACAAACCAAACCAGTAGGTAATTAATTATATAATAAATTATAACAACATAAATTATTCATGGTAAAACTTCCTTTAATTGTTCTCAGGCTAGATTAACCCCCTTTTCTTTTTACACATATATACTTTAATGAACATCTATGAACTTAACACTTTCACCAAGATTCATGGCTCAATGGTTCGACTAAAATGTTCACTACTACAAAACATAGTATTTGCTTCTGCCTTTTTCCACCATTTGCGTCTAATTCAGATCAGATGCAAATAAGATGGACGCAAATGTAAAAAAAAAAAAATTTGCATCTAACTTTCATCTGATGCAAATTTTGCTTATTTGCGTCCAATATGTCATGAACCAGACGCAAATACTATTCACATTTGCGTCCACTTAGTTAGCACATAAGATGCAAATTGTGTATGGCAACTGTATTCCTCAATGCATTTGTATCCACTTTGTTACTGTAGCAGATACAAATCCACACTGTATTTGCGTCTGATTTGCCGACACACCAAATGCAAATTCTTTTTATTTTTATAAATTTAGCCTTTAAGGCCTGCCACAACACAAATATAAAAGTTTGAATACAATCAAATAAAGCAACATAAATCCATAACACGACCAAATATAAGTGTTACAGCAGTAAACTGCAATCAGATATAATATACTTGAAAATTTTGATCAAAAGTAATTTAAATTATAGCGGTACACTACAATTATGAAAACTAACTTAAAAGGTTAAATCATGAAGGGTTACATGTTGAAAGAATCAAGATTCCAAATGCTTAGGTGACATGGTTCACATTCTAAAACCCTGAACCTGAGAGATTAATAAATCATAACGTCTTGGTTAGTTGTTTGTAAATATGAAACCACGTAGCCATATGATCAGGCTTCACAAATTTGAAATAAACATATATTTAAAATCACGATTATCATGTATATATCTAACTAATTTGTAATAAACATATGAGTTTTCCTAGATGGTCGAGAAAGAAAAAGTTCCCAAGACAAAAAAGATATCCATAAGCATTCATATGAATACGATTGAAGAGGAAGAATCAAAGGATAAAGATATTAGCAAGTTTACTATAAAACTTGGATTATGCAGGTCAGTTTACAAATAATGAAAAGAAAGTCAGTTTAAAAATAATGAAAAGATGCTAAAATAGTAGCATTGGCTAGTTCTACTCTGATTACTTGGAGCAAAGCTGCAGCTAAAACATGCTGTTGGGTTCAATGGGAGACCAAATAGTGGTCGTCCCAATACAGTATGCACCACAAACGGTGCTGCAAATACCATAATCACAGTGCAGTTATTTCAGTAAATATATGACTTACATACTCAGTCTTTTGTTATACATGGTAGTAAAGTATATTTGCGATGCACTAGTTAATCTATTATCAGGTTGTAGCCTTTATGTTTTACATCTCATGCCATAACTTATATATTATTAACATTTATAAATCTGTGTTGATTACTCCTCAATGTATAACATTGGATATTGAAGGAGCTGATATACATAGGAATGGGATAAATAAATTTTAAATTTTGTATCTCAATTCTTATGATCTATGGATAGTAAACAGGCAAATAAAACCAAATTGAATTCAGCTTCAACAATATCTTCTACTTTTGTGTGCGACTTAACATTTGAACTAGAAATCATTTAACAGAATCAGAATGCATATTTTATTTTTATTTTTTTTCCATTAAAAAAAATAAAATAGGAAGAAAAAAAAAAACAAGTGAAAATCGGAACCTGAAAACTAAACAAGAATTGTCTTTCTCGCTTGCTCACTCCTGCAGTTGGATGAGATTGTAGCTTCTCATACATGGCATGTGCCACATCTGACCTGTATAAACACTTCATTCTATTTCATGCAAATCAAACAAATATATTAAGTTGCAAATAACATCCTTTACACTATAAGAGGATCTTATCTGTAAGAATTTAACTATAAATAACTGCATAGAATGATGATTCAACTTACTGTAGCTTTTCCAACAACATCTGCAGCTAGTGCAATATTTGGACAAAGAGTGCAAAGATGAAGAATTATCGGCTCATCAAAGGAATCTAATATTGACACAAGGGCTCCATAACTGAAAATGTTTGTGCAGATGACATAGTAGCCTTGTCTACAGAAGCCTCATATGGTCCAGAATTAACGTAATTCTCACGGTTATCATTTGTTTGGATCAGGAGTTAGGAAACATTGTTTCCATTCAATGTAGCATTGTCCAACTTCTCACAAGTGGTAAGTTCTTGGCTTCTTTCCTGCATTAAGAATAACTATAAAGCACATTCCAAAAAAGTCAACTAAGCAAATGAATTATACTTAAAATACTTATCCATAAATTTTCTCCCTTGCTTTCCTGAAAAGTGTCAAAAAAATCAGGCAAGGTTCTAGAAGTTGATAATAAAATACGTGTGAAATTGGTACAAATGAACACTACACTACGTATAGAAGTCCAAGGAAAATAAAAATAAAAGGGACAAAATAGAAATGAAAATAGTAGGATGTAAGCGGACAATATCATATAGTTATTGTAAAAAAGGCAAACACAATACACAACATAGAAACTAAATCCACTTTAAATTATTTATTCAACTAACATGTAATCAATAACTTGCTTGAATCTTTGGAGCTCCAATTGAAAAATCATACATAAAGGTGATATAGATATAAATTTATTAAATTTTAGAAAAGGAGTTTTAAGAAAATAGTATTTTTTTCTAATTTAGGTGTAACTTATACTTTAATAGAGATATACCAGGAACAGGAAGAAACTTTATATTAACCTTGTTGTAACTTGTAATTTATAGAAAGAGCTGAAACTATGAAATTTTGAAACCAGTATGCTTGTCAACCTTATAATTTACAGTTTAGTGTACATTAACCTTGTGATTATTTATTAACATATACAAATCTGATGCCCATTGAAACCATGAAACTGCGAAACAAGTATACTAGTCAGCCTTTATGTTTACATCTCATGCCATAACTTATAGATTATCAACATTTACAAATCTGTGTTGATTACTCCTCAACATATAACATTGGATATTGAAGGAACTGATATACAGAGGAATGAGATAAAATAAATTTTAAATTTTGTATCTCAATTCTTTTGATCTGTGGATAGTAAACAGGTAAATAAAACCGAATTGAATTCAGTTTCAACAATATCCTCTGCTATTGTGTGCACCTTAATATTTGAACTAAAAGTCATTTGATAGAATCAGAATGCTTATTTTCTTTTTTTCCCATTAAAAAAAAGAAAAAAGGAAAAGAAAAAAAAAACAAGTTAAAATCGGAACCTGAAAACTAAACATGAACTGTCTTGCTCGCTTGCTCACTCCTGCAGTCGGATGAGATTGTAGCTTCTCATACATGGCATGCACCTCACCTGACCTGTATAAACACTTCATTCTATTTCATGCAAATCAAACAAATACATTAAGTTGCAAATAACATCTATTCACAGTGCAAAATAATGTAAGTTCTGCCAATTGCTAATTTAAATAGTGGTAATATATATATATATATATATATATATATATATATATCTTTAGATAAAAATGTTGAAGCAGACTCATTCAGTGATGGAGATGGCACAACTTAAAAACAATGAAGTTTTTTTTAGTAGATAAGTCATGATTATATATAGAAAACAGATAGTTTAAGAGGAAGTTATCTTTAAGAATTTAACTATGAATAACTGCACAGAGTTATGATTTAACTTACTGCAGCTTTTCCAACAACATCTGCAACTAGCGCAATATCAGGAAAAATAAGCAAACACGAAAAATAAGCAATATATAATTTAGAATATGTGTAGTCATTTTGTAACTGTTGTAACAGAAAAGAAGTTGGTACAAAACAAAAATCTAGATCAATCAGAAAAAGAAGTACCTTAACCATGCTTTTGAATAAACTAACAAACTATAAAAGCAACTCAGAGCATATAAAGCGGTAAAAAAAGCACACAAAGTACCAAAAATATAATTCAATTTTACCAATGGTCTCTTAAACCCACACAACCTAAACAGACCAACTAAACCAAGTTGAGCTTCAAAATCAACACAAAACATAACTTGTTTGCAAGATATAAAGCCTACATTACATAAAAATACGAATTTCATGGAATACCGTGTTTGTTTAGTATAACGCACATATCCTCAACTTTCTGTTTCACAGTCTATACGAAACCATTTTTGCTTCTTATCAATTCATTTCCCCACTTATCTTGCAATAATTTCTATGATCATTTTTAGTTGTTAAAGCATAGATACACTTGAGCTGATTGTAATAATGACAAATTTGTGGTTATTAGCCTAATATGACTGAAAGTTAAAAAAAAAAAAATTATTTCTTGACTACTTGAGCTGATTTTCCTAACACCGCATAATTAAATGATTCAGGTTAAAGATATTTAAGGAATTTGAAGATGCGTACTTTTGAAATGGTGGTTTTCCAAACTACCGCGAGGCATAAACTCATAAGAAAGCAGCCTCTGGTCATCCTCTATATAATATCCAATCAACTTAACTAAGTTAGGATGGGGAAGATCACCCAGAAAATTCACTTCAGCCTCAAAAATAGGTTCAGTTGGCACATTAGTTCATTTTATACTTTATAAGAAATTCAACTGGAAATAACATTAATGTATGTGCATACCAGCCACTCTTTATGCCCTTGTAGCCCATCATGATTTAGAGTCTTTACGGCAATAGTAAGTCCTGTACCAGGTCTCATAGGAGCAGTTCCATTTACTTCTATCCAGCCTTTGAATACGCATCCAAAGCCACCTTCGCCTAAAATACTTTCGGGTCTAAAGTTTCTAGTAGCTAACTTGAGATCAAGAAAATTGAACTTTCTAAGTTGAGATGCAACGTTCAATTCCTCTCCCACTTTGCTAGTAGGCAAACTGCTTTCTGCATTACTATTTGTTGTCATTGTTGATGATGTTGAACCAGAAACTACTGGAGCAGCTGTTTGTCAATGCCATCAGTTATGCATTAATTTTCTGCTTTAAAAAAAAAGAGAAAGAGAAACTACAAATCAAACATACAGCAAGCTCCTAACTCAACAATTAATAACCGCAATACCCAAAGCAGACAAGAAGCAGATAACAACTACAACCCAACAATTATATCTCGTGCGTGTGCGAAGTGGCATCTTAAAATAAATTTAATCGTAACCACACTTACCTTAAGTAGCGACGACAAGGGATGGTAGAGAGCTCCGCTTTGCTGAAGACGCTGATGGCGCGGACAACGAGACTGGGCCCTGAGGAGGGAACAGCGGCAGCTGCTGCCGTCGCTCGGAGATGGGTAGTTGCGACTGGGTATTTGGGATCTCGATGGACAGAGGCGGCATGGTGGAGGAGACGAAGACTGGGCGGCGGCAAACTGAAAGGCGGAGCGATTTGTTGAACGAGGGGAACAAGCTTCAGCGCTGAAGACAGTAGATGGTGGAGACTTGGGTTTAGAAGGGGAAACTAACGACGCTGGGCAAGGGCAAGGAGGAGCGAGATGGAATCTATTGGTGGCCATACAAGGAAGAGGACGATCGGAAAATTTGGTGGAGCGAACTAGGGATTTGGGTAAAAGGAGATTTGGGGAAAGAATGCTTTAAGCTGGTAGAAAAAAATTAAGAAGGAAAGGGGAACGGATATAAATCTTTAAGCTGGTAGAAAAAAATTAAGAAGGAAAGGGGAACGGATATAAATCAAAAATAAAAGGAAGGAACGGAGATAAAAGGGAACACGCGGTGCAAACTCAGAACCCCATAGACAAGTGTAAACCAAATTCAACAAATTGAAACAAGTGGCACTCGAAATTAAATAATGTTTTCTCCATGTATTATTATACTACGTATATATACTATATACAGCAAGTGTTCTAACATTAAACAACAAATATGTGTAATTTTTATCCCAAAACAAACGTAAGTAAATTTAAAAATCAAAATTTCAAATCTAAATAAATACATAAATAGATCTTAGAGTTAAATGTAAAAATCAAATCTTATATTTCACAACAGTACACTTCAATAAATTATGAAAATACAGCTAACGTTAAACTAAATGATGCTATTCAGATTCTAGTAATAAAAATTTAAATATACAAAATTAATTTAAATAAAATAGATTAGATTTTATAAACAAAATTAATTTCGTAAATAGCAAATCAAAAATTAATTTCAAAATTTTAAAACATTAAAAATCTTGGTTCGTTACATTCTCTTTATTTCTAAAAACTGGTTTATCAGTTTTGGCTTCAGTAACTGGTCCTATTTTGAATCCTAAAAGATTTCTTTTAGGTCTTGGCGCCTCAGCTTGTTCTTCTTCTTGCTTCGGTGTTTGCTCAGAAGCTTCAATTTGCTTCTTTTTTTTCGAATGGAGCTCCAATCATGCGGTCCATGTTTGCACAAGTTCTCCAGCAATATTTCATCTTCCTCGGCCATCCATGGCCCTTTTCTCATTGCACTGCTTCCATTGCTGTTGTTAATTCGCTTAGTTGTGCTTTTAACTGTAAGAAGAAAAGAGAATCGAACAATACCTAGAGCATGAATCGTATTATTGAAGGAAGCTGTAGTGGCCTAGTTGAGAAATTTAAAGAAGCGCAGACATGATTGGAAATTGAGGAAAGCGGTAGTATCCCTCGTCTTGACTCACAAATTGGAAATTGAGGATGAAGATAAAGCGAAAATTGAAGCAGTGAAAGAGGATTTTTGTGACAGCTGCGATTTAGAATCGACTAGGTTTACTGAAAGAAATGAGCTAGAGATTAAGTTTTATTTTTTTTATGGCGGTAGGGCTGAAATATTCGGTCAACAAATTAAGGATTGGAGCGCAATTTTTGGAACCGAGAGAAATATTTCTGATCTCTTAAAACCAAAAGTTCATATATGAAAGATCGCATGTTTCCAGACGCGTGGTTTTACAAATGATATTAGTTATTTAATAATAATTTTAAAACTAAATCTAAATTTCTATGCTTTTCTAAAATTAATAGCTTGGGTAAATGAGGCTAGTTTAAGATGCGATTTTTGCGATTATATTAAAGTGCTCTAAAAATTTGAGTGTTGTATAAATTTATTGGTGGTGATTATTCAAAATGAAAAAACATATTTTGATCCCAACCGTCATATATGCTCTTGGTTTAAATTCATTAACGGCAAAGAGCAAATTCATTAGTGCATATTTGTTATTTAATAATAATTTTAGATCAATGCTTAGCAATTATTATATTAATTTTTAACTATTTGATAGCAATGATTAATATAACTGTTTTATTGTTCATTATTGTGTAAAGTAGTAAACAAATTTAGTAAAAGGCAATAATATAAGTTACATAACATCAATGAATGAAATCCAATATGTATACAATTATATAAAGAGAAAAAATTATTTAAAAGTTTTTTTAAAGCTTTGGGTACACAATGTAGATATTTTTACTTTAACAACATTTAAATAAAAAAATTGTCATGGAAATCCTATTATAACATTTTTTTTAATATCGTGAAAGATCAAGTATTTTTACAACACTTTGGTGATTTAATGCAGATTCAATATTGTAAAATGGTATTTTTTAGATAGTGTAGTAATATTATTAATCATAAATTATTAATATTAATTATAAATTATAAATTATTGATATAAATTACTGGATATATATTACTTACTAATAACTGGAAAGTAAAAGTAAGTTTGTTGGAACACTGATTATATATAATAATTAATAATTAGAGATTATTTATTAATAATCATTAATTATTATAAGTTATAAATGATTAATATAATATTATTAATGATTATTTATTAAATAATATAATATTATTAATGATATATGGTTAATGATTAATTATTAAATATTAAAAAATAATCAAAATTAATTTTATGGAAGTATTTTAAGTATTAATTATTGATCGTCGAAAATTGGCATATATTACAACGGGCATTTTGTGACCGTTGTAAAATAGACATCTATTACAACACACATATTCTGACCGTTGTAAAATAGTCGTCTATTACAACGGGGCTGAAAATGACCGTTGTAATAGCATTTATTACAACGGGCAGTCTATGCCCGTTGTAAAAAGGGTGTTGTACAGGCATCTATTACAACGGTCACGGAAATGACCGTTGTAACAGAATCCTATTACAACGGGCAACCATCGCCCGTTGTAAAATGAACGTTGTAATAGGTTATTTTTGTTGTAGTGAGATTTCGGGGACGAAATCCTTTAAGGAGGGGTGAATGTAAAACCCCGTATTTTCTATAACATAAAAGTAACGAATTAAAGAATACGTAATTTCAAATGTAAGAATTAAGGGAAATAGTTATGCCATTGCGTTCGTCTCGGAATTCCGGTTGAGATAGAGTCCGAGTTTGCGTGAATTGGACTTCGTATGAAGAAGTTATGGCTGTCGGAAGTTTCAGAAATTCAAAATTCGAATTTAAACTCAGAACTGGGCAGGGCAGGAAAATTCCCGCCCCAAGCCAGGTCGACCAGGGGGTCGACCCTAGTGTCGACCTACACTATAGGTCGACCTGGGGGTCGACCTACCCCTCTCGGGCAGATTTGAATTAAAGCCCATTCTGACCTACTACTGAGTCACTAGGGCTGAGGTGGCTATTTGGATGGTTCTGGTTGCTCCTGTGTTGATCTAACGACCTAAATTAATCTAAAACTCTATATAAACACGTATAGACTCAAGCCCTAAAACTAAACTAAATTAAACCCTTGGCCGTCATGCTGTCAGTCATCAACTTGGAGTAGCCGCCACCAACTAGAAGCAAGTTGGAGCATCAATTCAGTTCAACTCAAGTCTAATCTTAACAACGAATTAGCCTACATCAAAGGAACGCTAATCAATTACAGAACACAGATCCCAGAAATCAAGACCTTCTTTGAGTTGTGAGTACAATTTCTTTAACAAGACAATTAATAAGTTAATTATGATGAGTATAATTTGGGTTATAAGGCTATGTCTGTTGAATCGTTGAAAAATGTGATATTGTATATTTTGTGAATATATGCTAGTTGTTCATGATGTTGGCTCATATGCTTGTTTTTTTTAACTTATGTTAGTGGATTGCTTTCATATGCCCAATCACATATGTTTAACTTGATTTCTGACATCAGTTTGTATGCAAGTTGGGATGTAAATTATATGTGACTTGGTATGTGAATCATATGCTAGTTTGTATGAGGATTATATTCATATGCAAGTTTATGTAATAGTCGGATTCATATATGCAAGTTCACACCTTTATGTTTAGATCCATATTTACATCCATGGCAGTATATAGTTTATACAAATATGACCATTGTCTATGCAAGTTTGGGTGAAAACTATATTCATACATGCAAGTTCACACCTTTATGTTTAGGTCTATACTTAGATCCATGACAGTACAAAGTTTATGCAAGTTTATGTTGTAATCAATATTTGCAAGTTGACCTATTTTATGTGTTATGCAAGTTGTGATGTTTCTTTTCTTTTATGAGTTAGAATATTTGCTAGTCTAACATATATTTCATGTTAAGTGAACGAACGACGCGGGGACAATGGGATAATATTGAAAACACATATTATGAATTGGCCTTAAAGGCATATTATAATTTGAGACAATAATTGTATAATTTGTATACCTGACATTTGTGGACACAATTCAGGTGACAATTATGGACATAGTTTAATTTGGAATTTGTTGACAAATTTGAATAGGGATATTAATTCAAATTGGGGTAAAATGATTATGTGTAATAATCAATGCCTAGGACACGAGGTTAGACTCGTTTATGGTATAAGACTGCCCGGACCCGCCCGGCAAATCCAGCAACCACAAATGGTAGTCTAATGTGAGATGTCATAGGCCCAAACTAAATGCGTAACGATTGTAAGGACACGAGGTTAGGCTCGTTTGTGGTGTAAGACTGCCCGAACCCGCCCGCCAAATCCAGCAACCACAAAAGGTAGCCTAATGTGAGAGGTCCTACAAGGTTACGGTTAGAATGAATTAAGTAATAATTAACCAAGATAAACATGTAGTGGGACATGGGGGTTAAGTGGGTGACATGGGTGACATGTGAAATACGATTAGAAACACTTAACCAAGTTGAAACATGTAAGAAGACATGAATAAGAGTAGGGTTAAGTGGGAAACCATAGTGGGGACCAAGCATAGGTGGAAAGCTTGTGTCAGGCATGGAGGCCCTTTTCAAACCAGTAACCCATTAAGTATCTTTGTGAGCTCGACCCAAGTCGAGGACGGGACATGCTTATTGGGTTTGATCGTAAGAGGTCAAAACGGGTTAGCGATGGCAACGCAAGTCCAACGGGGTCATGTGCGTGCGTGGGCCCGGGCTGGTAGGTAAGACGTTGTTGCATCATGTAGGTATAAGTCATGCATCTTTTGTGGTATCGGGTTGCCACTTTGGGGAGTTATACACCCCACTGTGGGGCCAGCACGGGTATATACGAGTTAGGGAGCAGATCGCATGGGGGTAGTGGATACCACTAGTGGAGATAGGGGCAGGCGGCACCTATGTAGTCAGCTAGGGGTACACGAAACAACTATTATGATTATTATGTTTAGTAGGTAGGATCAACTTTTAGGGTGACTGGTGTAGTGCAGTGTAGTAATTATCCTACAGTGATTAGGTGCGCAGTTAATGTTATCTTTGTTTCTCCTGATTGCTTCGTCATACCCATTTGTTTCACAGTCATTTCCTTATTTACCAGTTTATGCCTTATCCTAATTACTTTAATGATTATATTGTTAATGTTATTGGACTCTCCAGACTTTATGTCTGACCCCCTTTGTTTCCATCTCTTTTCTTCCTTCCCCCCCCCCCCCCCAAGGTTCTTAGGGTGGGACTAGTGCTAGTTGAGCTTGATTTGGATAGTTTTATCTCTCTCTTTTGGAAGTGCTTGGATTACTGAAAGTAAAGTTCAGCTCATTTTCCTTATGGCTATTTATGTTGGGGTTATGATTTTTATTTTATGTACTCAGTAAACAATTTGTCAAGATGGATGTTTAATTGTACTTGGTTTTGCTGTTAGTTTTGAAGTTGATCTAATCAAACTATCTCTCCGCTGCAATAAAAGTTGTTTTAAAATTTTCAACTACCAATATATGTATATGTCTAGTTATATTATGTTCTATACACTAATAATACTCCATGAAAGTTAATGCATTCCCTTTGTGAGTGACATTAATCGACGTGGGGTGTTAAACATCGTGGCAATACGGCCAAACTTTTAGTACTTAATAATTTATATATAAAGCATATAAATAACACTAAAATTAACAAGGGTGAGGAGTTAGGTTTCCCGTACAAAATTTATTTAGCTCTATATGTTTCATTTTATATTACATTTGTTTTCTCAAGTAGGAAATCAGTCAAACCAACCGATCAAACAATAATAAATAATAAATATTCAAGCATGCCCAACACTAATATAATGTATATGGATATATTAAAATATTCATTTGAAGGCGACTTGACTGACCAAATACTCAGTGAATGCATATTTAAAACTCAAAGTTATCCTTAACGTAATCTAAAACCGAATGACATTTGCATTTAACTCAAAGTTATGCTTGCTTCTAACTTTATGAAATCAACTGCAGTTCGTAGATAACGCTCCTATAAGTGCATAAAAAAGCCTAATTATCATTTGAAATTCATCTTAGGAAGATATTAATTTTATAAATTTTTGTTCAATTCAATTAAATAATTACTAGTTAAGTCACTAGTTACTATTAAAACATTTTTTACTATGCTCAGTTGCAATTTCCTATACATATACAATGCATGCACCCTCTGTTCAGTTTTTCTATCCACAATCTTCACCAATCGCTGCATTGTCAATTCAATCATGTCCTATTTGCAATCTCGAACTCCAAGCTCAATCAACTTGGCTTCATCACACTTGAAGGTGGCATCAACAACCCTAAACTGTTGCATCCCTCAGTCCAAGGTTAGATTTGCCGAAAGTTCAACGAATGGTATTCTATGTCAAGAAAAACACGACAATGATGTTTGTTTCCTCAATCCATGCTTAAATTTCCAAATATCCTTAACCTAATTTGTCCATTAACAACGTTGCTGCTCCCTAATCGATGTGGCGACCATCTATCTCACAACATATTTGATTCCTACAATTCTTCAAAATCCACAGGGACAACCATCCCATACCACATCCAGAAAATAAAGTTAAAAATTACTGTGCATCGAGCCTGATTAGAAAGAGACCGCCATCATAGAAGAATCAAAAGAGAAAACATATATCATGTATTTGACAGCGCATGAAGTAAAATATAATGAGAACATAGGCTACAAATTGTAGTGACCTACCGCATTTTCAGCGAGATAATAATTATTTTATTTAATTATTTAAAAGGTTATTTAAAAGGATTTCATGGTCGTTGAATTAAATAATGGTGAATATTTAATTAAAATAATAAATTAAATAATATATTTAATTCTGAGATAATCAGAATTGGCTGAAATGGCGATATGGTGTGAACTGGATCATCTATGATATTTAATTCAGTTTAGAATTAAACTAGAATAACGAATATATTTAAATAACGATAGTTTGAACGTATAATTATATTATAATTATAATCGAGCTTGAAATAGGGCGGCAGTTCGCGAATTGGCGATTCGAACTTTAAACAAATATACAAAAGCCGTTTTAAGCCGGATTTCTGTGAAACAAGAAACGTTCGGAGCTGGTGGAGTATATCTTTCTAGTGGAAGAGAAAAATCGGGATTTCGTCGAGTAGATTTTGATTTATGTCCAAATCAAATTTTAGAAAAGTCGTTGTGGAATTCCTTTATAATTTATTTATATTTATAAAAGGAATTTCATTATAAATCGAATATCGATTTAATCAGGATTTGGGATATTGAGCTAGAAATTCATATAGGAATATTCTAGAGCTGAACGATATCGTATGTGGATATATACGATAATATTAATTTATTAATATTTAATTTAATTGTTTTTAAATATATTTATATATTTAAAATGGTCTATTTAGAGCTTTAAAAATAATCAGTTTTGCAAACGACCTCAGAATTCGACGAAACTAATTTTGTTGGATCCGCAATGCCAAATAGTTGTTAGATTTCCAGTTTCGTGATTTTTAGAGTCACTGTGTGGTCGTACGGATTTTTAGAGTGAAAAACAGTCAGTATTTCGATGGTTAAAAATACATTGTGTGAGCATACGGAGTCGGAATTCGACGAAACCAGTTTCGTTGGGACCGTAATGTCGAACTCTACCTACACGTCCAGTTTGGTGATTTTTGGGTATCGTATGTGATCACACTTTAGAAGGGTATAATGAATATAAAACAATAAAAAGAAAATATCTAAACTCAATTAAAGGTCAAAACAGAGGTCACGTAAACAACATTTTCATCCACACATAAACCCCGTCCCCTTATAAAACCGAATACAGAGCCGTTAGTTTCTCTTTGGTAAACAAAAATAATAAACGATAGAATTAAATCAAAAGGAAGTTCAAACAAAGTTTATAAATTTCTATATATATGTATTCGGATTCACAGCGAGATGCTCTTCGACCCCGTTTACGTTTTGTTGGGTTCGATGGTTGTTTGCGGTAGTGGTCTTTGGGTCATTGAGACTAGGGTTAGGAATCGTACGGAATTGGGGCATCAATGGAGGATTTCGAGTTTGTCGTGGTGCTCGTGGTAGTGAGGCGAAGGGTTTGTGATGGTTTTGCGACTTACGGTGATGAAAGGTGTCAGACCTGGGCACTTCGAGGTCGACGTCGTGACTATAAAGGTGAGCGCGAGTTCATTTCTTTGGGTATGAGGGTGGACGGTTTGTGAAGAGAAGTATAGTGGTGTGATTGGTTTTCAAAACCGTTTAGAGAAGATGGATTTGAAGGAGGAATTCGGTTACAGAATAATTAGGAGGAGCAACTTTGTTGAGGTACCGTGAGCAATGGGGAAGAAAAGGTAGGGAGCGGGCTGAAATTGGTTTGGGTCGGTTGGTATTGGAGTGTTGGGCCAGAGTTTTGAACGGTGAGGCCCATTTATATTTAACTTAGGTGTATTTTAAAGTAAAATAGTACGTGAACTTAAAATGTTAATATCTGGTGCAAATGATATCAGAATTTCAAATCGTAAGTTGCGTCGGGATCGTACAAACGTCAGCTATAACATGGAACTGACTGGAAGTCCATCCAAGCTCATAACAAATTATGGCGAAATAAATTGTCCGATCGGAATCAACGAAAATTATCGTTAATTAACGATGATAGTCCAAAGTGAGTAAAAGTCACCAAATCTGAACAGTTCTATTTTTATAACGTATATTTAGAATTGATAAATGATGACTGATTGATGTGTGTTAACTGTTCGGTTGAATTGTTTGTGTATTGATTAAAATAATAGATAACGATGTATATAGATATAAATCGTAAATCAAATATTGAATCTGTTTATCAGAATATTTTATACTCGTGTTGTTTAACATCTGTGATGTAGGGAAACAGGTTGGAGGGGTCCAACTGGACTCCTCAATATTTATGATACTGTTCTATTCATATATTGTAATATATGATGTGATATATAATCTATTTGATTATGTGTGTTTAAATGATATCGATCATTTTGGTTTGCCATTTTAAATATCATAAGAGACCCTGGGATGTAAAAATAATTATTTCAATGTATATTGAAATAAAGGAATTTTATAAAATCAACCGATTTTATAAAAGGAAATATTTTGAAAATAAAGTAATTATAAAATCATAGGATTTTATGAAGAGGGATATTTATTGGGATAACAAATAAAATCATATAAGAAATATTTATTGAGACAATAAATAGAAGTATAAAGGGATCTTTTATTTAGAAAATAAATAAAAACAAATCGAAAGAGAAATATTTGTAAACCACTTCCAAATAGAATCGAAAAGGAATTTATTTATTTGGTAAATAAATAAAGTGTAAAAGAAAATATTTATTTGTAAAATAAATATAGTATTGAAAAAGGGAAATATTTCTTTAGAAAATAATTAGGATAATTATAAAAAGAAATAAACGTTGTTAAATGAAATCTTTATAAAGAAATAAACGCTGTTAAAGGAAATCTTTATAAAGATAAATGTTGTAGAAAGGTAATCAGTATAAGAAATAAATGTTGTAGAAAGGTAATAAGTATAAGAAATAAATGCTGTTAAAGGAGATCTTTATAAAATAATAAACACTGTTAAAGGAAATCTTTATAAAGGAATAAACGATGTTAAAGGAAATCATTATAAAGCAAATAAAGTTAGTGAATAAGAGTAAATCGATAGTAGTGTTAATTGAATATTAGTTACTCAGTTAGAGTTTAAAGAATATCAGTTATTCGAATAAAGAGTTAACCAGATAGAGTTAATTGAACAAAGTTATTCCGGATGAGTTGTCATTTCATACGACTGCTAGCGTAATTCACAGGGCTGCAGATAGCCTAAGGTGGTCGGATGTTTCCTGAGGGAATCAGGCGTAACCATTGTGATCGCTGCGCTCTAGAGTCAAGCGAATGGAGTTAGATCGAATACTAGTTATTCGATAGGAGTTAATCGAGTTAAGATAATCGAGTTGATTGAGTTGAGAAATAAGTTAAGTTAAATAAGTTAGGTTAAATAAGTTGAGTTAAATAAGTTGAGATAATCGAGTAAGTCGAGTTAATCGAGTCGAGTTAAGTTCGTCGAGTCGAGTTAATCGAATATGGTTCATCGAGTAGAGTTAATCGATGTTAGTTAAATCGAAAGGTATTAATCGATGTTAGTTGAATCGAAAGGAGTTATCGATTATGGTTTAATCGAAAGGAGTTAATCGAATTTAGTCATTCGAAAGGAGATTATCGAATATAGCGTATTCGAAAGAAAGAGATTGAATATAGTTTATTCGAAAGAGTGAGTTAATCGAATATGAGTTATTCGAAGAGAGATAACCGAATGTAGGTTATTTGAAGTAGTGCTAATCAAATAGAGATTACTCAAAGAGAGTAAATCGTAGAATTCGATTATACCGAATTCGGGAAAGTATTATTTACTTTCCAGTTTTTAAATCAAGATTTATTTATTTATAAATAAATTAGTGTTAGGTTAATCATTCAGTAAAAGTAATAAGAGTTAGATTGTTAAGTTAGATATTTCGGAAGTAGGGATTATAACGTTATCATTATAACCAATGTTTTAAATATATAAGTGGATTCGTAAATTGAAATCCGAGAAAGACGTAAAGAAGTTGTTAAAGATTTAAAGATAAACTTTGACCATTTCGAAGTTATAACGTTGTTCATTTAAGATCTGAGAGGTAATTATACCCCAACTTGATTGACTTCCTTCTTAACTAAGGAATGGTAAGGTTTGATCGTGAAGGAGTTTTGGAAATGTTTTCCAAGTAAGAATCAGAAATGTTTTCTAATAAAGAGAAAATAAGAATTTGATAATATATAGAAACAAGAGATAAGTAGATTAATGAACTAAAGAGATAAATGTTAAATGATGATTGATCGATATAATTTCTGTTTGGAAATAATATCGTTCTTTGCACACGTGTTTTTCTTTGATAGTTAAATCACAGACTATCAAAGTTTTGACCATTTTAACGTTGTTAATAGGGAGAGACCGGTTGGATTATTATGCAAAGAACCACTCTGTATTGGCATAAGCGTTGCGAATCATATATGCCAAAGATAATTGAAGACGGAGTAAAGTGCAAGGGCTGTTGTATAAATCTTAGATAACAGTGCCTAAGATGGATATACTGAATAGTACCTTCGGTTCATCCTGTTCCTGGATGACTCGTATGGATCAATATCTGACAGAGTATTTCCAGAAAGGTCACGTACATTGATTTCTTCAACCGTTCCAAGAGTGGAAGCGGAGAAGGAAACTTCTTTTAGCAGACACGTAATGTATGGTTGTAGATGTCAAATTAGCGATTTTTGATGGATCTGACAATGTGGCATTCGAAGTGAATCTGATGTGATGATTAAGCGTAACCTCTAGCCTCATTAACCGGTAAATGATAGAAATCGGGCAGGTAGCATGGCTATGCAGGTCGCACCTAATAGGGTGTATAATCACCTGATCTAGAGTTTCAGTTACTACTAAAAATCTATTGTTGATGCTGTCTCATTCAGGAAACGGTTGCTGATCCCAACCGTTGGTGATATACATTCGATACACTTAAGCGAAATGAGTGGTCGGTCATGTGTGGCCGGGTTGCAAGATGTTCTTGTTGAACCCAGTGCATTTCTCTCTAGAGGTACACTAGCGTAAGGTGGTTCCATACCTTGCCATAGTTGGAAATCCATTACCCAATACGTGCTTGCGGTTTTGATTGTATACTATGTATATAGAACATGAGACGAAAGCGTTTCTGCTAGAAGATTATTATTTTTGTGGTTGATAGACATTACTATAATATCAAAAGGTTTTGATATAAAGGTATTTTGGATTCTCATAAGGGAAAAACCCTTCCGTTATACGGCGTGGTCTTATGAGATATCGTTGTGTTGCTCAAACTGTTTTAAACTGTTTTACTCATACCAGTCCTATGACTGACCCGGAGTCTATTTGTTTTGTTTTCCCTAAACTCTTGGATGCTCAATTTTGTACGAGTAGTCAAGTAGTCGGGATTTACAGATACTTGAAGAGCTGGAGCAGGAGGCTTCAGGATTATATAGCTATTATTATTCCGATGTGTTGTAAGTGATGTACTTGATAATGATATGTATATTCAAGTACGATCTTTTATTTCAAAGATATGTTATATTTTATTCGTTCCGCTGTGAGGTTCGTGTTACTCTGATGTTGTTGATGTCTTCTTCTTCTTCTATTCTATGTTTCTATCTTATCTATTCTCACCCTCTAATTTTTTTTCATTAACTATTCCGTTATTTTCGATCCTTGGATGTTCAATATGTGTTGTATATCGGATAACCAAGATTGCATTTTTTCCGGGTCGTTACAGTTGGTATCAGAGCTTAAGTTAAGTGATTTACCTTGGCTCTGTGGCGTGACTCGGTTGTGATAGGGTTAGTAATACCCTAGATTGAGTTGAGTGTATATATACGAGAGAGCGTATTTGTTATTCAATATAAAATTGTTTTATATTGTGGAGATTCATTGGTTGAGTTGTTTATGGGTTCTGGTCAATCAGTTTAATCCACTATATCGGTAGGAGTTTATAAACACTCAAATATGATGGGTCGACGTGATATGTTTTGAAAAGAGGGTGAATGAAATAATTTTACCCAAAGTATATTTTGATATAGAAAAAATATATATATATTGGATTTATAATATATGGGATATATTGGTTGTTATTATAATCGGGAAAGATTATAAATTAAATGGTTTGTAAATAACCAATCAGAATTCATTTAAGTAAAGTATATGAAATAAGATGAATTAAATCGGAATTTAAATCAGAATTGGAATTAAAAATCCTGGAACATGTAAGTGTTTGTAAATGGATTGGAATTAAATATAAGGAAATTTTAAGATCTTGGGAGATTTTAAAATGGTTTCAGGTATGGTGAAAGATATTTTGAATTGATTTCGAAATGAAGTGTTTAAATATGGTTTTGAGAGTAATATAGTATTGAACTCACTTGTTAACTAGAAAATAATTCTGATAATGACTGCAGCACCATCAGTGTTCATTTTCGAGTTGTAAGTGACGGATTACTACCAAAGAGATTGTTTTTGAAATTGTTTAGAAAAACAAGTTGTTTGAACTTCAAAAGGGAATATTTGATTTTTGAAAAGTGAAGTTATTTAAAACTCCCAGGAAAAGATTGTTGAATTAAAACCAATTTGAATTGAAATTTGTGAAAGCAAATTGGAATTTAAAATAAAACCAGTTAAGTGGTAACTGAAATTGAATTTGAATAATATCGAGACAAATTGGATTTGGGAGATTCGAATTTGAAGTGTAATTTGGTAACCAAGTTAAGAGTTTGAAATCGAGAATCAAACTCGAGTTTGAAATGATATTTGGCTTGGATATAAAGCGAATGGTTGTGTTAGAGATAAAAGTGATTGCAGAATTTGATTGGGGATAACACTGGTATATGCTGAGTCGACAGCATACAAAAGTGATAGAGTTGATATACCCGACAAAAAGGTACAAGTTTATATTTCATATGAGTTTGGTGATTTACGAGCCTGATGGGCAAGCCGCTTGGCTGTTTGATTTTCTTTTGGGTTGGAGAAGGCCCAGAGAGGCGAGTTGTGGTTTGACGTATTGACCAATACAAAGGAGGTGCTGGCGAAATTTTTCAAAAAATTAAGGCGTTAGAAAATTTTCAGGATTTTTGAAAATTTTCATTGATAAGAATTAATTAATATTTAATTGAAACTAAATTGGTTTAGTTGAAACTGAATTTAAGAAGTGAAAAATAAGTTCTAACCAGTCGATAGGGTTTGTTTTCAACCTTAGCAATTTCGAGGACGAAATTATTTTAAGTGGGGAAGAATGTAATGACCCGCATTTTTAGCGAGATAATAATTAATTTATTTAATTATTTAAAAGGTGATTTAAAAGGATTTCATGGTTGTTGAATTAAATAATGGTGAATATTTAATTAAAATAATAAATTAAATAATATATTTAATTCTGAAATAATCAGAATTAGCTGAAATGGCGATATGGTGTGAACTGGATCATCTATGATATTTAATTCAGTTTAGAATTAAATTAGAATAACGAATATATTTAAATAACGACAGTTTGAATGTATAATTATATTATAATTATAATCAAGCTCGAAATGGAGTGGCAGTTCGCGAATTGGTGATATGAACTTTAAACGAATACACAGAAGCCATTTTAAGTCGGATTTCTATGAAACAAGAAACATTCGGGGCGGGTGGAGTATATCTTTCTAGTGGAAGAGAAAAATCGGGATTTCGTCGTGTAGATTTTGATTTATGTCCAAATCAAATTTTAGAAAAGTCGTCGTGGAATTTCTTTATAATTTATTTATATTTATAAAAGGAATTTCATTATAAATCGAATACCGATTTAATCAGGATTTGGGATATCGAGCTTGAAATTCATATAGGAATATTCTAGAGCTGAACGATATCGTATGTGGATATATACGATAATATTAATTTATTAATATTTAATTTAATTGTTTTTAAATATATTTATATATTTAAAATGGTCTATTTAGAGCTTTAAAAATAATCAGTTTTGCAAACGACCTCAGAATTCGACGAAACTAATTTTGTTGGATCCGCAATGTCAAATAGTTGTTAGATTTCCAGTTTCGTGATTTTTAGAGTCACTATGTAGTCGTACGGATTTTTAGAGTGAAAAACAGTCAGTATTTTGATGGTTAAAAATACGCTGTGTGAGCATACGGAGTCGGAATTCGACGAAACCAGTTTCTTCGGGACCGTAATGTCGAACTCTAGCTACACGTCTAGTTTGGTGATTTTTGGGTATCGTATGTGATCACACAGATTTTTAGATGGGTATAATGAATATAAAACAATAAAAAGAAAATATCTAAACTCAATTAAAGGTCAAAACAGAGGCCACGTACACAACATTTTCATCCACACATAAACCCCGTCCCCTTATAAAACCGAATACAGAGCCGCCAGTTTCTCTTTGGTAAACAAAAAAAATAAACGAGAGAATTAAATCAAAAGGAAATTCAAACAAAGTTTATAAATTTCTATATATATGTATTCGGATTCACAGCGAGATGCTCTTCGACCTTGTATACGTTTTGCTAGGTTCGTTGTTTGTTTGCGATAGTGGTCTTTGGGTCGTCGAGACTAGGCTAAGGAATCGTTTGGAATTGGGGCATCAATGGAGGATTTCGAGTTTGCTGTGGTGCTTGTGGTAGTGAGGCGAAGGGTTTGTGATGGTTTCGTGAATTACAGTGATGAAAGGTGTCGGACCTGGGCACTTCGAGGTCGACGTCGTGACTATGAAGGCGAGCACGAGTTCATTTCTTCGGGGATGAGGGTGGAGGGTTTGTCAAGAGAAGTATAGTCGTGTGATTGGTTTTCAAAACCGTTGAGAGAAGATGGATTTGAAGGAGGAATTCGATCACAGTTTAATTAGGAGGAGCAACTTTGTTGAGGTACCATGAGCAACGGGGAAGAAAAGGTAGGGAGCGGGCTGAAATTGGTTTGGGTTGGTTGGTATTGGAGTGTTGGGCCAGAGTTTTAAACGATGAGGCCCATTTATATTTAACTTAGGTTTATTTTAAAGTAAAATAGTACGTGAACTTAAAATGTTAATATCTGGTGTAAACGATATCAGAATTTCAAACCGTAAGTTGCGTCGGGATCGTACGGACGTCGGCTACAACATGGAACTAACTGGAAGTCCATCCAAGCTCGTTACAAATTATGGAAAAATAAATTTTCCGATCTGAATCAACGAAAATTATCGTTAATTAACGATGATAGTCCAAAGTGAGTAAAACTCACCAACTCTGAACAGTTCTATTTTTATAACGTATATTTAGAACTGATAAATGATGATTGATTGATGTGTGTTAACTGTTTGGTTGAATTATTTGTGTATTGATTAAAATAATAGATAACGATGTATATAGATATAAATCGTAAATCGAATATTGATTCTGTTTATCAGAATATTTTATACTCGTGTTGTTTAACATCTGTGATGCAGGAAAACAGGTTGCAGGGGTCCAACCGGACTCCTCAATATTTATGATACTGTTATGTTCATATATTGTAATATATGATGTGATATATAATTTATTTGATTATGTGTGTTTAAATGATATCGATCATTTTGGTTTGCCATTTTAAATATCATAAGGGACCCTGGGATGTAAAAAGAAATATTTCAATGTATATTGAAATAAAGGAATTTTATAAAATCACCCGATTTTATAAAAGGAAATATTTTGGAAATAAAGTAATTATAAAATCAAAGGATTTTATATGAGGGATATTTATTGGGATAACAAATAAAATCTTATAAGAAATATTTATTGAGACAATAAATAGAAGTATAAAGGGATCTTTTATTTAGAAAATAAATAAAAACAAATCGAAAGATAAATATTTGTAAACCATTTACAAATAGAATCGAAAAGGAATTTATTTATTTGGTAAATAAATAAAGTGTAAAAGAAAATATTTATTTGTAAAATAAATATGATATTGAAAAAGGGAAATATTTCTTTAGAAAATAATTAGGATAATTATAAAAAGAAATAAACGATGTTAAATGAAATCTTTATAAAGAAATAAACGTTGTTAAAGGAAATATTTATAAAGATAAATGCTGTAGAAAGGTAATCAGTATAAGAAATAAATGTTGTAGAAAGGTAATAAGTATAAGTAATAAACGCTGTTAAAGGAGATCTTTATAAAGGAATAAACGCTGTTAAAGGAAATCTTTATAAAGGAATAAACGTTGTTAAAGGAAACCATTATAAAGCAAATAAAGTTAGTGAATAAGAGTAAATCGATAGTAGTGTTAACTGAATATTTGTTATTCAATTTGAGTTGATCGAATATCAGTTATCCGAATAAAGAGTTAACCAGATAGAGTTAATTGAACAGAGTTATTCAGGATAAGTTGCCATTTCATACGACTACTAGCGTAATTCGCAGGGCTATAGATAGCCTAAGGCGGTCGGATGTTTCCTGAGGGAATCAGGCGTAACCATTGTGATCGCTGCGCTCTAGAGTCAAGCGAATGGAGTTAGATCGAATACTAGTTATTCGATAGGAGTTAATCGAGTTAAGATAATCGAGTTGAGAAATAAGTTAAGTTAAATAAGTTAGGTTAAATAAGTTAAGTTAAATAAGTTGAGATAATCGTGTAAGTCGAGTTAATCGAGTCGAGTTAATCGAATATGGTTCATCGAGTAGAGTTAATCGATGTTAGTTAAATCGAAAGGAACTAATCGATGTTAGTTGAATCGAAAGGAGTTATCGATTATGGTTTAATCAAAAGGAGTTAATCGAATTTAGTCATTCGAAAGGAGATTATCGAATATAGCATATTCGAAAGAAAGAGATCGAATATAGTTTATTCGAAAGAGTGAGTTAATCGAATATGAGTTATTCAAAGAGAGATAACCGAATGTAGGTTATTTGAAGTAGAGCTAATCAAATAGAGATTACTGAAAGAGAGTAAATCGTCGAATTCGATTATATCAAATTCGGGAAAGTATTATTTACTTTCCAGTTTTTAAATCAAGATTTGTTTATTTATAAATAAATTAGTGTTAGGTTAATCATTCAGTAAAAGTAATAAGAGTTAGATTGTTAAGTTAGATATTTCGGAAGTAGGGATTATAACGTTATCGTTATAACCAATGTTTTAGATATAGAAGTAGGGATTATTTCGGAAGAGAAAATAAGAATTTGGTAAAATATAGAAACAAGAGATAAGTAGATTAATGAACTAAAGAGATAAATGTTAAATGATGATTGATCGATATAATTTCCATTTGGAAATAATATCATTGTTTGCACACGTGTTTTTCTTTGATAGTTAAATCACAGACTATCAAAGTTTTGACCATCTTAATGTTGTTAATATGGAGAGACCGGTTGGATTATTATCTAAAGAACCACTCTGTATTAGCATAAGTGTTGCGAATCATATATGCCAACGATAATTGAAGACGGAGTAAAGTGCAAGGGCTGTTGTATAAATCTTAGATAACAGTGCCTAAGATGGATATACTGAATAGTACCTTCGGTTCATCCTGTTCCTGGATGACTCGTATGGATCAATGTCTGATAAAGTATTTCCAGAAAGGTCACGTACATTGATTTCTTCAGCTGTACCAAAAGTGGTAGCGGAGAAGGAAACTTCTTTTAGCTGACACGTAATGTATGGTTGTAGACGTCAAATTAGTGATTTTTGATGGATCTGACAATGTGGCATTCGAAGTGAATATGATGTGATGATAAAGCGTAACCTCTAGACTCATCGACCGGTAAATGACAGAAATCGGGAAGGTAGCATGGCTATGTAGGTCACACCTCTTAGGGTGTATAATCACCTGATCTAGAGTTTCAGTTACTACTAAAAACCTATTGTTGATGCTGTCCCATTAGGGAAACGGTTGCTGATCCCAACCGTTGGTGATATACATTCGATACACTCAAGCGAAATGAGTGGTCGGTCATGTGTGGTCGGGTTGTAAGATGTTCTTGTTGAACCCAGTGTATTCCTCTCTAGAGGTACACTAGCGTAAGGTGGTTCCATACCTTGTCATAGTTGGAAATCCATTACCCAATACGTGCTTGCGGTTTTGATTGTATACTATGTATGTAGAACGTGAGATGAAAGCATTTCTGCTAGATGATTATTATTATTATTGTGGTTGATAGACATTACTATAATATCAAAAGGTTTTGATATAAAGGTATTTTGGATTCTCATAAGGGAAAAACCCGTTCCGTTATACTGCGTGGTCTAATGAGATATCGTTGCGTTGCTCAAACTGTTTTACTCATACCAGTCCTATGACTGACCTGGAGTTTATTTGTTTTGTTTTCCCTAAACTCTTGGGTGCTCTATTTTGTACGAGCAGTCAAGTTGTCGGGATTTACAGATACTTGAAGAGCTGGAGCAGTAGGCTTCAGGATTATATAGCTATTATTATTCCGATGTGTTGTAAGTGTTGTACTTGATAATGATATGTATATTCAAGTACGATCTTTTATTTCAAAGATATGTTATATTTTATTCGTTCCGCTGTGAGGTTCTTGTTATTCTGATGTTGTTGATGTCTCATTTTTCTTTTATTCTAAGTTTCTACCTTATCTATTCTCACCCTCTAATTTCTTTCATTAACTATTCGGTTATTTTCGATCCTTGGATGTTCGATATGTGTTGTATATCGCATAACCAAGATCGCATTTTTTTCGGGTCTTTGCAAGAACCATCGAGTTATGTAAAAAATGTCATATTATCTTATAAAACATTAACTCTTTATATAATCTCCTATAGTACAAAGATTCAAGCAACAAAAATAGCTACGAATATAATGTATTATACCAAAGCTCTCCTAAGTTGTCTCTAAAAAATCAATGGCATTGCTAAACATATCATCAAGTCTCTACTCTTTGGAGTGCCCAAAATAATACGAAGCCGAAAAATACTTAGGTTAGACAATAGTTAGTATGGGAACTAAATTACTATCAAAAGCTATATTGGAAAAAATGTTAATAATTATATGCATATAAGTCATTTCTTCCCAACTCTAAAACCAAGAGGTATAATATAATACTATGATACAATATTTTGCTCAAGTAAACAATAGAAGATAATATAACAGAACATGATAGAAGAATCTAGTACACCACCTACAGTGTACCTACATCCAATCCCTTCATCCGTGTCCTATATGATAGTCTACCATTGATAGACATCGTATCTTCCATCAAAAAACACTTAATTGTTATCTTTTAAAACCATAAGTATATAATAACCCTATAACTATTCTTGTTTATGCTACTTACATAAAATTCAAACACAAGTTGCACTCCTATATCTTACAGTATTGAAAATCCTGAATGTATATTCCAAAATCTAAACTCTAGCATTAGACACTATATTATAGCATTCCTGGGCACACAACCATCGCTTGCATCTAGTACCCTGACGTCGAGCCACAATAAGATCTTTTCGAGTTACCAGTGATTCCTTAACGATCTCAATCTTTGTAGTCTCACAACAATTCTATTTCTGAGCATAAGTCCCCAAACTCATTCTGTTGGAGAATGGAGTTTTGATGACAACAACCTTATTTCAATATTAATTGATTATAAAATATATACTAACATCTCTATCTAGATATATATATACATACATGCAGGATTTGTGTACAGGAATTAATATTGAAGATTATACAGTTTTAAGAATTTTAGAGATTCAAGAGATTCAGAATTCAGAGAAGATTCAAGACTCATGAATAATCAAGGTTTCAAGAGTTCAAGATTTCAAGATTAATATAGTAATAGAGTCTAATTTATGTAAGACTCTGAATAACACTCTAGGTTCAAATTCAAATTTTGTTCTTCAAATTCTAATCTTCAAATTTCAAATTCTATTTTCAAACTTTGTTTCAAAATTCTAATTGCGTTTTTCTATTTTACTTTTAATTTTAAACTCAAGTTCTAAGAGTATAAGTTCATATATATTTATATAGTTATATACTTTTATATTTTATATTTATATAGTTTTACACTTTATAATTTTATAAATATGTGCATATAGTTTATATTTATGATTTAATATGATTTTCTACTTTATAATACTTATTTATAACACTATGATATAATTCAAGAATTTCCAAAATTATACATGTAGTAAAACACTTTAAAGATCATTCAAATTATAAATTATAAATAATATATGTTGACATACATATATAGGGATGTCGACATTAACTATTATATTTTCAATTTTGAAAGGAAGTGTCTTTTCACCATTTGTAACATTCTAGAAGCGTTGCAACCTTTCAAATCTTATAAATAGGCGTTGATTTCGAATTTTTTAACCAATCTTATTATCCATCTTCATCTCCTTTCATTACACCATTATTATATCATATTTTTATGATTTCTACACTTATACTCTACCAATTTTATGTCTAATTATATAAAACTTGTAACAACCCGTATTTTCAATAACCTGTAATAACATAAATCGAGGCAGAATTTAATTCTAAAATGGGAATCAAGGGAAACGGGCTATGCCATTGCGTTCGTCTCGGAAAAATACGCGAAATAGAGTCCGAGTTTTCGAAAATCGGAGTCCGTATGACCAAGATATGGCCTCGCGAAGTTTCACGAAAATTCCCAAATTAAAGTATACTTAATTAAGTGAAATGGGTTGTGTAGATATATATATATATATATATAATTGAAAATTTAATAAATAAATATGCAAAAATGCTCAAAACAGCGAATTGGGAGAGGGGAATAACCGAACCGGCCGATTTTTGAAGTCGACCCGAGCCCGCTGGGTCGACTAGGGGTTAATCCAGGGTGTTTGGCTGTCAACCCGTGGGCCGATTCGCTCAAGTGCAGATTTTGCATTTGAATGGTTCTCATGGTCCATCTTTAATCTAAAGGCCCTAGATGGTTCCTACACTTGACTTCTTCCCCAAGACATGCTTTGATGGCTTGGATTGAATCTAGGGTTAATCCTATGGCCTAAAACACTTGCCTAATCTATAAATAAGACCCTAACCTACCCTAATTCATTCATAATTAAACCTAGTGACTAAACTATGGCAAAATGCTAGCTCTCATGGCCTCCACTAATTTTATGAAGAGGGTTGCATACTAATCACTCTCTAATCAACTTCTAATCCCTTCTTAGCATCTTAATCTTCTTCATTTGGTGTTCAAAGTTGCTAGTTGTGAGTTTCTATCACTTTGATGATCTTTTGGTAAACTAATTAGATGAGATGTGATGAGATTTATGGTTTTGTATGTGGGTTAATGAGCTTTGAATCATATGATATGATGTTAGCATTAATCTTATGTTTATGCATGTTGAGTATGTAAGCTTATGCAAGTTTAATATGATGTATGTTATGTTTGCATGATGCTAAATATGCAAGTTGTGGGCTATGTAATCATATGCATGTTATGCAAGTTACATGTATGTAAATATGCAAGTTACATGTTTGTTAATATGCAAGTTACATGTTTGTTAATATGCAAGTTACATGTATGTAAATATGCAAGTTACATGTTTGATAATATGCAAGTTACATGTTTGTTAATATGCAAGTTACATGTATGTAAATATGCAAGTTACATGTTTCTTTATATGCAAGTTACATGTTTGTTAATATGCGAGTTACATGTATGTAAATATGCAAGTTACATGTTTATTAATATGCAAGTTCATGATGACACATTATGCAAGTCTATAAGCTAATATGCAAGTTTGTTATGCAAAATGAATATGTAAGTTATGTGACATATTATATGCAAGTTATGTGACATGTTATGCAAGTTCATATGCAAGTTATGTGTTTGTTAATATGCAAGATGGCACCTTTGAAACATGTTCATTCATATGCAAGTTGACACCTTTTATATGTGTTATATCATGAACGAAATTACGTGGGAACGATGGGGTAATTAAATGCATAAGTTAATAAGATTGTGTGAAATTAATATAATTATGCATAACACAAAATAAATAAACATAGTATGGGAATTTGCCTATTTGGTTAGGTGTACCCATACTATGTGTTGGGAATTTACCTATTGAGTTAGGTCTACCCCATGGGAATTTACCTATTAAGTTAGGTCTACCCATGTTAAGAAAACTTGATTAATTAGGGATAATTAATATAAAATTATGAGGGTGATTAATTAGGTGTAATTAATTGACTAAGACACGAGGTTGGACTCAGTTGTAGCGTAAAACTGCCCGGACCCAACCGGCTTAACCAGTTGCTACAAATGTTAGCCCAATGTGAGAGGTCTTAGGCACAAACTAAATACGTAATTAATGTAAAGACACGAGGTTAGACTCTGTTATGACATAAGGCTGCCCGGACCCAACCGGCTTAACCAGCGGTCATAAAAGACAGTCTAATGTGAGAGGTCTTTACAAAGGTTACGTTCTTAATTAATTAATTAAGAAACACTTAACCACATTAGCATGTAGAGGGACATGAGGGGTTAAGTGGGTGCCTCGGGTGGCATGAGAAAATCTAGTGGTTGCCTTGGGTGGCAATAGAAAATACGATTAGAATACTTAACCAAAATGGAACATGTAATTAAAACATGATTAAAGGGTTAAGTGGGATATACTAGAAAAAGGGACAAGCTTAGGTGGGTAGCTTGTGGAGGCCCATTTCAACCAGTAACCCATACGTATCTTTGTGGGCTCGACCCATGTCGAGGACGGGACACGCATACTGGGCTTGACTGTAAGAGGCAAACGGGTTAGCGGTGGCAACGCAAGTCCAACGGGCTTCATATGCGTGAGTGGGCCCGGGCTGGTAGGTAAGCCGTTGTTGCATCGAGTAGATATAAGCCGTGCACCTTTAGTTTCATCAGGTTGCCACATTGGGGAATGATACATCCCACGGTGGGGCCAGCACGGGTATCTACGTTAGGGAGCCGATCGAATGGGAAGTAGTGTGTACACCTAGTGGATTGTAGGGCCCCGTGGCGCCTACTTGGTCACCTAGGGGTACGCAGGTACTAATTAGTAAATTTTATAAGTCCTTGGGTGGGATCAACCTTTAAGTTAGGAACGACTGGTGTGGTGCAGTTTAGTAATTTACCTTAGGGAGGGTAGATGCGTCTTTATCCTTTATCTTCGTTTAGTTGACTGCTTAGGGTAGCCATTCATCCCTATATGTTACCGTATATCAGTTTATGTCTTCTCTGGTTACTTTAACGATTGTATTGTTAAAGTTATAGGACTCGCTCAGACTTATGTCTGACCCTGTTGTTTTTATCTTTTTCCCAACCCTCAGGTCCTACGGTGGATCCTAGCAGTAGTGGAGCTTGATCGGATTGCTGTTCCAGTCTTTAGGAGCGAGGATAGATGTAAAGCTCCAGTTATCCAGTTATCTTTTCTTTTGTTTGGCTATTGTATGAGAGTGGGATTATGTACTTCTTTATTTTGATGGATATTGTACTTGACCTTTATTGTGGTTTTATGATGTAACCAGACATGTTTTACTTCCGCTGTTATGAGATGATGTTTTAAAATTTCAAGTACTATTTATATCTGTCTTGTTGTAATTTTTCTGTTCTATATTCACTAAAATACTCCACCGATGCTATGGCATTCCCTTAGTGAGTGATCATAGCGGGAGTGGGGTGTTACACGTGGTATCAGAGCTTAAGGTTACCAGAACAGATAAAATTTTTGAGAAAAACTATTTTCTAAGAGTATTTTCGAAGAAAGTATTTTTAAAAGCATGTCTTCTAAGAGAAAAAGTTTTTGAAAAAGAAAAGCATAATCCCCAATAGCCATATCTTTATCTTTCGGAATCTCCTTTTTGAATCTTTCCTCTTTCGTTTCAGCATGGCTGAAGATCTTAACATCCCGGAGGGTTTAGTTATACCACTATGGTATAGGAGGTTGCAAGAGGCTAGGGCCGCGGCTGCGGGTCCGGCCAATGCTACTACACCAGAGACAACCGCTCCTCCTCCTCAGCCTAGAGTGGATAATTTTGCTAAGGTTTGCAAGGAGTTCAAGGCTATAGGAGGAAAACCTTTTCTTGGTTCAGAGACTTTCGTAGAGGCTAGAGATTGGCTTAAGGAAGTGGAAGAGTTGCTAGATATCTTTGAAGTGGAAGAGGGAAAGAAAGTCAAGTTGGCGGCTTGGTTAATGAAGGGAGAGGCCTCATTCTGGTGGGAGGTCACTAATGGAGAACGCCCTGTTGACTCTTGGGCAGATTTTAAGCAAAGGTTTGGGGCTAAGTTTCTCTCAAGGGCGGAAGATAATCTGTTTATGGAGAAGTTCTTGAATTTGAAGCAAGGGAATCTCACGGTGAAAGAATATGTCAACAAATTCAATCAATTAGCAAGGTTTGGCATAGAGTTGGTGAATACACCGGAGAAGAAGGCTTTGAGGTTCGTTAGAGGCTTGAACGAACCATTGCAAGGAATAGCTATGACTCACATTCCTATGGGGGCCACTTTTGAGAAGCTTGTCTACATGGCACTTATGCATGAGGATGATAAGAATTCTAAGGCACCAGAGAAAAAGGGGGATCAGAAGAAACCGCAACAACAACAACAAGGCAAGGGCGGAAAAGGCAATGGTGACAAAAAGAAGACGAAGAAGAAGTGCTTCAATTGTGGAACACCAGGACACCTTAGTAAGGATTGTCGCAAAAAGAAGAAGACCGGTTGCTTTCATTGTGGTGAAGCAGGGCATCTTGTGAAAAACTGCCCAAAGAAGGGGCAGAAGACGGGGTCTACCTCAGGAGGCCAGGTGCAAGCTCTTATAGCACCACCTCAGTCAGGGGGGCAAGTTCAGGTTCTCTCAGTTCCACCGATTCAGCAGAGAGGTAGAACTATTTCCGTTGAAAGTCTGGTTTTTCTGTTTGATCATCCAGTTCGTACTTTGTTTGACTCTGGCGCATCGCATTCTTTTATCTCATCATCGTTAGTTGAGTCACTGCACTTAGACACCAGTCTAGTTGATGATCCCTTGGTTGTCTCAAACCCAATTGGGGGCTCCATATATCTGTCTATGATATGTTTGGGTTTGAAGATTTCTATACTTAGCGTTGAGTTTAGATGTGATGCTTTTGTATTGGGCTTCACGGGCTATGGGTTGATCTTGGGCATGGACTGGTTATCCAGTAATGGTGCCGTTCTTGATTGCGAAAGGAGAGTTGTCAGGCTCATGACCCGCTTGGGTAACACTCTCGAGATCTCTTGCAATCCCATGGAATCTGTTTTGCTAAGTTATCTTGAATCGCTCGATGCTTCGGTCGAGAGTTTGTGTTCTGTCAGAGTAGTCCGGGAATATCCGGATGTGTTTGAAGAAGTAAAGGGTTTGCCTCCGAAGCGGGAGATAGATTTCCGAATTTATTTGGTGGATAATGCCAAACCAGTGTCTTTGCCAGTACGCCACATGGCTCCTCGTGAGAGAAGAGAACTTCATAAGCAAGTAGGGGAGTTGCTTGAGAAGGGGTTCATAAGGCGAAGTATATCGGAGTGGGGAGCTCCAGTAGTGTTTGCCACGAAGGCGGATGGGTCCCTCAGACTTTGTGTGGATTATAGAGAACTTAATAAGCTCACGAAGAAGAATAGACACCCATTACCGAGGATAGATGATCTCTTTGATCAGTTGGTTGGCGCGTCAGTATTTTCGCAGATGGACTTAGCTACAGGGTTTCATCAGTTAAGAGTGGCGGAGGACAGTATAGAGAAGACTGCTTTCCGGACTCCGGATGGTTTTTATGAGTGGCTAGTGATGCCATTTGGGTTGACAAACGCCCCCGCATACTTTGTTGATCTCATGAGTAGAGTGTTCAGAGAGTATCTGAATAAGTTTGTAGTAGTTTTTGTGGATGACATCTTGGTCTTTTCCAAGAATGAAGAAGAGCATGCCTTACATCTCAAGGAAGTGTTGGAGACTCTTCGAGCGCATAGTCTTAAAGCTAAATTCTCTAAATGCCATTTTTGGAGAAGAGAAGTGCGATTCTTAGGGCATGTGGTCTCTAAGGAAGGGATAGCTGTGGATCCCGCAAAGATAGTATCTATCCAGGATTGGAAAGTTCCTAGAAATGCTACCGAGGTAAGAAGTTTCTTGGGGTTGGCAGGATATTATAGGAAGTTCATCAAAGACTTCGCGAAGATATCAGCCCCATTAACCCGCTTGACGAAAAAGAATCTGGTTTTCTCGTGGGATGTAGATTGTGATGATGCTTTCCGACGGTTAAAGAGAGCTTTGACCACCGCTCCAGTTTTAGTGCTCCCGGATGGGAGTAAGCCGTTTGTTGTTTATACCGATGCTTGTGGAACAGGATTAGGCGCAGTCTTGATGCAGGAGGGAAGGGTAATAGCCTATGGAGGGAGACAATTGAGAGTGCATGAGAAGAATTACCCTACCCATGATCTAGAGTTGGCCGCGATTGTTTTCGCACTTAAGTCTTGGCGCCATTATCTTCTTGGTGAGAGATTCGAGTTGTTCACCGACCATAAATCATTGAAGTACTTATTCTCTCAGAAGGATTTAAACTTAAGACAGCAAAGGTGGATGGAGTTCTTAGCATCCTATGATTTCGAGATAGCGTATACCCCTGGTAAGGGTAACGTGGTGGCAGACGCCTTAAGTAGAAAAAGGCTATCTTTGAGTCCATTGTTCGTGGAACGACGAAGCTTGGAGTTTCTTTCTTTGTTTGACTTCAGACCTTCTGTTGATTTTGTACCTGGTTTGTTGGCATCCTTGGAGGTTAGACCTACTCTTTTGAGATGGATTGGCGAGGCTCAGCGAGACGACCCACAGTTGGTTGTGTTGGTAGAGAAGCTTATAAGAGGGGAGTCGTCCAGCCATTTGGGTAGATACACCATAGATGATAAGGGATGGTTGCATAGAGACGGTAGACTTTGTGTACCGCAAGATGAGGGTTTGAAGAAGGCTATTTTGGATGATGCACATCGTTCAAGAATGACTATTCATCCCGGTGGAGACAAAATGTACCAAGACATGAAGAGAGTTTTCTTCTGGGCCGGTATGAAGAAAGATGTGGCCGAGTATGTGGCTAGATGCTTAGTGTGCCAACAAGTTAAAGTGGAGCAAAGGAAACCCGGTGGGTTGCTACACCCATTGGAAGTTCCACAGTGGAAGTGGGATAGTGTCTCGATGGATTTCATCGACGGGTTACCGAGATCGAGGAAGGGCAATACGGGAATTTGGGTTGTGGTAGACAGACTTACCAAGAGTGCCCATTTTATACCCGTAAAGAGTAAGAGGACCGCTCCATGGCTTGCTTCAGTCTATGTTAGAGAGATTGTTAGATTGCATGGCGTACCATCCAGCATTGTGAGTGATCGAGATCCTATTTTCACTAGTGAGTTTTGGAGAAGTTTGCAAGAGGCGGTAGGGACTCAGTTGTGTTTGAGCACCGCATATCATCCTCAGACGGACGGTCAGACTGAGAGGGTGAACCGTATCTTAGAAGATCTTTTGAGGCTTTGTATCTTGGATTTTGGAGGTACATGGGAAGAACATCTTCCTTTGGTGGAGTTCGCATATAATAACAGCTTTCAGTCCAGTATTGGTATGGCTCCTTTCGAAGCTCTTTATGGAAGGCCTTGTCGATCTCCTACATGTTGGTGGGAATCTACGGATAAGATCTTGCTTGGGCCAGATATGGTTAGAGAGACTTCAGAGAAGATTGATTTGATTCGAAGACGGATGAAGGCAGCACAAGATAGACAGAAATCTTATGCGGATCGGAGAAGGACGGATCTTGAGTTTGAGGTTGGGGACATGGTTTTTGTCAAAGTATCTCCATTGAGAAAAGTTGTTCGCTTTAGGTCCGTAGGGAAGTTAGCACCGAGATTTGTTGGGCCGTTTCCTATTAAGGAAAGGATTGGACGGATGGCATATAGGGTGGAGTTGCCCGACAGACTTAGTGGTGTTCATGATGTATTCCATGTATCACATTTGAGGAAGTGCTTACATGAGACCGCGGAGGTGGTAGAGCCGAGCTTGCTTAGAGATGTAGAGGTAGAGCGTGATGCGACGATTCGACGAGCTCCTACTCGCATCCTTGGGTCAGAAACTAGGAAGTTGAGGAACAGAGAAGTTCAGCTAGTTAAAGTGCAATGGGGAGATGACGAAAGCAATGCTACTTGGGAGACGGAAGCAAAGATGCGTTCTTTGTATCCATTTCTTTTTGAGAGTATGTCTTTTAACTTCTCCTTTATTGCTTGTCTAGTACTTATCTTATCTTTAGTATATCCTCTCGCTAATACCTATGACCTTTAGATAGGGTAAAACCTATGGTTGAAACATGTGTTTGAAACATGTTATGGTTGATGGATGCATATGGATGCAATTGTTTGCTAGTGGTTGCTCGTGGATGCATATACACACACATTAGGCACTAGATCGGCTCAGTCACTTCATGTTGCATATTGCATAAATGGATGTGGTAGTTAGATTGATGGATGTATCATGGCTGTGTTATCATATGGATGATGCATTTTTGTGTATGGTTGTGCACGCATGTAGAAATTTGTATGTGTCAATAGGGTTTCGCATACATATTGGATGCATGACACTATCATGGTTTGCATTAAGGAGGTTTACTGTATCAGTAACCGCCTGATTTTCGCATTAGGTAAGTACATATACACACACTTTTGCATATATCCATCCAGCATTTAGAATCTTGTAAGGACAATGATTGCTCGTGGATGATGCTTTGAGTAGATGGATGATTGGATGGTAGGATACGTTCTTCCTAACTTGAAGATTTCGGGGACGAAATCCTTTAAGGAGGGGAGAATGTAACAACCCGTATTTTCAATAACCTGTAATAACATAAATCGAGGCAGAATTTAATTCTAAAATGGGAATCAAGGGAAACGGGCTATGCCATTGCGTTCGTCTCGGAAAAATACGCGAAATAGAGTCCGAGTTTTCGAAAATCGGAGTCCGTATGACCAAGATATGGCCTCGCGAAGTTTCACGAAAATTCCCAAATTAAAGTATACTTAATTAAGTGAAATGGGTTGTGTAGATATATATATATATATATATATTGATATATATATATATATAATTGAAAATTTAATAAATAAATATGCAAAAATGCTCAAAACAGCGAATTGGGAGAGGGGAATAACCGAACCGGCCGATTTTTGAAGTCGACCCGAGCCCGCTGGGTCGACTAGGGGTTAATCCAGGGTGTTTGGCTGTCAACCCGTGGGCCGATTCGCTCAAGTGCAGATTTTGCATTTGAATGGTTCTCATGGTCCATCTTTAATCTAAAGGCCCTAGATGGTTCCTACACTTGACTTCTTCCCCAAGACATGCTTTGATGGCTTGGATTGAATCTAGGGTTAATCCTATGGCCTAAAACACTTGCCTAATCTATAAATAAGACCCTAACCTACCCTAATTCATTCATAATTAAACCTAGTGACTAAACTATGGCAAAATGCTAGCTCTCATGGCCTCCACTAATTTTATGAAGAGGGTTGCATACTAATCACTCTCTAATCAACTTCTAATCCCTTCTTAGCATCTTAATCTTCTTCATTTGGTGTTCAAAGTTGCTAGTTGTGAGTTTCTATCACTTTGATGATCTTTTGGTAAACTAATTAGATGAGATGTGATGAGATTTATGGTTTTGTATGTGGGTTAATGAGCTTTGAATCATATGATATGATGTTAGCATTAATCTTATGTTTATGCATGTTGAGTATGTAAGCTTATGCAAGTTTAATATGATGTATGTTATGTTTGCATGATGCTAAATATGCAAGTTGTGGGCTATGTAATCATATGCATGTTATGCAAGTTACATGTATGTAAATATGCAAGTTACATGTTTGTTAATATGCAAGTTACATGTTTGTTAATATGCAAGTTACATGTATGTAAATATGCAAGTTACATGTTTGATAATATGCAAGTTACATGTTTGTTAATATGCAAGTTACATGTATGTAAATATGCAAGTTACATGTTTCTTTATATGCAAGTTACATGTTTGTTAATATGCGAGTTACATGTATGTAAATATGCAAGTTACATGTTTATTAATATGCAAGTTCATGATGACACATTATGCAAGTCTATAAGCTAATATGCAAGTTTGTTATGCAAAATGAATATGTAAGTTATGTGACATATTATATGCAAGTTATGTGACATGTTATGCAAGTTATGTGTTTGTTAATATGCAAGATGGCACCTTTGAAACATGTTCATTCATATGCAAGTTGACACCTTTTATATGTGTTATATCATGAACGAAATTACGTGGGAACGATGGGGTAATTAAATGCATAAGTTAATAAGATTGTGTGAAATTAATATAATTATGCATAACACAAAATAAATAAACATAGTATGGGAATTTGCCTATTTGGTTAGGTGTACCCATACTATGTGTTGGGAATTTACCTATTGAGTTAGGTCTACCCCATGGGAATTTACCTATTAAGTTAGGTCTACCCATGTTAAGAAAACTTGATTAATTAGGGATAATTAATATAAAATTATGAGGGTGATTAATTAGGTGTAATTAATTGACTAAGACACGAGGTTGGACTCAGTTGTAGCGTAAAACTGCCCGGACCCAACCGGCTTAACCAGTTGCTACAAATGTTAGCCCAATGTGAGAGGTCTTAGGCACAAACTAAATACGTAATTAATGTAAAGACACGAGGTTAGACTCTGTTATGACATAAGGCTGCCCGGACCCAACCGGCTTAACCAGCGGTCATAAAAGACAGTCTAATGTGAGAGGTCTTTACAAAGGTTACGTTCTTAATTAATTAATTAAGAAACACTTAACCACATTAGCATGTAGAGGGACATGAGGGGTTAAGTGGGTGCCTCGGGTGGCATGAGAAAATCTAGTGGTTGCCTTGGGTGGCAATAGAAAATACGATTAGAATACTTAACCAAAATGGAACATGTAATTAAAACATGATTAAAGGGTTAAGTGGGATATACTAGAAAAAGGGACAAGCTTAGGTGGGTAGCTTGTGGAGGCCCATTTCAACCAGTAACCCATACGTATCTTTGTGGGCTCGACCCATGTCGAGGACGGGACACGCATACTGGGCTTGACTGTAAGAGGCAAACGGGTTAGCGGTGGCAACGCAAGTCCAACGGGCTTCATATGCGTGAGTGGGCCCGGGCTGGTAGGTAAGCCGTTGTTGCATCGAGTAGATATAAGCCGTGCACCTTTAGTTTCATCAGGTTGCCACATTGGGGAATGATACATCCCACGGTGGGGCCAGCACGGGTATCTACGTTAGGGAGCCGATCGAATGGGAAGTAGTGTGTACACCTAGTGGATTGTAGGGCCCCGTGGCGCCTACTTGGTCACCTAGGGGTACGCAGGTACTAATTAGTAAATTTTATAAGTCCTTGGGTGGGATCAACCTTTAAGTTAGGAACGACTGGTGTGGTGCAGTTTAGTAATTTACCTTAGGGAGGGTAGATGCGTCTTTATCCTTTATCTTCGTTTAGTTGACTGCTTAGGGTAGCCATTCATCCCTATATGTTACCGTATATCAGTTTATGTCTTCTCTGGTTACTTTAACGATTGTATTGTTAAAGTTATAGGACTCGCTCAGACTTATGTCTGACCCTGTTGTTTTTATCTTTTTCCCAACCCTCAGGTCCTACGGTGGATCCTAGCAGTAGTGGAGCTTGATCGGATTGCTGTTCCAGTCTTTAGGAGCGAGGATAGATGTAAAGCTCCAGTTATCCAGTTATCTTTTCTTTTGTTTGGCTATTGTATGAGAGTGGGATTATGTACTTCTTTATTTTGATGGATATTGTACTTGACCTTTATTGTGGTTTTATGATGTAACCAGACATGTTTTACTTCCGCTGTTATGAGATGATGTTTTAAAATTTCAAGTACTATTTATATCTGTCTTGTTGTAATTTTTCTGTTCTATATTCACTAAAATACTCCACCGATGCTATGGCATTCCCTTAGTGAGTGATCATAGCGGGAGTGGGGTGTTACAAAACTTCTTCTCTTCTCACTCTTTACTCTCTGAATCAAAGTGCTATTGAAGAGTTATAGAGCTGTTGTAATCATTTGGGATAGTTTTGGAAACAGTGTGTTCCTTGTAGCCGTGAAATCAAGGAAGGAAACAGTGGTAACCTTGTAGCCGGGGAAATCAAGGGGAATATAATTGATCAAGGGTGTTTGGAATCGGTGGTAACCTTGTGGTCGTGAAATAAAGGGTTTTGTACTTGGACTTTGATATAGTAATAAAACTCTGCGCAATCCAGCGTTGCGTGGGACTGGACGTAGGAGTAATTCGAACTAGTATAAAATCCGCTGTGTACTTTCCTTTTCTACATTTTTTTTATTTCTGTATTTATGTTTGATTTTGTGTCTGTGATTATACCTGTGGTGTGTGATTCATGTAGTAGATCGTATAAGTTTTAGATTTTCTTAAATTCCTTGAAAACTCTATTCACCCCCCCCCCCTCTAGTGTTAGTTTTGCCTTAACGATCCATTTTGCATTCGCTAACAATTGGTATTAGAGTAAAGGTTTTCAAAAAGTTCATAATCTGAATTTTGAAAATTTTAAATGGAAAATTCTGATAACACTAGTTTAAACTCATAATCTGATTCTTGAAATCTGATTTTTGAAATTTGATTTTTAAAATTTAAAATTTTGAAATTTGAATTATTTAAAATTTGAAATTTTTTATATATGAATATGTTACAAAATCATCACAGTATCATTGTTCAAAATTAAAGATAGTTATTTTGAAAAGCCATTTGATTTTTTGAAAAGTTGTGTTATTTTACAGGAAAAGATGTGTTATATGGCTATTGGATATTCAAACTCTAAAAAGATAGATGACATGACTGTTGAAAATTCAAAATCCGAATTGGTATGTTACATGGCTGTTCAGAATTCAAAATTCTTATGAACACGTGGTAGAAATCAAAAAGAGGAAAAGACTAATGATGTTTGGTGAAAGGACATCAAGAGGAAGAAATTGATATATATATATATATATATGATGTAAATCAACAAAGAAATGGGTACCAGATCAATTTATAACTTTGGATTTTCATATACAACTTATCTTCACACTGTACTTCTCTTCATTTGCAACATATTGTCGCTGGTTTCATGTGAATCCATCAAGAATTGACAAAGTAATGATCAAATGAAGTTTTGGTGAATAAGGAGAGAAGAAAACCAAAACTGTCAACGATTATCTTCAAACTGCATCCACAGATCGTAGTCCTTGCATTTCTCTTCGACTTGCCGCTGATTTCGTCCAATTCCGTTAAGAAACGAGGAAGTTATGCTTCCTAAAAGTTTGATTGAAAGTGAAAAACGAGAAGAAGAAAAAGAAGAAGAAGAAAGTTTGTGAAGAGACATGACTTTTAGGCCTATTTATAATGGCAGAAGTGCCTTTTCATTCAAATTCAAAATTTTGGCGCCAAGTTGGTTGAACTCCTAAATCTTTAATATATTTCTCATATGATCTTGAAATTCAACAAATGAATATACTATGCTGATCAGAAAAATGAGCCCGTTGCAATGAGTAGATCTCATTTTCAAATTTTGAAAGATGTGAACGTGTGTTTCATAACAATGGAAGGACAACAAAATGGAGGATTGCAAAAGGAGGTACGCCATACAATATTTTCATAATTATCATTATATTTAGGAGTATACATCTATGTATATAGTTAGGAATAGAAATCTATCTCTTTTATACTCTAGAAATTTTGGTTCATACATCAATACACCATAATATACATACATACTAATCTAATTAAAATTTATCTCTTTTCTTATTCTAAATTTAAATTTCACTACTCTTTGATTTGGTTTTGAAAGGACATTTTTTCAAATATGAAAATGTCAGTTCAAAATCTAGTTATATGATTATCTACTTATGTTCATTGAAAGTATATATATAATACATAGATATGATAATATAAATAATTTAAAGTTTTCAATTGTTTGAAATTGTTAGAACATACATAGTTTAACTTATATATTTTTTCACATATAATTTCAAAATAATTTTGTGTTATATTATCACTTAAATTAATACTAATTTTGATTTCTTATTAAAATTTACAAAACTTGTATATTTAACTTAAATATTTTGGTATAAAGATATATATATATATTAATAGTTAATTTAAATATAAAAAGTTATAGCTTTATATATTACTTTATAATATTTTTATAACCATAGATTTCTTTTGAAGCATAAATGGTTTTTTTAGCAAATAAATATGTTTTGATTTCTAAAGTTTAAATTTAAAAATGGATTTGTATCAAAATATTAATGTATATCTCATAATAAATTAAATTTCATGTTCTTTTTATATTAGTTTTTATATATACTTATGAATATATGTTTATATAGTTTACTTTATACGATACAATTTTTATATTCTCCTTAAAAAGATCTTCAATTTTTACTATATTTACATTACTAATATTATTTAACTCCATAATTTTTCTGAATATTTTACTACTTATCATGAATATTTTTTAAATAAACTCTTATCTTTATTATTCTTTCAATCACTTTCATTAATATAATTAACCTAAATCTAGAAATTAACATTATCTTTGTTTGATTCAAATAATTTATAATATATATATATATACACATATGCATATATTTTACCACAATAACCATCAAATCATTCTGCATACTATCATTATACATCTTATTTCATATCATTCATCATTATTTTAAATTACTTGAATTTCAAATCAAAATCATTCACATCATAAGTTGCATTTCATTTAAATATATCATTTCATATTGTTTTGCATGTAACATACACTTCATACTACATTATAACCAACATACTGCACACATTGCATTACATATTAACTTTTAACTCCTCATAACAAGTACATTATATAGGGAATTATTATCTTAGAAATATATAGGATTAGTAATTAAACACATAACAAATTTACTTTGACTAAATTGGCTTGTTTGACTTGATTGATTTGGTTGATTTAGTTGAAACGTTTGACTTAATTGACTTGTCTAATTTGTTTGACATAAATTGACTTTGTTGACATGGTTGAGTTTCGTTAGTGGTGTGTTAGAAATACACTTATGAATTTGTGGTCGATAAAAGTTTTATAGGTGTTTAGGATAAATAAAAGTTACAAGAAATGATTGGCTTTATGTTTGAATTTATTTGAATGGATGTTTTGTGCCAACAAAACGTAAATTGGTTGATAGTTTGGATTAAGTTGCTTTAGTTTACTTATATCATAATTTACGATATCTTATCAGAATTATTTCTTAGTCTAGATTAAAGTCATATTATAGTTTTAAGGGAATTAGAGTTTAGGCAAGGTTTAGTCTTGTATTAGACTAAGGGGGAGTTTTATAGTTTCTACGATTAGTTGAAGGTTCAAGAATTGTTTTTAAATTGACATACAATATTTGATTTGGTAAAATTGGTTTAGATTCTTTAGATTGATTGCTTGAATTGCTTGTTTGGATTGATTGTAAATATTGATTGGATTGTTTAGTTTATTATCCTTCTATTTAGTTTATTAGACTAGTATAGTCATAATTTTAGGGGGTGTTACAATATTTTAGGCTTAGAATCATAGATTTAAAGAAGATATAAGGATATTATAGAATCAAAGATAGTTATATTTAATCATTAGGAATATTTATTTAGGGGAGTTATATATACTTTAGTATATAGATAGATATAGGATATTATATTAGAGTATATAGATAAATATAGGATTTAGAAGGAATATTTTTAGAATTTCTTTTTGATAATGTCAAAGGGGGAGAAATTATAAAATATAGACTAAGTTTAAGTAGAATTCATATTGATAGGGGGAGTATTAAAAGGATCCGCATCAACAGGTATGACTATTTTATAAACTAAGGTTGCCATCATCAAAAAGGGGGAGATTGTTGGAGAATGAAGTTTTGATGACAACAACCTTATTTCAATATTAATTGATTATAAAATATATACTAGCATCTCTATCTAGAATATGTATATATGTACATATATGCAGGATTTGTATACAGGAATTCATACTGAACACTCTACAGTTTTAAGAATTTTAGAGATTCAGAATTCAAGGAAGATTCAAGACTCATAAGTAATCAAGATTTAAAGAATTCAAGAGTTCAAGATTAATATAGTAATAGAGTCTAGTTTATGTAAGACTCTAAATAGCACTCTAGGTTCAAATTCAATTTCAAATTCTGATCTTTAAATTTCAAATTCTATTTTCAAACTCGATTTCAAAATTCTAATTAAGTTTTTTTAAACTCAAGTTTTAATAAGTATAAGTTTTTATATATTTATATAATTATGTACTTTTATATTTTTTATATTTATACATTTTTAAACTTTATAATTTCATAAACATGTTCATATAGTTTATATTTATGATTTCATATGATTTTCTACTTTATAATACTTGTTTATAACACAATGATTTAATTCAAGAATTTCTAGAATTATATACATAGTAAAACAGTTTAAAAATCATTCAAATTTAAAATTTAAAATTTAAAATAATATATGTCTACATACATTTATAGGGATGTCGACATATAACTGTCATATTTTCAATTTTGAAAGGAAGTGTCTTTTCACCATTTGTAACATCCCAGAAGTGTTGCAACCTTTCAAATCTTATAAATAGGTGTTGATTTCGAATTTTTAACCATTCTTCTTCTCCATCTTCATCTTCTTTCATTTCACCATTATTATATCATATTTTTATGATTACTACACTTATATTCTGCCGATTTCAAATCTAATTATATTAAACTTCTTCTCTACTCTCTACTCATTACTCTCTGAATAAAAGTGCTATTGACGAGTTATAGGGTTGTTGTAATCATTTGGGATAGTTTTGGAAATGGTGCGTTCCTTGTAGTCGTGAAATCAAGGAAGGAAACGGTGGTGACCTTGTAGCCGGTAAAATCAAGTGGAATATACTTGATCAAGGGTGTTTGGAATCAGTGGTAACCTAATGGCTGTGAAATCAAGTGTGTTGTACTTGGATATTGATATAGTAATAAAACACTGCGCAATCCAGCGTTGCGTGGGACTGGACGTACGAGTAATCCGAACCAGTATAAAAATTCCTTTTCTGCATTTTTTTATTTTTTATTTCTGTATTTATATTTGATTTTGTGTCTGTGATTATATCTGTGGTGTGTGATTCATATAGTAGATCATATAAGTTTTATATTTTCTTAAATTCCTTGAAAACACTATTCACCCCCACCCTTGTACTAGTTTTTCCTTAACGATCAATTCTGCATTCCCTAACAATCCCAATACCTTATCCCGCGATTTTTGCATCCTAATTTATCTTTCAACTCCATCAGTCCTACTACTTATTCAAACTTCAGAACAAAGAGCCAAAACTCCATCATATTGTCAGTTTATCATTGTAGAAGCAATTAACTAGCCATCACCTAGAGCATGACCTACAATAACCCTTGTATTCCACACAAGTAGGAGATAGACTAGATGCACCATGATGAGACATTTTGATTGTGCTCAACCCTGTTTAGTCAGAAATTTCATTATGAGATATTTTGACGAAACGAAGGCGTCCACTTTATCCAGAGTCGGGGGGCCGAAGAAGGCATTGTAGTAAGAAGGCTGATCAATGATGACGAAAAGAGTCTCGAAGGTTTGGCAGAGTAGAGGCAACCCACCCTAGACCAACAACTTGATTTGCCCAACTAGAGTGGACCCTTAGTTGTTGAAATCGAAGATGGGTTCATTGCTAGGTTTAGGCTCTCATTCAGAAAAACCCACTTGTTTGAAATCATGTTTAAAGATCACGTTAACTGCACTCCCAGTATCAACGAGAATTGCAGAGACCATTAAAAGCCTAGTCTGTATTGTTATCATGAGAGGGTCATTATGTGGATGATGGACACCCTTTTGCATCTTATTTGGCGACACCATCAAGTTGAGCATTTTGATGTTTTATCGAGCATTCTTAAGTGATGCCTCTTCTTGAATAGAAAACATCCGCTCATGGGCCTCTTTCAGATATCGGTTCTGGGCAACTTGACCATGCCCGGTAGGATGCAGACCTCCATAGATCACATTGATTCGACTTTTCGTTGGACCTAGATTTAGTTGACCTTCTTTAGCTGGGTCTTCTATCGAGTTGGTTGAAATATTTTGATGTCCATCGTTATGCTAGGTTGTTTGCAATTTGTCCTGGACAAACTCCTTTAAATGAGTTTCTTGAATAAGCTTCTGAATTATGCCCACTAGCACTTTGTACTCATCAGTATTATGCCCGTTTTTCTTATGATACTCACAATACTTTCCTCCATTGTATGGTTTTGGAAAGTTTTTAGCTTTGAAAGAAACTAGGAAGTTGCCGACTCTCTCCTTTGCCACATCATATGTAAACAAGATAGGTTTACTCAAGGCCACAAAGTTATTGTTGGAATCTTCCCACTTTGTCTTCTTCTGACTACCATAAAGCCCGAACTTCCAACCTTGAGGTTTTCGATTAAAGTCGGGTTTCCCTCCTTCCCCGTGGAGGCCAAACTTCTTCGTCGAGTAATACAGTTCATCCACACTGATGAATTTATCCGCCTGTAAATGGAAATCTTGAAAGTTTTTGCATCCATGGACGTAAAACTCATTCCAGAATGGAATGTTCTTTTTTAGTCCCGAATGAACGATAATTAGATTATCATGGTCGTTCATGTCCTTTTCCTTCAAAGCCTCAAAATTAAACCTTTTTACATAATCACCCAAAAATTCTCCCTGACTTTGTTTTATATTCATGATGATGGTGTAGTCCACGGTTGGATCCTTCCAGATGCAGAACTGTGCAGAGAAATGTAAGATAGTTACTTCTAAGAATAAATGGTATTCTCCCGATATTGACGATACCACTTAGCGGCTGCTTCTTGAAGTGTCACCGAGAATAATCTACATAGAACAGCTCCCGAAGCATTGTAGAGATCCATTTGGCTATCAAAAACCATAAGATGATCGTTTTGGTCAGTGGTTCCAAGATACTACAGGGTAGGCATCTTCACATGTGATGGTATTACCATGTTCATGATTTCATCGGTTAAAGGGGCCATCCTTTAAATGTCGTTAACCTTTTCTTCCAAGATTCTCTTTCCTTTTCTTCCAAGCAAATCCTTGACATCTTTCTTTGGCATATTCTTGAAGTAAGCTTCTGTATTATCATATTTTGATCTTTTAGTGTTGTATCCCTTAACAGTCGAGCTCCCAAATTGCTCTTTACTGTGTTGGTTTCCTTGATGGTCTACCTCTAATGGGTCTCTTCTTCTTGGAGGAAGTTAAATTGATCTTCTCTTTCCGTCAGATTATTGATTGGGTGCATTTCTCCTTGGAGACTTGACTTCATCCCTTCGACTTGTTTCGGTGTTCTTTGAAGACTTTTGTGCCTAAGCATTTTCAAAAAACTCCGCATTTCTATGAGATCTTGTTCTAGAGACTTGATCCTGATGGCGTTCTCATCCGCAAAATTCAGGTTTGGAGGTTGCACTGTATTAGAGGATCCGCTCTATTCCCTAGTCTTTAAGTTGAATGATGGAGATATGTTTTCTTCGAGAGTAGCCTCATGAACTTTTCTTCATTTATGGTGCAGAACCTTTTTGACTTCATCCTTTCCTACCATTAAGCAACAAATTCACAAAATTAATCTATAATAAAATAGGAGAGACGGAGGTTCAGGCCCTTCTTCTAGAACAATAATGTTAACGATAAAAATCGTCAACACCCAATTTGAGAATTGACAGAGCATATATAACGGAACTTAGAGGGTGATAGATCTAGAGGACACCTAGGAATAACCTAGCTCCACCAAGCTCAGCTTAATTTTCCTTTTCCTAGATATCAAGACCTTAAGTCTGAAGATTAGTTACTACTCATTCAAGAGGTGAGTATCACGTTTACGAGACTTAAGGATCAACAGTTAGCTTGGAATAAGGGCCTTATAAGTTTACAGAAGGTGTAGAGAACCTTGTTACAAAGGTGTACTCTAGATTCATGGTAGAATAATATACATTGTGTTAAGAAGAAACATACTAAAATACCACGACAGTTACATTTGATTTTATATCATAGCCCTTAACGACAAAAGATGATGCTTTCACATCGATCCAACCTACAAGAGGCCTTGGTTGTGTCAGTTATCATGTCATAAGGCTACGATAAGTAATTTGAACGTCTTGCTATGTTAGGCTTATTACAAGAAGATTGAGGCACAAATATGAATCATAAAGGGAAACTCATTGATTTCACTCAATGATTTTCCTTTCGACTCGTTTGTACTTAAATGTTTCATGTATGAGGTTAGTGATAACTACCTGTTAAATTAATTTGGACACAATATGATTATCAGATCGAGAGTAAGTATGATCTCAATATTCCCTTTTTCATTTATCATGAATGTATACAATTGATGTGGAAATCCCCAATTTGATTTCAAAATTAGGGTTTGGTCTCTTAGAAATAAATACAAGATTGCGCAATGGGAAATGTCCTCTAAAATGTGATTCTTGGGGTCTTATTTATAGGCAATTTGAGCCCCTCTCGGTAGTGGTTAAGTGGGAATCCCGATTCTGCCTCAACCCTCTGGTATCGACCCTCCCTTGTATCTCTCGGTTTCGATGGCAAACCCTGGTGTTGATTTGCTTCAATGGCTTCTTGGTGTTGACCTGCATCAATGGTCTTTGGTTTCTCGGTGTCAACTTGCTTCAAAGGTCCCTGTTTTTGGGATCAAATTCCTGATGCTTCTTCCTTTATAATTTTGTGCAGCCTTTGGTCATGGTATCGATATTAAGCCGCCTATTGGTGTCGATATCACTCTGCTGGCCCCCTTCTTTGTTGTTGATTCCATGCCACTATTTGATATTGGTATCGTGCTCCTTGTTCTTCATGTGTGATATAGCTTCCGACGGTACCGATACATGGTCTCGATGTTTGGTTTCGCTTCTCTATTCAATGCTCTAGTCTTCGATATCACCTTCATGCTTTAATCATGCTTCCTTGGTATCGACTTTATGTCTTTGCTTTCCTTCCTATTGTACTGAAACCAGTCAACCGCTTTTATCCCACAATATCGACACCAAGCTAACTGTTCACAACATGTTGGTGTTGATTATGTTCATCCTTTCTTGTTTTGGTATCGGCATCAAGCAGCACGATCCCCATGTTTGTGCTGATAGCATCCTTGCTTAATTTGGTGTTAGGTTCGTCTCCTCTTCTGATCCCGGCTTCTCTTCTACATCTTTGTGCTTTAATGTAGGTTGTGCTCCTTCTTTGTTTCTGCTTTGGTATCGATCCCAATATGATACCCCTTCACCTTAGTTTTACTTGCGGTGTCGAACTCTTGTAGTAACAATAGATTTAGAAGGTTTCAAATCTGAATATAAAAAAAATATCTCTAACATAATTTCATGTTGATAATGTGTTATAAAACAAAAGAAGAGCATATACTAAAAGAAAAGAATCCATTAATAAGAAAAGAAGATATTAAGAAGTTATTAAAGAGAACACAAGATATTAAGGAGAGGACCTTTGTTACTATTGATTCAAATTTACTTACAACAAAAATAGACTTTCTATTTAATAACTTCACGTGCCTAAAATAATGTTCTTTGTATTAAGCGCACTCATCCTTGATATTTTAATATATTAACCCATTGTATACTGAAAAACACAGGTGACTGTAATGGTGGAATCCTAGAAACATAAATGGATATTAAATGAAATTACGTAAGTTACTCAAATCACATTATGATTTAGGTAGCGTTTGTTTTTGGACTGGGAGATTTACATTAGCGTCGGCGTCGGACGTGTCCGACGCGTCATACATGGGACCCACTACTTTGGTCGGTTGAGCTGAAGGGTTGGAAATGTAGCTTTAGCGTCTGCCGCGTCCGATGCGTCGGACACTACATCATACGCTAACAGCTACATTTCTAATGGCTGTTTTTCCATTCTTTATAAATACATCCCCTTCCACCACATCTCCTTCAACATTCCATACCTAAAACACCATAATTTTTTTTCTCCAGTTTGCCTCAATTATAGCTGAAGTAACTCGTCCGAAAGCAACATTTCACTGACCTCTGAAAGTGTGGTCTCTGTTTGCAACTTCAAAGTTTCTCGGTATAGCTGTTGATACCTATAAAGCATTTGGAAAGAACAAAAAAGGAATTCAAAAGAGGATTGCAACTGCTTTGAACGAGGCTTTAGCTACAACACCGACTGAGATATCGGTCACTACTGAACAAGTGACGGCTAAATACGACGCTTATAAGAAGAAATGGACTGTATGACGCAAGTTAATGGAGAAAACAGGCGCCGGATGGGATCATAAATATGGAACAGTTAGTGGAAGTGAAGCTTGGTAGATTGATCAAGTGGCGGTAAAACATTTTTCTCTGGTTTTGTAATTTACAAGTTTAGTAATGTATTTTATATACAAGTTTACAGTTTACAAGTTCAGCATTTAATATACACGTCTCTTTAGGAGTATGGCCTTATAGTGTTAAAGTACAAGACCCTACTAATTGAAAATTTGACCGACTTGGAGCAAATTTTCGGCAATAGTATTGCAACATGTTCTGGCTCTTACATTCCAGGCGCTACAAGTCAGAACATGCAATAAGAACCACATTCTCCTCCACTCCAGTTTCCACAACATATGTTCTTCGATGAATCTCAAGTGCCACTAGAAGACATCCAGACACAACAATCGTTTTAAGAGCCTTCTAACCAACCATGGGGTGTGTGACGACCGCTACAGCCCATGCACTATATAAGAGGAATAATGCGCTGAAAGGTGTGCCAGGCAGCTATGGCCGATCATCAGGATAGGTAAACATAAGCGGAATCTGTCGTAAATCTCACAGTGCACGGATAAAATATAATAGAACATATACAACTGGAAATATTAGTGAAGCATATTTGAGCAGAAGTCTCAAATTTTCAAAACAACAAGAAAAAATATCCTTGCACCAGGATTGCAACATATGTTTGTACAAATATTCCTCACTACACCACTCAGGGTAGAATAACAAACAGCGGAAACCCAAATATAATATAGTAAGAGAGATAGTACGCTAGCCTCCTGCTTGTCTCTGAACTACTACATCGTACTTACTAAGCTATCACCTGTCACCTGCCAACTAGTCTGCCCATCCAAAATTGGATGAACAGCCCAAGGTAATAAGAGGAAAACATAAAACCTTGAGTCAGACAACAGTCTTAGTGAGCGATAAAAAAACTAACAAACTTCAACAATAAAGTATATGAGAATGGGTAAATAAACTAACTAATTACCCACAACATCAGAGAAGAACACAACCCCCATCTTCCCAACATCGGACAATGACTGCCTTTACAATCCATGACATCCAAGGTAACAACAATTCGTCCATGGAAATCAGAAAAACCATTTATAACATTGATAGCATCCAGATTACATAGGTTTCACACGGACAATACTAATCGAGTTTAACATCCCTCAAGTACTCTCCCTAGAGGCCTAACCAATATCATTCAAGCACTCAAGGAACATCTCCCTCGACTTTTGATAATCCACGTGAAATGGTACAAACAAAACAACCAATCATTCATGACTGACTCTGACTATCACTTCCAATCCTGCTTCGAAACCACTGTTAATCATATGACTGGCCCATACTTCCATCCGTCAAGGGCTAATGGTAACCCCGGTTCTAGCAAAAACCACATACGCCTTGCAACCGATACGTATGTAGACCTTTTCAACCGATACCCAGGGTACTTGACCTACATCCGGTCTTTTAGGTGTCCTCATTATACCCCTGCTTTGAGTCTGCTAGAACCTACGACAACGACAATTCCTCGGCCTTTGGTATCTCTGGCCATCTTCACTTGCGACTATCCATAGGCTCAAAACACTTTATAGTAACCATTACTTCACACGAGCTCAATACATCCTTGAGTCATTATTTCACATGAACTCAATACATCCTTGAGTCTTTTCCACATTCGTTGTATACAAAATACAACGAACATATCACATCACTTCGAACGTCCTCACTTGTACTCTCGTCGAAGCAACCATCACCATCGAACCAAACAACTTCAATATAAGGTTCAATATAGTCTGTAACTTTATCACCCTACCCAGGACACCTTTGAGTTGTCATACCATTCGTTATTTTACAATGATCAACGAACACCTTGAACAGTTCGAATATTCCTACTTGAGTCCACTTCGAAGTCACATCCGACCAATCCTCCCGTTCGACTGATCGTTCCAAACCGATCTCCCTGGATGGATCTCCTTGGATCGATCTCCCTAGACCGATCTCGCTCGACCGATCTCCGCTTTGGCTCACTCGACCGATCTCCCTTTTGGCTTGCTCGACCAATCTCCCTTTCGGCTCGCTGGACCGATCTCCATTTTGGCTCGCTCGATCGATCTCTCTTTTGGCTCGATTGCCAAGAAAACCACCCTACGGTGCGCGACCGACCATGGATGCACGACCCAAAAACTGCACTTCCCTAATGCAACTCCAATTTCGACCAAAACATCGCCAATCGACAAAACCAACTCATCCAATTCATTCAACACAATCATGAACATGCTGTGAAACCATTAACATCACCAATTTGGCCATTTCATCAATAATTATGTGAAATCCACCAAAATTATCATAAATGTAAATATGAACAAAACAATAGATCTAACTTGCATATACACATGAAATAACATTAAAATCATTAAATTAAACTTGCTAAAATAGATCATAGGGTGATTCATGTGAAAATGAACTTAAAATGGCTTAGATCTATGATAAAACACTTAAATATGATGAAAAACATGATCAAATATTCATATACTTAATTGCATCCATGTGAGAGATGTAAATCACTCACCTATGTGCCAAAACAAGCTAAAATTGATGAAATAAGAATCCGAACAGCAGGCACCTCGCACCAAATCCCTTGATCCGATGAATCCTTGCTCCAATTGATGTAGATCTAGCCTTTAACGGTGTAGATCTATGATTTCCCTCCTTGGATTTTGATTTTTAATGGTGGAAAAGTGTTAGAGTAAGAAGGAGCTCAAGGCCACCTAATGAGAGAATGGGGAAGTAAACTATTTCCCATACCTCTCACCCTCTATTTATAGTTTCCATCAGCCCACTATTTGGGCCTTCTCAATTCAGCCCAATATGGCTCAAAATCCTGAACAACCAACTAAAAACCCTTAAAACAGTGATTCCTCCCAAACCGCTAAGCCAAATCTTTTATGTAACCACTCTACGGAAAGGCAATCATCAATTCTTTCCAATGGCACAGGTCTCACCCTCTGATTCCAACTAAGTCAAAAGTTATACCCAGTACAAGACTGACAGTGGAAAAATGGTCACAAATAAAATCAGTAAAAATTATGGACATGTCTCACATCTCTATAAGCAACATATCAAAAGATGAGAATGATCCAACCCTCAGGGAATGAAATAAAAATATTTTACGATCTTCTGATACGTAAAATGTGGGTTGTTAAATTCTCCCCCCCCCCCCCCCACCCACCCTTAAGAATTTCGCCTCCGTAATTCTAAACAAACACAAACAACAAAAACGATTCCGAATGCCTATCATTCGTAAGAGGCCAATTATATCATCCAGACTAGCAGCCATCAAACCATGCATCTATATCCCTATCCTAGCACACAGAATTCTGAAAATAACAACAAAGATAACAACAATAATCACAAGTAACAATAATAATAACAAGTAATAATGATGTAACGATGGCGCAATATCAATGGGTCGTACAAACGAAGAGTTTTTGATGGGTCATCTTTATACTCTCCTCCGTCTCCATGTACCATCTTTCCTCCAAGACGTTTCGTGTCATTTGCCACAACACGAAGTGGCTTATGAGGTCTCGCAACCGCGGCCTTGACTTCTAGGTTTTCGTATTCTTCTGGAGATACTACCACGTCCGGATCATGCACACATTTCATAAAAACGATTCACGAAAAGCATTATGCACACACGACAGCTTCTCGAGTAACTCTAATCTACATACGAGCTTTCCAATTCGCACGGCTATTGGAAACGGTCCAACGAACCTAAGCACACGCTTTAATGGCGGGTCCTTCACGAGAACCATATTGCCAATGTCGAATTCCAAATCCTTTCGGCGCTTATCAGAATATTTCTACTGACGATCTTGGGCTGCCTTCATTCGTTGCTGAACGATCTCAATACAATCCGATGTATCTCCTATTATCTCTTGCCCAAGTATCAACTTATCTCCGGCTCTAACCAACATGCTGGAGAATTATGTGGTCTACCATACAACGCCTCGTATGGTTCTATCCCAATGTTCTTTGTAGACTCTACCAAAATCCACTCGTGAATAATAGCTCTCGATCACTCACTATGCTCTTCAGGATACCATGGAATCGAACAATCCATTTCACATAAAGTTCAGCCAATTTTGATGTTGTCTTAATCGATTTGACAGGAATGAACCTTGCACTTTTGGTCAAGCGATCCGCATGACCCAAATCTTTTCGTTTCCTGCCCTAGTTCTAGGTAGTCCTTCGATATCTTCTCCCACTTCCACGTAGGAATTTCCAATGGTTGAAACAAACCACTCGGCTTCTTTTCTTCAGCTTTCACCAACTGACAGTTCACGTACATGGAAATGAACTTTCTAATATCTCTTTTCATCCCTTCCCAGTAATAGACTCACTTCATGTCCTAAGACATCTTATTACCACCGGGATGAATCATCAACTTCGAGTGATGACATTCTCTCTGAACCTCATCTCTCAATCCGTTATATCAAGAACAACTAGTCGCCCTTGCTTCAAAGTCAACCATCTTGATCGACCTCGAACTCCTTATCCTTTGGTTCCAGTTTCCAAATTAACTAGATAAGCTTCTCCTCTTGCTTTTGGCTCTCGCCAATCCTTTCAATAAGAGTAGGTATTATCGATAAGCTTGCCAACGTTCCAGGTTCCAATTCACACCTTGGCCTGAAATCAAATATTGCCAAATACTCGAGGCTCTCCCATTCTGAAAACATCACTCCCAAACTCGCATGTCTTAGATGCACTATCCTTAACCACTCACAATTGGTGAATTCCAATGCCAAATCCATTTGAAAGAAAACACTTTGCGTCGTAAAGCTGATCGAACAAGTCATCGATCCTCGATAACGGATACTTGTTCTTTTTGGTCATCTTGTTCATCTCGCGATAGTACTTACACAGTCTCTACAAGCCACCAAACTTGATTACAAATACACTAGTGCACCCCATTCGGAAACATTCCTTCGAATGAATCCTTTCCCAAGAAGTCATGAACCTGCGCCTCTAACTCTCACTGTCCCTTAAGCGCCATCCGCCTAAGAGGCATAACGATAGGTCTAACACCCTCGACCAAATCGATCCTAAACTCAATATCACTATGCAGCGACCACTCTTTGACTTTGTCAAAGATATCCTCAAGCTCACTTGCAATTAACATGGATGACAAGTCTTCTAATGGAATTCCAAGCGAATACACCATCTTCGGGTTACCACGAATCAACATCTTTCGCCCTTCCACATCCCCGACTCTCACCTCTAACTTTTCGCAATTCACTCTTGCCGCACACCTCTTAGGCCAATCCATACCCAAGATGATTTTGAAGCCCATCAAAAGTTACAACTAAGCAACCACTCATAAATGAGCATCCATGGTCAAGCAATACTGGATCACCACAACTTATACAAAGAGCAGATGAACCCATACTAAATTAGTCACCACCAAAGGTCTATTACAACTTCAATTTCTGAACCCATTCAGCATACAATCTTATTATAGGTAAAAGAAGACGATTCTCTAGTACCGAAAAGAACTCAAACAAACTCCACCAGCAGAAAGCATGTCTAAACTAACAACGTCTTCTACTAATTCTCCTCAGGAATGCAATACGAAATCGGAATAACTTCCAGAACACATGCTTCCCCTGGTTGCTTATTCTTTAGAAGATCAGGGCAATTCTTCTTCTCATGCCCAGGATCTTCATACTTGAAGCACTTCTTCTGAGCTCTGGGATTCTTACAATCCTTGGAAAAATGGCCCTTCCGCCAACAGTTAAAGCAAGTCACCTCTCCCTTCTGCTTCTTCTTCTTGTTCTTATTTAGCTTCTTCGTTCCACTGGGGCCAGTAAAAGTTTTCTCTTGAGGCTCATGCCTGCCTCTAAAATCCTTGTACCAAGAAGCACTAACCCTTTCTTCTCGCTTCTTGGCTTGACGTCGAAGTTGCTCTAAAGATATACCTCTTCGGAACTCATCTTCTTCATCCGGAGGAGAATAATCCCTCTGTCTCTTAGCGGAATCACCCCTAGGTTCATGTACAGGAACACTACGCCTTATTGCCACTTCTGGAATGGGCATTCTTAGCAGGATGGTGGCCATCATGGACCCAAACATAACTAGAAATTCTGGCATAACAGCGAAAGCTTCCAACTGGTTGCCATCGCTTGCCCCTCCAGTCGCAGGCTCCTCCTTAGTAGTATTTCCTAAAGTTTGACAGCTCATTCTAAAGCTAAAAATAGAATGATTAGTCCACATATGAGATAACATTAGGAATGAAATCCGAACCCTATTATACTATTCACTACTATATAGTATACAACCAATTGAAATCTACAAATACGTCTCTCTTACGTAATAACATCTTATAACTTTGGCTAAAATCGATAACCATAGCTCTGATACCAAATGTGATGACCGCCCACAACCCTTGCACTATATAAGAGGAATAATGCGCTGAAAGGTGTGCCCGACAGCTATGGACGATCACCAAGATAGGTAAACACAAGCAGAACCTGTCGTAAATCTCACTACGCAAGGATAAAATATAATAGAACATATACAACAGGTAATTTTAGTGAAGCATATTTGAGCAGTAATCTCAAATTTTCAAAACAATAAGAAAATATATCCTTACACAACGATTGCAACATGTCTGTACAAATTTTCCTTACTACAGCACTCAGAGTAGAATAACAAACAGCGGAAACCCAAATATAACATAGTAAGAGAGATAGTACGCCAGCCTCTTGCTCGCCTCCGAACTGCTACATCGTACTTACTAAGCTATCACCTGCCACCTAGTTTATACATCCAAAATTGGATGAACAACCCAAGGTAATAAGAGGAAAACATAAAACCTTGAGTCAAATAACAGTCTTAATGAGCAATAAAACAGATAACAAACTTCAACAATAAAGTATATGAGACTGGGTAAATAAACTAACTAATTTACCCACAACTTCAGAGAAGAACACAACCCCCATCTTCCTCGCACAGTGATAGCCTTTACAATACATAACATCTAAGGTAACAACAAATTCGTCCATGGAAAACAGAACAACCATTGATAACATTCATAGCATCCAGATTACATAGGTCTCACACAGACAATACTAACCGAGTTTAACATCCCTCAAGTACTAAGACGACCCGAACCTCCCCGTGAAGGAAAGCACGGATTGCTTTGAGAACACGACAAATCAGAAAACAAACAGAAGAACATTTCATTGCTTATTACAACAATTTACATCAGAGTACAAGAATATACAGAGTATGAATAAATATTACACATTTGACAAATATCAGAGATTTAAATATATTACTGCAACGGAAAATAATACAAAACACAACTGAATAAAATATGCGGACACAGAGCTTTCTGAATATTATTCCAGCTATAAACCAGAATCCTGTGAATATAAATCTGCAAAACCAAAACTACTAGTTGCCCATGCGGAAAAAAGAGGCACCCAGAGTTTAGGTTAAAACAATAAACTCCAGGTCAGTCATGTGACTAGTGTGAGAACTAAAGCAGTTATTAATTTGGTTTTAAAGTTAGGTGAATCAAGGGACCACACCGTATAACACGGAACGGGTTTCCTCCCATGAATACCAGTGCATATAACAAACAGCGCAATGTTAAAATAAATAAAATGAAGCTATTATAAGACCCAGGTCCCATCACACAATGCAACGCAAGCCGAAGGATAAGGTTTTACCTTATAGTACCCAAATAATGCTTGATACGTGAAATTTAATCTTTTATTATTACTATAAGTGAAGAAAACAACTTCAAATATAAATGTATCAATCATAGATGACATGGGTACCATATATCATGTCGCCAATACTAGGCTCTATAATCAAAACCGCAACGTCACGTATTGGAAATTGGATTTCCATCTATAAACCGAGGCAAGGGATCGCCCTCACCGCTTCGAGACTATCAAGCCCGAGCCTCAGGAACAGTCGAAACTGCACCTTGGATCGTCAGGGTCGGTCCACTTGATGTGGAATATAATTCCTGAACACTACGTTTCCCCGCCCTATGGGGTGTAAATGAGCCAAATGACTCCATCGAACCCGGATCGTCCGATCTAACCGAGGCGCCTCGAAATCCATCATCCACATAAGTAAATGTCAGGCCGTGTAAAAACACTGACACCACTTCTAACTAGAAGAAAACGCATGTCCTCCCTGAAGTCCTCTCCCGTTTCTGGTTCACACCAGGGTGTGAGGCTCGCGAATTAACGCCATACACAAAGCTACGCTATATTAAAGTCGTGCTTTAATCATCAACCACAATACTCTGCTTTTCAATAGAAGCCTTGATCATTTGCATCTCAGCATGCCACACAGGCAATTCACGCTATGCAACTGATATCACTCAATCACATAGAATGAAATCCAATGTCAGACACATTGTCCATTTACAAGCTCGTTCTGGATCTGAACGTAACCGGAGGAACCTTATTCCTCGCATATCCATCGATCTCCAAGTACGTCTGGATGATCACCAACTGATTCCCTCCTCTTGAGTGTACAGCCCAATCAATATCATCAGTAATTATCCAAATGATGTGAAGACCTCCGGTCTTCAACCACTGTCTTCATCGTCGACTTATCGTCGAATCAGTTATTCAAAATGGGTATAAACCCGGCCTTTCCGAATAACTCGCGTATATAATAAACAATTGTTACACAAACACAACATACGCCTCATTCCAATCCAGAATATTCTTTTATTCAAATATTCACATTCTTAGGGAAAGGTTCCCATTAATTTTATCAAAGATAAATTCTTTAAAATTTATTCTTTAATCTTCCTTTGGACATCATTTCAAACCATTTTAAGGTTTTCCAAACTAGTCGGGATTAACGAATCTTACTGTAGTAATTCTTTATTATATTTCCCAATCCCAACCTATTCATCCCGTGGAGAAAAACTGGCAATACTCTATATCTGACACCACAGTGTTATCGGTAAAATTAATTACCATTTCACGTTCAAATCTACTTAAAGATTTAACTACCGCTTTGGAGCAAAACTGGTGATACTCCACTCTCGATCATTTTAATCTAATTAAAGATTCATTAAAACTCTAATTCAGTTTTAATCTCAAAAATCATTACTTAATGACTTTTCAAAGTTAAGAAATTAATCTTATCCTTAACTGAGTTAAAGAGCTAATGTCCATTAAAACACGGCTCACGATAAACCCAAAATCACATTCCATCGGTTATGGAATATTCATGGAAAACAAATCAATATATAATCGATATCAATTTCTGTATTCGACTAATAATATAAATGGAATAACGACAAGGCCTTTTAAATTCCATATATATTAACAGTCTTCTTCCACTGAAGCTCATTTCAATTATTATCAAATCGAATTCCATTCAACTCTAATTTAATATATTAAATTGGAAAACTTTACTTTGGAAAATTCCCGTTAAATCTTAATAACAAGATTTATAAATTCCAGATCTCATTTCAATGTAAATCAGGTTAAAGAACGAATGTTGTTAAAACACAGTTCACTATAAACCCAATTCACATGCCATTTATCTCTAACCGTAAATTAGCAAGAGAACATTTCCCTAAGTATTAATCACGAAGGCCGAAACCAATATCAGATCAATACCCAGGAAACCATTCAACTTCGTTAATCTCCAGTTAGTTTCTAATTTTCTTAACTCAACTGGGTTTAAGAATAGTGTTAGTGAAGACACCGTTCACGAGATATTGAATATAAGGCTCTGAATAGAAATTATATCAGCTTATATTCAATATCGAATTTTGAAACCAACAAATATCATATTGGAAATAACGATATAAAATATATCTTTTAAATTTCCATAACAATACCCGCATAATCACGAAATCCAATATCGAAATATTCCGAAGATGATTTCCATTCAAATCCATTCCAATTCATATATTAGGAATTCTGGTTATTTTAAAACTCAATCTCAATGCCCTTTATTTATTTAAAAATAATTGGACTATAATTCTAGCTAATAACTAGTTCAATTCGATAAAAATCTTTTTTTTTCTTTTCAAATATTGAGTTTTTCATCCTAATCCTCCCCAAATCATTTATTATGATTTTTCACAAATTATTAATATTTTTAATAATTTTATCAAGGCCCGTACAGTCGATTTCCATAAACGGTCGTCGAACTGCACTTACAGCGACCTTTTCCAAATTTGATTTGGACATAATTCCAAATCCAACCGTTAGATTTCAAATTTCTTATATTCAATGGAAAGCTCTTTTCGATACGAACCCAACAGTTCCGGTTTCAGGAGAATCAGACGGTCGGATCTACCGTAATATCCATTCGAAGTCAATGATCGAAATTCGCGAATGGCCACGGCGCGTTCTATTCAGGCCATTAATATATATATATATATATATATATGTATGTATGTATGTATGTATATGTATATATATATATCGTTCAAACGTATTTTATAAATTCGTTTTAAAGCGATTCCCACTTTTACTTCAATTTTAAATCAAAATTGAATAATCTTTACCATTAAAATATTTTAATGATAATATTTTCAAAATTTCAGATTTGAAATATTTTCCTTTTCGATATTCGTTACAAAATGAATAAAAATCGATATAAATATCGTTCGCGTCAAAATGGCGCCACTCTAATCAATACGGCTTTATTCACTACATGAATATTATTAAATCCTTTTCTGAATATTATTTTAAAATATTCTTTATTTTCCGAATTGGAATTAGGCCCAATCAAATACCATATAATGTTACTCATATGGATTCTATACAACACATGTATATAATCCCAACGATAAACAATCAACCATCATCCAAAGTGCTTTTTACCACTGTATAAGCATTAAAATAAATTAATAACGCTTATACAGCTTGTCAACCAATCGATCGACATACCACTAAACAATTGGGATTAGTGTACGTCGATATCATCCCAACACCCGTGTGGGGTTTCAATCAACAAACAAATATTTTATTTTTGCAGTTGAGCGATGTGTAAAATTATCGACCCAATCGATATCATAAAAATAGGCGAGCATAAACAAGTCGTCCGACTTGTATATGGATGTGTTAACTTAATTTTAACTATTCAATAATTATTTTATTTGTTGCCGTTATAAGCTAAAAATAATATCTTTGCTTAACTAAATTTTTCTAACACTTTTTAGAAAATTTCGGTGGCATAACGGCACGATACTAGGTCCGGGATAAGGTCTAACCTTGTCCCCAATCTACTAACGGCGCGCGCCATACACATATCAATATAACTCATTCCATTTCATTTCCCAAACCAAATTATATCAATTCGTTTCACACCCCAAACCAGTATCAAACAAATACACCAATCAACACAAACAAGCAAACAAGTCGTCCATGGTCTGTGGACAACGGGGAATAGTTCATATATGCAGTTATAATATAAATAATTGTACAAGAAAATTTATAGTGAGAGAATTCTCACCTTGGGGTTCCACTTCACCATTTCATTTCTAAATTTCTGAACCGTTTGAATTCCTTTTTGATTTCAATCCGTTCCATCGCCCTCCGCTTCACGCAGTTTTATTAAAAATCATATTTTTAATAGCGCTTTCCACACATAAAAATCATATTTTTATGTTCTCTACATATATAAAAAGATCGGATTTTTATCTTCACTTCAAATATAAAAATCGAATTTTTATCACTTCGTCGTATATATAAAAATCTCACCTTTATGATGCTTTCTATAAAATAAAAATCATAACTTTACCATCGCCATTCATATATAAAAATCAAATCTTTTTATTGTATATATATATATATATAAATCCATTCTTTTCTTTACAACGCTAATTTATAAGAAAGATTACATTTTTTAATATCGTGCTATCCATATAAATAAAAATCATACTTTTAAATATAATACTTATAATTAAAAATCGCATCTTTAATTACCTGAACAAATAAAAATAAAATTAAAGGCTCACCACGGTCGGAGGAGGCTTGGGGAGGGATACCGGAGTAAGCTCATTCGGCGGCGGTGGTTCAGGTGATCGGCGGGCTAGGGTTTCACGGTGTTTAGGTGGAAGGGGTCTGGATTTTCGGTTTTGAAGTTGGAGAGGGGCGGAGCAGAGGCCAGCGAGGCCGGAGGGGGTCGGAGGAGGTGTGGCGACGCGGGGCAGGCCGCGGTGGTGGCAGTGGCAGCATGGGAGGTGGGGCTGGCGGTTTCCATCGGGTTTTGGAGGGGGTTCTGAACGGAGAGGGCGACGGGGTTAGGGGAGGGTGACCGGAGGGGTGTGGCGACGCCTGGGGGAGGCGCGGAGGCAGGTCTGGCTGGGCGCAGGCCGGAGGCGATCGCGATTTGGAGGAGCACGTTTTTTTTTTTCAATTTTAAAACTGACGGTGGAAGACGTATAGGAGATAGGTTGACCAAGTTTTAACATATATATAATATTTAATTTATTTTAATCCACTAAAAAGTAACTTTTTCTTTCGAACTCAGAATCGAACCCACCGACTGTCACCCCTAGCTAATTATCCACATTCCGAACACAATGGGATATGTCCCGTAAGCCAATTCGGCCGTTACGATCAGTTTTCATTCAAAATTAAAATATAAATCATTATAATAGTCCATATTGATTTTAATGCACATTTTAATCTACCGGGGCCACATACTGATTCTAAAAATTCCAGAAAAATTATTTGTAGCTTCGTATTGACGATAGGGTCCTAACAAAACTAATTTCGTCAAATTCTGAGACCGTTTGAAAACTGGCTATTTTCTGGTCAATCCAATTTAACTGAAACTGTTAAAACACGTTTAACTTCGCCACGCTCACATATTGATTCAGAAAATTATGAATTTTGAAACCTAGCAATAATTTGACATCCCGGATCCAACAAAAGTGGTTTCGTCGAAAACGAAGGTCGTTTGCAAAATTTCCATTTTTAAGGACTTTATATATATTATAATATATATAAATTCCACAGCGACTTTTTTGAATTTTAAACTGGACGTATCTTTCAATTTCTAAAGTGAAATTTCAGTTTTTTTACATCCGTTAGAAAGATATCATCAAACAGATTCAAATATTTCTTGTTTCGTTCAATTCTGACTTATATTGAATTATGTATATTCATTTGAAATTTGAAATCGAATTTTCGAACTGCCGCGCCATTTTAGGCTCGTTATATAATTAAAATAAATTTATTCATTTTAACTTCATCGAAAATAAATTTATCGTCGTTATTATTTAAAATAAATCATTTTAAATTATCAAAATCCGTTAAAATCACCGAAATAAAAAAATTAAATTGGCTCAGATTTTCCGGGTTGTTACAAGTACTCTCCCCAAAGGCCTAAACCAATATCAGTCAAGCACTCAAGGAACATCTCCCTCGACTTTGGATAATCCATGTGAAATGGTACAAACAAAACAGCCAATCATCCATGACTGACTCTGACTATCACTTCCAATCCTGCTTCGAAACCCCTGTTAATCATATGACTGGCCCATACTATCATCCGTCAAGGGCTAATGGTAACCCCAGTTCTAGCAAAAACCACATACGCCTTGCAACCGATACATATCTAGACCTTTTCAACCGATACCTAGGGTACTTGACCTACATCCGGTCTTTTAGGTGTCCTTATTATGCCCTTGCTTTGAGCCTGCTAGAACCTACGACAACGACAATTCCTCGTCCTTCGGTATCTCTGGCCATCTTCACTTGCGACTATCCATAGGCTCGGAACACTTTAGAGCAACCATTACTTCACGCGTGCTTAATACATCCTTGAGTCGTTCTTTCACATGAACTCAATACATCCTTGAGTCAGTTCAACATTCGTTGTATACAATAAACAACGAACATATCACATTACTTCGAACGTCCTCATCTGGACTCTCGTCGAACACACCATAACCATCGAACCAAACAACTTCAATATAAGGTTCAATATAGTCTATAACTTTATCACCCCACCCAGGACACCTTTGAGTTGTCATACCATTCGTTGTTCTACACCGATCAACGAACACCTTCAACACTTCGAATATTCCTACTTGAGTCCACTTCGAAGTCACGTCCGACCAATGCTCCCGTTCGACTGATTCATCCGGGCCGATCTCCCTTGACCGATCTCCCTGGACCGATCTCCCTGGACCGATCTCCCTAGAACGATCTCCCAGGACGGTTCTCCCTGGACTGATCTCCCTAGACCGATCTCGCTCGACCGATCTCCCTTTTGCCTCGCTCGGCCGATCTCCCTTTTGGCTTGCTCGACCGATCTCCCGTTTGGCTCGCATGCCAAGAAAACCACCCTACGGTGCGCGACCGACCATGGATGCACGACCCAAAAACTGTACTTCCCTAATGCAACTCCAATTTCGACCAAAACTTCGCCAAACGACACAATCGACAAAACCAACTCATCCAATTTATTCAACACAATCATGAACATGTTGTGAAACCTCTAACATCGACGATTTGGCCATTTCATCAATAATTATGTGAAATCCACCAAAATCATCATAAATGTAAATATGAACAAAACAATAGATCTAACATGTATATACACATGAAATAACATTAAAATCATTAAATTGAACTTGCTAAAATAGATCATAGGGTGATTCATGTGAAAATGAACTTAAAATGGCTTAGATCTATGATAAAACACTTAAATATGATGAAAAACATGATCAAATATTCATATACTTCATTGCTTCCATGTGAGAGATGTAAATCACTCACCTATTTGCCAAAACAAGCTAAAATTGATGAAATAAGAATCCAGACAGCAGGCACCTCGCACCAAATCCCTTGATCTGATGAATCCTTGCTCCAATTGATGTAGATCTAGCCTTTAATGGTGTAGATCTATGATTTCCCTCCTTGGATTTTGATTTTTAATGATGGAAAAGTGTTAGAGTAAGAAGGAGCTCAAGGCCACCTAATGAGAGAATGGGGAAGTAAACCATTTTCCATACCTCTCACCCTCTATTTATAGTTTCCATCAGCCCACTACTTGGACCTTCTCAAATCAGCCCAGTGTGGCTCAAAATCCTGAACAACCAACTAAAAAACCTTAAAACAGCGATTCCTTCCAAATTGCTGAGCCAAATATTTAATGTAATCACTATACGGAAAGGCAATCAACAATTCTTTTCCAATGACACAGGTCTTACACTCTGATTCGACCTGAGTCAAATGTAATGCCCTGTACAAGACTGACAACGGCAAAATGGTCACAAATAAAATCGGTAAAAATTATGGATATGTCTCACATCCCCATATGCAACATATCAAAAGATGAGAATGGTCCAACCCTCAAGAAATAAAATAAAAATATTTTACAATCTTCCGATACGTAAAATGCGGGTTGTTACATGGTGCAAGTTCTTCATATAGATCTCATTATGGCAGAAGAGAAAGAACTGAAAATACTGCGAAGGTGAACGAAATTGTTGATATGATAAACTCCACGCAACTGAATAAAAAAGTTCGTTCTGAATCCGACAGTCCAACTTCAAGTCCATCTACGAATGCTAGTGATTCTCCCTTATCTATCGCAAACCCACAGCCTACTGAAATTCCGACCATAAAGCATGCAATTGACCGTTTAAGAACATTTTATGGTATTGACATAACCCACACAATATCAATTCTCAAAAGTAAGGAAAACCAAGATACGTTCATATGGTTCTTCTTGATGACGAAGCAGAAAACTGACTTCGTTATGAAATCGAGCTTCGCAAGCAAGTAATTCAATATAGGCAGTTTAAGATGAATCCACCTCAGTATCCATCTCAGTAACATGTTTTATGTATTTAAAATTTATGTAATTTGTATTATGCAATTTATAGTCCGTAATTTGAAATCTGCAATTTAAATTCTGCAAATTGTATTCTATAATTTGTATTCTGCATTTTACTATATATTCTGTTCGACAATAAACACATACAAGCATAAACAATAAAAATAATAAATACAAAAACAATAAATAATAACTTTGCTCCTTCCAATTTGTCCCTTTCGTAAATAAAAACACATGACTCATTCGCAATAATTCCACTTCAAATACTCCTTCAAAATAACCTTTTCAAATATTCATTTCCGTTCAAAATCAAACGCACCCTTGATAGCAAGGAGATGTCTAATTAAATTTCTCTATTTATGCAAATTCGTACTCTTTCTTTAGTCAGTCATTAAACTTTTGTGGCCCACGGTTTCACCAACCAAAAAGCTTGCATGATTCCTTTTCCTCTCTCTCTTTGTTTACCCAAAATTAAAGTAAATATAAAAATACTTACATCCAAACTTATGCAATAAAACTAAAGTATTACATGCGATATTTGACCTTGTGACTTCTTTCCAAACACCCTTCAAAAGTTTTTAAATTCATCGTAATTTAGTAAATATCCATGCCAAATTTTTTAATCGAAAATGTATATTAAAAAGCTTGTATATATTGGATGTTCCAGCTGTGAATTTTATTTAATTATACAAATATGTGTAACTATAAACTGCAAATATTTACGTTTTAAACAGTAGTTCCACCTGTTTATGTATGCACTTTGAAATACATAGTTTCTCATTAGAACTTTGATACAGGTGTTTGCGAAACATGTGTCTGAACAAAGGTTTCTCCGGATTTAAGCTTATCTTATGTATGCTATGTTCAATTTTGTGTTCACATAGAGTGTGTGTATGTATATAAGACACTGATGCAAACTTCCAGATTACATTACTACCTATTTATAATTCTATTTTTGTTAGCTTCATTGAAAATTCACGATTATATATATACACTTTATAACAACACATATTGGTCATAGAGTTTTATAAAGCTTTCAAAATAACTTTGGCCTTTTCATGTTAAGCCTTTACTTTATGCAATTTTGTAGTAGTCACAAATCGTCGGCCATAACTTTTATCATCATATCTTTTCTCATATCAAACAATTTCTAATATCCTCATTCCATGCTTTTAAGAGGACACTATATAATGTACGGTAGTACAACATGCATTTAATAAGCATTCACCTATATAACTTTTACCTAGCTGCTAACCTTCTAAAATCTGCTCTCATATTGTATATATATTTCACTTACACTATAGTACAATACAATATAATACATTAATACCTCCTCCTTCATTTTCCAGACCAATGTGTAAAACAATTGTAAGGTACTTGCTAGTAGTTCTCTTCATCTCCTTCTCATACACATGTCATGGATCTTCAAGAAATGCAGTGCAAACTCTCAATTTGAAGCAGCAACTGATTGTGTCTTCAAAGAATTCAGACAGCTTTCTTGGGTTTTTCCCTAAAGGGACGCCGATACCGCCTTCTGGACCTTCAAGAAAGCACAACTCTATAGGCATGGAGAAGAAGCAATATTTACCATGATCAATATTGTTCTTCTGCTTTTGAAGTTGTTTTTTTAATTTTGGCAGTATATGCATGATGAATTGCAGACTAGTTGCTTGTAAATGAAAGGGATTATTCTGTCTTTCATTTTTTTTCTTGTATATTATAACCATTCATGTTTATTTTTAGGTTAGTGGATAGATTCATGTGTGTCAAACAATGTACTTTGAATTGTCAATTTTCCAGACAAAGGTCCGGGAAGATTATCTCATAAGGCTTCCTTCTAACTTATTACTTTGGTTTTCGTATTTGTATACGTACATTTTCAGAATGCATGCATATGTTCATTCTCAGATGAAACGAGCGTGCATAAATCTGAAAAGGAATACATGTGCATAATGATTAGAAATTCATTAATGTTTTGTATTAATTTTTATATAGATAGGGCTTTCATAAAAAAGTGTGCTTTTTTTCGTTTTCCGGTTTTATTTTAAAGAAAAAATTGTATAATTTTTCTGCGTGGTTTATATATTTTTAAAACTTATTCAATCAAGCGGTTAAGGACTTTGGTCATGGTAATAATGGCATGGGTTTAAAATCCGAAATAACATGCTAAGAGCATACTATGTGTATATGAAAATATCAGCCACTTACGTGGTACTTGAAGACCGAACTAAATGAACTAAGAGTGTTTTACGGGTTCAATCGGTTTGACTTCTGAACAAATTCAAAAAATAAAATGGATGAAGGATGCATTGATGCATTTTGCTTTCAATTTATTATAATAGTTTATGGACATAAAAGGTATATTTCAATTAATTTTTGATTTATTCATATATGTCACGATAGTTAGACTTTTACTTGTATATATGCAAATTTCTTTCAGTTCAAAGGATTATTAATATGCATTTGGTGTCAGAGGAAGAAATGGTATCCTTTCCCCGAAATCAACAAGGAAAATGCCTATTTTCTGAAATACGAAATATGCTGAAAATCTCGAAATTTATTAGATAATGGAATGGTCCTTTTAAATAGATTGGAAACAACGGAAAGTACATATTTTTGAACAGTAGAAGTACATGGGTCTAAATACCATGTAACATTGTGTTGTGATTTTCGTGCATTGACTTGTAAGTTGATCTGAAACGTGTACGATCGAATGCTAATTATACACTTTGCTATGTAATTCGTAAGATTAAAAAGGTAAATAAAAATATCAAATAAACTCAACGACCAAATTGCAAGTACCATTGACTTGTAAGTTGTTCTGACTTTTTTCCAACAATCAGTGCTAGACGCGTCTTTTAGGCAAGGCCGTCATCCTATGAACTATCACTGACATAGTCAATCAGAGCTCGAGCATAGATCTGGATAAACTCGGACGTCTTTGGTTCAACCTCCGATGGGTTCGCCTAAACCCAACAATATCAAGAGTATACCGGGGTGAAGAAGAAGGTACACGGAGTCTGAATCGACTGAGATCCTTCTTACTTACCTCTTCATGAATGAAGCAACATTTCGGGTCCAACATTCTGAGTTATAAGAGAAATTATAATTTTATCGAGGAAGAATGAAAATAATGAATTAATAATTGTAATTGTACATTGGACGTGTATATATACACATTATACTCACACAAATGTCGAACCGGCTAAACATGTTGTACACTGCCGCTTGAGCTTGTAAACAAATAAAGTTGAAAGACTAGGCTAAGCCCAATATACAAATATATGATATATATTATATCTACTGACGGATGTTAGAATTTGATATAGAGAGGAGGAGGGAGATTAAACGTAGAATAATTGAAGGACTACATTGTTATTGCTTCACATTTTATTGAGAACTTAGTGTCTCTATATATAGGCTACATAAATGATTGCTTGAATAAAAATAAAGAACTAAACATGCTTAAACGTAGGATCATAGACCTCCTCTTAGCATGAGAATAGTACACATGCTTTGACTTATTAAAACAACGTATTACACTTGTAATTATTCAGGACTAATTACTTTGAAGCACCAATGTAACTTTAACACACCCCCTTGCTTCAAAGTTGTTGAGATAATAAACGAAGCACTTCTCTTCGATTTGTGATGCACTTCTCATCACCTTCGATTGTTGAAACACGTCTCATCAACTCTACTCTTTGAATATTGGAGCACTTCTCTCCATGGTGCACTTCTCACCCACAACTCTAAAATATATTCTCTTCCACAACCACTTGTATCATGTTCTCTTGCTCTTCATCTTTGAACCTACAATTCCTTGCCATATCCCAAAATTTTGACACTTGAAACACTTAGGTTTTCCCTTATGCCAACAATCATTTTCTTAATGACTAGATCTGCTTGTTTTTGTTGTACTTTAGCTGGTCCGTCTTTGAATTATTTAAAAAACTGATTTTCTTTGGCTCTCTAGAGATCTCTCTATCCCCTCTCATCAACCTAGCTCCGATACCATGTTAGAATTTTATATAGAGAGGAGGAGAGAGATTAAACGTAGAATAATTGAAGGACTACATTGTTATTGCTTCACATTTTATTGAGAACTTAGTATCTCTGTATATAGGCTACGTAAATGATTGCTTGAATAAAAATAAAGAACTAAACATGCTTAAATGTCGCATCATATACCTCCTCTTAGCATGAGAATAGTACACATGCTTTGAATTATTAAAACAACGTATTACACTTCTAATTATTCAGAACTAATTACTTTGAAGCACCAATGTAACTTTAACAACGGAAACCCAATTACTTTATTTCGTCCCTTCAATTCGATCCAGGGTTTCCTCCATCTCCTTCAAAATGGATGACATCGACAATCTTCAAATCTGATCGAAATCTCTGGAAGTTTTTAGCATATAGCGATTTTGTTAACACAACCGCTCTTTGAAAGCTAGTTGGAACATGCCGAATCTCCAGCATCCCTTTCTCTATCTCCTCACGTACAAAGTATAGATCTATATCTATGTGCTTCGTGCGTGAGTGTTGTATGAGGTTAGAGGATAAGGATATCGTGCTCAAGTTGTCACACCAGACAACTGGCCTTTTATCAATTGAGACTCCAATCTCTCTGAATAAGTATCCAATCCACATTAATTCTGCAATGGTGCTTGCAACGGCTCTATACTCTGCCTCCGTGCTGGAGCGAGAAACTGTGGGTTGCTTCTTGCAGCACCATAAAATTGGATTGGATCCCAAATAGACGCAATAACCGGTTGTGGATCTTCGATCGTCATGATCTGAGACTTAGTCCGCATTACTGTAAGCATGTATGTTAAGATTTGTGTTTGCTTTAAATGATAAGCCATATTCAAGTGTCCCCTGTAGATATATAAGTATACGCTTAAATGCTTACCAATGTTCTGATAATGGACACTACATAAATTGGCAAACTTTATTTACACTGAAACTTAAATCTGGGCGTGTTATTATCACATATTAAATAGCACCTACAATGCTTCTGTATAATCTGATATCATCTATTGATTCACCCCTGAACTTAGATAGTTGTAAGTTACTTGTCATTAGGATAGGTAAAGCTTAGCTTTATCCATGTTTGCTTGAATGAGAATCTTCTGTATTTATTTCTTTTGAGATAGAAACATATATGTACTAGTTTTCTGTTGAAATTTGATACCCAGGAAGTAATTGACCATCCCCATGTCTTTGATAGAAAAGGTTCTATCCAGAAATTTTATTATGCTATTTATCTCATTGTAATCACTCCCTGTAATTAGAATGTCGTCGACATAAACAAGTATGTATACTGTAGTTGCTCCTTTTATTTTCACACATAAAGAGCAGTCTGACTTTGTCATAGAAAATCCTAATTTGGTGAATGTGATCTTTAGTTTGTCATACCAAACTCTCGATGCTTGTTTTAACCCATATATCACTACAACAAAAAGGCCCTTTTACAACTTTCACAAAATGCCAGTTGTAATAAAGGTTTTTTACAACTGTTTTCTCAAAAAAGTTGTAATAAACTTATTTTTAACAACTATATTATCTTGACAGTTGTAATAGAAGTCTATCACAACTTTTATTTTTTGATAGTTGTAATATATGGCTATATTTTAATATAATTAACAACTAATAATTAATATTTAATACATTTATATTTATTATTTATAATTAATAACTAATATTAATAATCAATTAGGAAGTAATAATTAATAAGTAGTATTAATAATCAATCCGTAATATTTAATACTTAGTAATTAAGAAGAATAATTAAAAAATTAGTTAATATTACATAATTACTTTTAAATAGTTAGTAATTAAAATACAATAATTAATGCTAATCATGAATAATTAATGATTGCTATTCATAATTAAGAAATAAAGATTAATAACTAAGATTATATTTTATAATTAATTTTTAATAATGAATGATTAATAAGAAATATTTAATAATTAAAAGTAAAACTTATTATTAGTATTTAATATTTACGTTTAATAATTATATTTAACATCTAATATTTCAAAAAAAAGTTTAATTTTTTCTAGACAAAACTTATAAAATATTGAAATTTTCAAAAATTAATAAAAATAAATTCAATGAACTAGTACTTTTATAAAATATCCAAAATTTCGAAAAACTTGTTAGTTTTACTCTTTTTTCTTTTGATAATTGAACCTTAAAATCGAAATGAATATTTAAATGACTTAACCAACGTGATCTATTGATTGTGGAAATTGGTTAATTGATTCCTATGAGAAATAATATTATGTATAATGCTGAAAAACATTGAAATATAAGATGTAATCACATTCGTTAAGTACCAATTAGATAAACGTGAAAAAAATGATTGTTTGTAAAAGTAGCACTAGCTGAAAATTTTGGCGTCCAAACCCTTATATTTCACTGAAGCTTCCTGAACCCTAAATCCCAATTTCAAGGTCGCCGCAATTTCGTATCGTTTTCTTCTGGAACAGCAGGTAGATTACCTTCAAATATGAAATCAATCTACATCAAAACCCTAACGAGGTAAAACCGTCCACTATGAAAAATGGCTCCTTCACTTTTGGGCCCTCGTCTTCTCCGCCAGACAATCCCTACTCTCACGTCCGATTTCGCTGCGCTTAAAGCAAACACCGCCGCTTCTGATTCTGACTCACCTGTTATTGATTCCACCGCCATCACCACTCCTGATTCTTCCATCATGGCCACTGAAACAACTGTCGACGCTCTTGGTGATCAATCCATCAACCAAATGGACACCAGTTCAGATGAAGAGAAAGCTGCCGCCAAAGAGCAAAAGGTATAGAGATTGTGTGCCTCAGACGGTGTTTTGGAATTTAAGGGATTCCAGGTCCACGCTAGTCATGGCAAATCAAAAAGGAGTAGCTCGTTTGAGTGGGTTTTCTAAGAATTTAATGAAGATTTTCCTGGAAAGTGGCGGAGATATTGATCATGTTAGTGTCATGGAGGATGCGATTTCCGGCAAGGAGTACCAGAAGCTGGTTGTGTTTGACTAACTTGGCAGCCATAAACTGTCATCGATCATTGTTTTTGGCTCTCTGAGTAAGTTTAATGGCTGTGTTTTTTCATGAATAACCATCGGTTATCATTGTAACAACTCCGAAAATCTGAGCCAATTTAAAAAATTTATTTTGGCAATTTTAATGAATTTTGGTTATTTAAAAAGAAATATTTTAAATAATAACGACGGAAAATTTATTTTTGAAGGAATTAAAATGAACAAATTTATTTTAATTATAAAACGAGCCTAAAATGGCGCAGTAGTTTTAAAATTCGATTTTAAAATTTGAATGAATATATAGAATTCAATATAAGTCAGAATTGAACGAAACGAGAAACGTTAGGAGCGTATTAACTATATCTTTCTAATGGATGTAAGAAATTTAGATTTCACTTTAGAAATCGTAAGTTATGGCTAAATCAAAATTAAGAAAAGTCGCTATGGAATTTTATATATATTTTAATAATATAAAGCCCTTAAAAATAGCCATTTTGCAAACGACCTCTGTTTTCGACGAAACCACTTTTGTTGGAACCGGAATGTTAAATTATTGCTAGATTCCAAAATTTAGAATTTTTGGGATTAATATGTGAACGTCGCGCAATGAAACGTGTTTGGTAATTTCAGTTTGAATTTAATCGACTGGAAAATGACCATTTTTCAAACGGTCTCAGAATTTGATGAAATTAGTTTTGTTAGGACCGTATCGTCAATACGAAGCTAGAAATAATTTTTTGGGAATTTGTAGAGTTAGTGTGTGGCCCCGGTAAATTGAAATGTGCGTTTAAATGGAATATATAAAGATTTATATTTTAAATTCAACGGAAACTGATCGTAACAGCCAAATTGGCTCACGAAACGTATCCCAATGTCTTCGGCATGGGGGTATTTAGCTTGGGGTGAAAATCGTTGGGCTTGGTTTGGAGTTCGAATCGATTAACAATTATTTTTGGAGTTAAATTGAATTAGAATAATAATATAATTATTTATATATTATCTCCTGGAACCCTAAATACCTCATCCTCGTTTACTTCCCCAAATTCAAAAAGAAAATCCCGTCTCCCTCACGATCGAACCCCTCGTCGATCCTCCGCCTCCTCTCGTCGCGACCCCTCACCCCTGTCGTTGCCACCCACCGACGTCGGCCCCACCTCCACACTCCGACATCGCTTCCAGTCCCTCCCCCTCAAGCCTCGCGAGACCCTGAAACCGCGATCCCCAAGGCCTCCAAACCCTAGCACGAGACCGCCTCCACCCCCTTGGCCTGCCACCTCCGCCGCGGCTATCCCGACTCCGGCGCTCGCGTGGAGACCCCCTTATTCCGCTCCTTACTTCCTTTTTCCCCTTCGCCGTTTGCAAACCCAATAGCCCCTCCTTCCATAGAAGACCGTCGGCCCCTTTCAGATCTGATGCGCCACCAGCAAGAACTCTAACAGCTTGGAAGTTCGTGCACAAGCCAGGATCAAGATCGAGACTCCATTTCGTGACCTGGAATGGAATGCAGAACTATGAAAAGAGCGGGATAAAGAAGACAACGAATATTAAAAGCAAGGTTTTATTTTTATTTATTTTAAGTAATTAAAGAAGATTATATTTCTCAAAACAAGATTTTTGATAATGTGAAGAAATGACTTTTTTTAAACATGGCAAAAAAAAGTATAATTTTTATTACATGTAGAGGATAAAAATATATTTTTTATTACATGCAGAGGATAAAAATATAATTTTTATTGCATATAGATGATAAAAATATAATTTTTATTGTATGTAAAGAATAAAAATATGATTTTTATTATAAGGGTAGCAATATAAAAATAAGACTCTTATGTATGAGGTAGCGATAAAGTTATGATCTTTATATATGCAAACACAGAATACAAGTATGATCTTTATAATCTGAAGAGTGAAAAGGAAATATGATTTTGATTATAGAAAGGGCGTTATAAAAATATAATTTTTATATAGTGTAGAGAATAAAAATATTATTTTATATAAGTAGCGAGTTATGAATCTGATTTCTATAAATCTAGCGAAGTGATAAAAATGTGATTTTATCCATGTAGCAGAGAAATAAAAATATGATTTTATTTATGAACAGCGTGGAAAGATGAAGTAGGAAAGTCGGGCAAATCCAAACCGTTCAGAGATAAGGAATGGCGGAGTGGAACCCCAAGGTGAGAACTTCTCACTTTAAATCTTGTTTTCTAGTTAAAGTTATATACTAGGATGAAGACGGTGCTTAGTAGCACCCGACGCCCGTCGTCCACAGACCATGGACGACTTGTTTGTTAGATTGTGTTTGGATTGATTTGTTTGTGTGAATTTGGTAAGTGATGTGGAATGGAAAAATATATATTCATGTGTTGAATAAAAGAAAATTCATGTGTTGAAATAAATTATTTATCATTAAAAATATAATTTAACGTGAAAGTGAATAAATAGATATTCATTTACAAATCAGACGATTTTTTTATGTACACTGATTTGACTGATATGGATTAGGACGATAAATTTCACACATCGCCCAACTACACGAATAAAAATCTGTTTTTGTTGTTTGAAATCCCACACGGGTGTTGGGATGATATTTGACGTACACAAATCCCAATTGTGTAATGATATGTCGACTGATTGGTCGACAAACTCTTATAAGCTTTATTTATTTATTTTAAGGCTTACACAGGGTAGAAAGCACTTTGGATGATGGTTGATTATTTATTGGCTTGCTATATACATGTGTGTATGAAATCCATATAACTAACCTTATATGGTAACTGGTTGAGTCTGATTCTGGTTCAGAATAAAGAATATTTTAAATAAGGAATATTTTGAAATAATATCCAGTAAAGGATTAAAATATTGAAATACGAGAAGCCGTATTGATTAGAGTTGCGCCATTTGAACGAGAACGATATTTATATCGATTTTATTCGTTTTTATAACGAATATCGAAAAGGAATTGATTTCAAAATTGAATACTTTGAAAGTATTATCGTTTATATACTAATGATAAAAAATATTCAATTTTGACTTAAAATTGAACTGAAAGTGAGAATCGTTTTAAAACGAATTTATAAAATACGTTTGAACGAAATATATATATATATTATATATATTGAATGGCCTGAATAGAGCGCGCCGCGCCGTGGCCGTTCGCGAATTTTGACCACTGATTTCGAATTGATGTTACGGGAGATTCGATCGTCGGATTCTCCTAAAACCGGAACCGTTGGGTTCGTATCAAAAAGAACTTTCGAACGAAAATAAGAAATTTGAAATCTAACGGTTGGATTTGGAATTATGTCCAAATCAAATTTGGAAAAGGTCGCTGTAAGTGCATTTCGGTGGTCGTTATTGGAACCCTACTGTAAGGGCCTTGATAAATTTATTAAAAATATTAATAATTTGTGTAAAATAATTATAAATGATATGGGAAAAATTGGGATGAAAAACTCAATATTTGAAAAGATAAAAATAGCTTTTTATCGAATTGAACTAGTTATTAACTAGAGTTATAATCCAATTATTTTTAAAGAAATAAACGGGATTGAGAATGGGTTTTTAAATAACCATAATTTCCAATATATGAATTGGAATAGATTTGAATCGAAATTATTGTCGGAATATTTTGATGTTGGATTTCGTGATTATACAAGTATTATTATGGAAATTTGAAAGATATAATTTTATATCGTTATTTCCAATACGATATTTGTTCGTTTCAGGATTCGATATTGAATATAAGCCAATATATTTTCTATTCAGAGCCTTATACTTAATATCGAATTGGATTTTGGGTTCGTCGTGAATAGTGTCTTAAATAACACTGTTCTTGAACTCATTTTAGAAAAGAATAAATCTTTTAATTAAGATTTAGTGAAATTGTCCAGTTAATTAGTATTTAATTGGAACTGAATTGAAATTGATTTTTGGGTTTATCGTGAACGGTGTTTTAAATTACACTTGTTCTTTAACCCGATTAACAATGGGATCTGATTTTGGGTTTATCGTGAACCGTGTTTTGAATGACATAGGTTCTTTAACCTAGTTAAAGATTAAAACTAAGTGGAGTGTTAATGAATCTTTAACTAGATTGAAATGGTCGAGAATGGAGTATCACCAGTTTTGCTCCAAGCGATAGTTAGATCTTTAAGTAGATTTGAACGTGAAATGGTAATTAATTTTACAGATAACACCGTGGTGTTAGATATGGAGTATTACCAGTTTTGCTTCATGGGATAAATAGGTTGGGATTGGGAAATAAAACAAATGATTACTTTGGTAAGGATCGCTAATCCGGACTAGTTTGGAAAACCATAATACGGTTGAAATGATATCCAAAGGAAGATTAAAGAATAAATTTAAAAGAAATTATCTTTGATAAAATTAATGGGAACCTATCCCGAAAGAATAAGAATATTTGAATAAAAGAATATTCTGAATTGGAATGAGGCGTATGTTGCGTTTGTGTAGCACTTGTTTATAATATACCCGAGTTATTGGGAAAAAACCAGGTTTATCCCATTCTGAATAAGTGATACGACAATACGTCGAAGATGAAGACGGTTGTAGAAGACCGGAGGTCTTCACATCGTTTGGACGTTTACTGATGATCTTGATTGGGCTGTACACCCAAGAGGAGGGAATCAGTTGGTGATCGTCCAGACGTACTTGGAGATCGACGGATATGCGAGGAAAGTGCCTCCGGTTTCGTTCAGACCCAGAACGAACTTGTATGGATTGTGTGTCTAACATTGGATTTTGCTCTGTGTTGATTGATCCCTATTAAATATACATCTGCCTGGTGAAGGGGAATTCATTCTTCCTTGAGACGTACGGGATCAGAGGTTGTATATCGATAGGAATCAACCACATGGAGTGAATTGCCTGTGTGGCATGCCTAAGTAGCAATTGATCAAGGCTTCTGTTGAAAAGCAGAGTCTTGTGGTTGATGATCAAAGCACGGCCTTTGTGACATCGCTTTGTGTAGCGTTGATTCGCGAGCCACACACCCCCGGTGTGAACCAAAAATGGGAGAAGGACTCAAGGGGAACATGCATCTATTTCTAGTTAGAGGTGGTGTCAGTGCTTAAACTGGCTGACATTTATATAATTTTCACCTGTGTGGTTGTTGGAAGCGAGGAGCCTCGGATATATCGGTCGTTCTCGAACCAATGGAGTCATTAGTTAGCTCATTTATGCCCCATAGGGCGGGGAGACGTAGTGTTCAAGGTTTCGTCTAATCCACATCGAGTGGACCGACCCTGATGATCCAAGGCTTGTCTGCGCGCTTGCCTGAGACTCGGACTGGACAGACTCGAATTTGGAGAGGATCTTGCCCCTTGCCACAGTTCGCAGATGGAAATCCAACTTCCAATACGACATTTTGCGGTTTTATTTGTAGAGCCTAGTATGGCGACATAGTGAGATAGGGCACTCATGCCGTCTATGATTGATATTTATGATTGAAATTGTTTTTGACACTATACATTTATAGTAATAACAAACCATGAAATTTCACGTATCAAGCATTCTTGGCTATTATAAGGTAAAAACCCTATCCTCCGGCTTGCGTTGCATTGTGTGATGGGACCTAGGTCTTATAATAGTTTCATTATTCATTATTTAGCATTGCGCTGTTTGTTATATGCACTGGTATTCTTGGGAGGAAACCCGTTCGGTGTTATACGGCGTGGTCCCTTGATTTACCGAACTTTAAAATAAAGATTTATAACTGTTTTAGTTCTCACACCAGTCACATGACTGACCTGGAGTTTATTGTTTTAACCTAAACTCTGGGTGCCCTTATTTTCCACATGGGCAGCTAGTAGTTTTGGTTTTGCAGATTTATATTCTCAAGATCCTGGTTTATAGCTGAAGTGATATACGGAAAGCTCTGTATCCGTGTATTTCTTTCAATTATGTTTTGTATTATTTTTCCGCTGTAGTATTGTATTTAAATCTATGATATTCTCTGTTGTATAATATTTATTCATACTCTATATATTCTTGTAATCTGATGGAATTGTTGTAATATACAATGAAATGTTCTTTTGTTTGCGTTCCGATTTGTCGTGTTCTCAAAACAATCAGGGGTGTCGAACGGTCTTGGTCGGTTTAGCGATTGATTCAGATCGAGCGAAATTCCTTGTTATTACAGTTGGTATCAGAGCTTTGGTTTTCAAAGCTCGAGAACAAGACACATTAGAACCGAACGAAAGAATTCATCAGAGATTGGATTAGTAATATCCAATAAGAATGACTCGTTAGAGATGGGATCAGTAGTATCCTAGAACGAGTGTTGTAACGTCCCGCATTTTTATCGGTTTGTATTTGAATATTTAAATTAGTTTAAATATTGAAGTGGATTTATATATTAATTAAAACGTAGTTGAACGTATAAAAAAATTATTAAATATAATCGAGCTCATAACGACGCTACAGTTCGTAATTTAACGTTTTGAACTTCAACTGAGCGTACAAGATCCATTACAAGTCGGATTTCCTCGAAACGAGAAAAGTTCGAATCTGTTGAACTGTATCTTTCTAACAGAAGTGAAAAATCAAGATTTCGTGTTATAGATTGTGAATTATATCCAAACAAAAAATTTCAAATAGTCGCTATAGAATCGTTTATCGACCTTAACTGTTTATTTAAATATATTTAGATATCGGTTTCGAATTTGGACAAGGTTATTTTTAGACATAGTGATAATTTAATTTTTAGAATTTTACTCTAATTTTTAATTAATTAAATACGAAACTTTTTATTTGGAGTATTGTGCACCCTATATCAACATTTTGGGGTTTCACAATATGAGTTAATCTACCGATATTATTATATTTCTGGGATCGTGGCACCTCGCTGGACATGACCGTATTCTTACTTCTGTCCGTAGCGGTCCAAAAGTAAATGAAATTCCCTGTAACCGCTATTGTATATTACACCTTATCACATATATTTTCTACAAACATTGCCTGAAGTTAGAAATATATTCTGGGAACATACATACTATTATAGCATATGATTTTATCATAGAGATATGTGACTTCACTACATGCAAATAATGTAAATAATCAAACTTCTCCATGTTCAAATGAAGATTGAAAGGAGGACACTAAGAGACACAAGAGAAGCTTCCCATACACTATGTAAATAGCCAGGAACGTGCATGCAGACCTAACTACACGGTAATGAAATGTAAACGCGCTATGCAAATTAAACAGTAAAATTTATTACTCAAAAGTCGAAGTGAACCCAATATCCTGTAGCATGTGATAGTCTAAACCATCAACAGTTTATTTCTTTCAAAACGCATGTATATTAAATCGTAAAAATATGGACAAGTACTACTTTCTTCTCACAATGCAGCAAGCCTATGATGTACAAGACCATGACCTATGTTTTCCTATAAGCTTCATAGTTATATTTTATATACCCTGGTTTTCTAATAAATAAAATCACTGTCACCCTATTTCAATATTAAAACCGCTTATTTGTCTCAAACGTACAAAGTTATATCCATTGGACCATTGCCTAGCACCTGAGTAAGAGGTAGCCATACCCTATTCTGTCTAAACTTCATCAAATTAAAAGAACCATGCCCTATTGTGTAACCAAGCAAACCTACTCCCCATTTTCCGGATAGCATGTACCATCTATTACTTAACCATGAAGGATATAAAGTACTATAAATACATTAGTTTGGTTCGTTCTTCCTCTTCAGGAAATGGCCGAAGTCTCATGGCTTATACAAATAAAAATAAAATAAAATAAGAAAAAGGAAGAAAGACAATGCGTTGGATGAGAGCTGGTCTTGTTGGCGTAGAGTATAATTAAATAGACAGAAGTGGAGCGCAAGTTTTGTTCTATGGAAGAGTATGGTGTGGAAGGAGTGAGCGGACATGCTGGGTTTTTGCAGGGAGTGGGACGTGCATTTGCATAACATGAGGAGCAGTGTAAGATTAGCAGGAGGGGACGGTGAGGAGAGGAAAACAAATGTATGGCGAGAGCAGAAACGTGGTGCGTGGACTAGCATTAGCGCATAGAGTACGGACATTAAAAATGGGAAGAGGACTATTGGCAAATGAGTGAAGTGTACAGGCTGTAAAGTTTGTGGGATAGTGAGGCATGAAGTAAAGTGGAATAGGGCGTTGCATGTATGGCATGTCAAGCGCATGTGGACTTCAGGGAATGGTTTAAATGGACGTGAGTGTTCAGTGCAGTAGCGGGCATGCACAGGCAGATGTCACTGCATGAGGAGTATGGACGGACTTCTGGGTGCACGAGTGGTGCACTGTTCTGGGTAGTTTGGTGTCCATGTGTTCATGGTGCTGGTAAGGGCAGACAGTGTTTGCTTCATTGATTCAGTGCTTTATTGCTCGACACATTCGAAGAATCATCAACCGCAACGTGATGCAAATCACTGCAAACGACACCTTAAAGTGTTGAACGCATGGTCATAATTGGTTAGTTGGATTCTGAAATAAACCATTGCTGTTCCTTGTTGTCGTGAAATCAAACCCCAACAGTTAGGGTCGGGTAAACGTATCCTCCTCATCCGAGTAGCCAACAGAAAATCAATAAAACCAGGTAAAAGAAATAAATTTAAAATGTTTATGGACAGAGTGAAGAATAGAAATGGAGTGGTTGTTATTTTCTAGAACATTAAGGTTGTAATTGGAAAGATGACACGTCCGAGAAGTGAGATGTATGGGTGAAGAAAAATGGTGAAGACAATGTATATACAGGGAGTGTGGTGTAAAGAAAAAAAAGTGGAAGGAGCCGCTGTTGTTTCGGGCGTGTAGTGGCCATGCGGTTGCTAGGAGATGGCTTTGGGCCGAGTTAAATTAGCAAGCCCAGAGTGTTGTGAAAATTTAAATGTTATAAAGAAAAGAGGAAGTTGGAACGAAACACATTCCGGGACGGTGTACTGTGCGAGAAGCATGGAAAGGGCTTTGACACAAACTGGAATGGAGGATTCGAACAGGATCTGAAGGGAGATCGAAATGGTGGCGAAGTATAACAGAATAAAACGCCTGCTCAGATCTATCGACCGACGCAAATCGTTATTTAACGGTTAACGCGCAAAGGTGAGTAAATTCACTAACTCTGTTTATTTTAAAATATTATAATTATATTTTAAAATAATGGTTGAATGCTACGTGTTGGTTGATTAGGTAAATTACAATTAAATTGGTTGAATATCGTTGTATATATATATATACCCATCACGGATTGGATGCTGATTCCATCAGTTATAAGATTCCATAGTGTGAAATTAGTGTAAACTGTATGAACTAACATCTGTGGATGCAGGAATCCAACCGGATTCCACGATATTTATCTGTACTGTTGGTTTTATATTATTTATATAAGCATGACTGTTATGTCGAAATTAGTTATAAAGGTGAATATCACAGCGTATTGCACTAGTTATAAAAGGGGGAATATTACAGCGCATGGCATTAGTTATAAAAGGGGGAATATTACAGCGTATTGCATTAGTTATAAAAGGGGGGATATAACAGCGTATAACAAGTTTTTAAAACCGTAACGATAAATTAACGTGGTTAACCGAGTAAGCATGATTATTATATGTAACACTATTTCCTAGAAAGGTTTGAAATTTACTTATTAGAAGTAAATAATTGAGATCTGATATATATTACCCGTATTGAAGGGAACTCTTTAAATTATGGAAATATTTTTCCAATGTAAATAACGTATATTTTCTAACATACCGGAAATAAGAATCATGAAAGGATGAGATGTTTTTCGAACATTAACAACATATATTCCTGGAATATTAGGGAATAAAGGTTTATAATAACTGGAAATGTTTTCCAAGACATGTGAAGGGCAAACGGGTTTTGGGAAAATATCTAGGAAGATATAGGAAACTGGGAAATTAATGTTAAAATAAAAAGGACCAGTGATTGTGTGATGTTTAGATATACATTAGAATGGGCGTTGTTTCTACTTCGATAGTTAAATAACCGACTATCGAAGTGTTTTGACCAAAGTTGTCAATACGGAGAGACCAATTGGATTTATTATCTGAAAACCACTCCGTATGGGCATAAGCGTTGCAAATTAGATTATGCTGAAGATAATTGAAGACGGAGTGAAATGCAAGGGTCGTCCTGTTCCAGAGAATATGTGTTGTTTGTTTGTCCAGTCCCAGGACAACTTGTACGGACGAGTGTTTGACAGAGTATACCTAGCCAATCACGTACGATTGATCTTTAAAGGTATTACGTCTGGTGGCGGAGGAATTCGTTCCTCCTAGATTTTTATACTCGTGATATTTTTGGAAATCGATTAGTGAATCGACGGGTTTGACGATGTGGCATTCAAAGTTAATGGTGATTAGGTGTTCTGAAGATAGACGTAGCCTCTAGCCTCACAACCGGGAATGACAGAAGTTGGGCTAGGCAGCATGGCTAGTTGGGTCATCCCCAAACAGGGTGTACTGTCACCGATCTAGAGAAAATTCATATTTGTTCTTCTTTTTTGATTGTGTATCTTCGGATGACGGTTGGATGGCCGACAACCGTGGGTGACAATATATTCGATACACTTAAGCTAAATGAGTGGTCGGTCATGTGTGGCCGGGTTGCAAGACGTTTTTGTTGAACCTGCAGTGTATACCCTCTAGAGTACACTGATCAGAAAGTGCTCCCATACCTTGTCTGTTGGAATCCAATCTCCAATAAGCGCCCTGCGGTTTATGATTTTATACTATATATATGTGGAGCATGAGATGCAAGCGTTCTGCTACTTGGTTATTTATTTGATTGGACATTATTATAATATCACTGGATTTTGATATCAAAATAATAAGTTATAGTAAGGTAAAAACCGTCCATGTTTATGTGTGGGCTGGTCATACTATTATCCTTTTTTTCAAAAGGATTTTCAAAATAAAACGCTATGGTTGGAATTTACTCACACCAGTCCCATGACTGACCCAGAGTTTATTTTGTTTGTGTTTTCCCTAAACTCTTGGGTGCCCAAATTTGTACGGGCAGTCAAGTGTTTCAGGATTTTACAGATTCACTTGGAGGAGCTCAAAACAGGAGGCTTCACCGTTAGTATTTAGAGATTATTTCCGCTGTGATATGATGTATTGTACTCTAATAATGATATTTATATAATACAATTTTGTATTTCAAAGTTATGTTATATAATACATTTTTTATTCCATTGTGAGTTTCGTGTTTACTCTGATTCTGTCCAGTTGTGATCTTCTCCTTCTTCTATTCTATTAGTTCTATCGTTTCTCTCTCACCCTATAAATTCTTCTATTAATGATCTGAACTTTCGTGCACTTTGAGTTGAATGTGTAGATATTAGTCAGCTCAAATTGGTATGGATTTTCGGGCTACTACAGTTGGTATCAGAGCCAAAGGTTAAGTGATTACCTTGGATCTGTGGCGTAACTCAGTAGAGATAGGGTTGGTAACACCCTAGATTGAGTTTAAGTGTATATATATGAGTGCGCATTTGTAAATCAATATAAAAATTGTTTTATATTGTGTTGATTGATCTGTGGAGTGGTATATAAATTAAAGATCGACGCGTTTGGCTGACGTGGTCGATAGGGATTTATAAACGCTTAGATAGAGCAATTCGACACAATATTGGTTTAAAAGCTGGGTAAATAAAATAATTTTACCCAAAATATATTTTGATATAAAAGAAGTATATATCTTGAGATTATTATAGTACATTGGATGTGTTGATCATTATTACGATCGAATAAGATATATAATTGAGTTGGTTATATAAATAATCAATCGAAATATTATATAGGTACAATAGGCAAAATCAGATGAACTAAATCCGAATTTAAAGCTAGAATTAAAATAAAACTCTAGAAACTTGGAAAGGTGTAATAAATGGATGTTGAATTAAGTATATGGATACTTGAAATCTTGGGAGATTTGAAATTGTTTTCCAAGCATTTTGAAAGATATTTCGAAATGGAAGTGTTTAAAAATAAGTTTGAAAAGTGATACAGTATTGAAATCACTTTGGGTACTGGAAAATAATTCTGATGATGACAAGAAAAGACAACTTTATGGATGGTATATAGTTAAGCAACTTCAGCATAGTTCATGGTCATGTCAATTCAGCCAAGTATACATGAAGCAAATAAAGCCGCAGATCACAATGGTCATTAAATACAATCTGGTCAGAAGGACATGCAAACCAGTGTGCTTGTGGTCATGGTGCAAGTCATAGAAGTAATTGGTGTACTCATATTCATGAAAGGTCAAGGCAGTGCTACTGCTAGCATATATATGTGCTAGCATTCATATATAAGTGGTGCAACCAAAATGCATGAAAAGGAAAAAAGCTCAACAATCACGCATAGATTTGTAAACAGTTCAAAGATTCTGTTTTTAAAAGCAATTTCAAAGTTTCCAGTTTTAGAATGAGCATCATATTTCTTGTAATCAAAATCAGGAACTATAGGCATGATTCCAGGCAAGTAATACACAATTATTTTGGAAAGATATTCGAGCACAGTTTAAGGGATAACAGAGCATACCAGGCAAGATCATCAAACATATTTGGCAAGTTCAATATATTTTTACAGAATTGACTTATTCAATCAAAGCCATGAAATTTAAATTCAAAGAGATGTATTTCCAGAAATTTATTCAAGGACAAAATAAACACTTTCCAGAAATGATTCAATCAGCCACATATAACTTCTTTCCAGAATTTCTCATTTCATCAAAGCTGTTACAATTTAATCAAGGAACCAAAATGGGAAGTCACACAGTTAATCAGATCGAGACATATATGGAAATCAGAGAGCATTTTAAGGATTATATAATCCTACTTAATCACCATTCGTCACAGGAAAATTTTTTGATCGAAAACCATAAAACAATTCGAGAAAAATTCAATGAAATAAAACAAAGAGAACTCACAATTTTTCCAAGTGGTTTCGATCACAAAAATTCACAAATCAAAGTACCAAAGCCATTCATATTTGTCGAAGCATCAGAGATCTGATTCCAGAAGAAAATGATCAAGATTTAGGGAGGATTCAAAGAGAAACCCTAGCATTTTTCTTTTTGCCGCCGCCATTTTTATTTCCTCAAAAGTCAAGGGATTGGGAAGGACAATAAGGGTGGAACCATTTCTTATGTGGCCGGCCAAGTTTGCAAAGGGATGACACTTCTTAACTCCTAGGGTTTTCAATTGTAATTTTGTCTTGTTTTATATTCAGTTGTATTTTTAGTTTGTTCTGAAAATGGTCAAAACAATTTTCTAGAGTCTGTAAAATTCTAGGTTGGTTTTCTAGTTTCGTTTGTAAAACTAGACAGTTTTCCAGAGTCTGTAAAAACTAGGTGGTTTCCTAGTTTCGTATGTAAAACTAGGCAGTTTACTAGAATGTAACGACCCGCCTATTTGCCCGGTTCTCGCCGGTAATCAAACCAACTTAAATCATTTAGAAAGGCGAATTGTTATGGGTACATACATATAGTGAACAAAATAACAAAACCTTTTATTGCTCAAAACAATATTACATCAGAGTTACATGAATATTAGAGTTACAGCATAAACATACAGCAGAAGAAAAATAAAAATATACTCTCAGCGGAAGAAAAGAACACAGCGGAATCTTCAACCCTAGCAAGGAACTCCAACTCCGAAAGCACTCCGAACTTCGCTCCAACGAAACAAAACTGCAAAACTAAACTACCAGCTGCCCGTGTGAAAACTAATTTGCAACCAGAGTTTAGGAAGGAACAATAAACTCCAGGTCAGTCATGAGACTGGTGTGAGAACATAAAACAGTTGACTTTAGGATTTATTTTAAAGTTGGGAAATTCACCGGACCACGCCGCTAATGTAGAATGGGTTTACTCCATGTGAATGCACGTGCACATAAATACGCAATGACTTTTAAAAATAAAACTATCATAAGCTCGTCCCACATCACACAATGCAAGCGCACACCAGATGGGCGAGGTTTATCTTATGATAACCAAATATTCTTTCATACGTAAAACTCCTCTTTCAATATAATCGTAGTGTGGAAAACCATTTCGCAAACAAATGTATTAATCCTAGATGGCATAATACCCATAATATTATGTCGCCGTATATATATATATATATATATATATATATATACAACCCAAAATCGTATGGCTCGTATTGGAGATTTGGGTTTCCAACTTGATGATTCCTGACACGAAAGATCAATCGGAACACAAACAAAATGCAATCATGGGTTTTTCATCCAGACGCGGACACCAATACAAATCGCGAGGTAGATCAGCGGTTTTTGACCAGACACGGCCCCCCGAACATACCCTATTCCATAAGTCATAAGTGGTTTCCCGCTGCTGCAGCGGTCATCATCAATTCATATATATATATATATATATATATGTACACAACCTAACCGCCAGTTTCTCATCATCCTGTGTGTGAGGTTTGTCGATGTCACGCTATACACAAAGCACGCCTAGAAAAGCAATGCCCTGACATCTCTTAAGTATGTCACATTATCCATTCACAACATGACCAATGATTCCCATCCATACATGACCACTTTGAGCTCATACGTCACAAACCAGATACATATCAACCGAAATCAGTGTTATGCCGTCAACTACAATGTCAGACACACAATCCATACAAGTCCGTCCTGGGTATGAACGGGACAAAAATCCGAAAGTTCTTCCCATACGTTCGGACTTCCTGCCACTCCGAATAGGGGCATCTCTCTAATGTAGCTATCAGTAAAGAAACCAATCGGCAATCAGTCCGTTCGATGGACAGAACCGCGGTCTTCATTCGTCGATTCCAAGTCTTGAATTTTGCTTCATGCGTCGTATTATTACTTGAAATGGTTCTCGGACTTAAATCTGATCCCGGTCTTTCCAAGTAATAAACGTATTCATAAAACAATGGTTATGAACACACAGGTTCTCAATTCAAATTTCCTTCCAAATCGTTATCAATTCATTTCTAAATCAAGGTTGGACTGATCATAAATTCCGTTATTATCTTAACCCCATTATTTGAAAAACCCAATATTCGATTTATCAAATTCTTTTATTTAAACATACCTTTCAAATTCTTACGCTTAGAACATACATTTTTATTCCTTTCCATACGTCTTCCATCTTACCAAAGCTTCATTTGGAGTACAATTAAATAACGATAATCCAAAACAAATTATATTCAAATATAAGTTAGATAGAGTTAATTGGACTTATATTCGATATAAATACTCAACTCGACAAACACTACCAGAATTTGATGTGAATATTCTCTAATGATTCTGATAGTATTTGTTCAACTTTGGAATTACATATCGAATATCTGACACAAACTCTATCCAACTCATTTCCTTTTAAACTCAAACACTAGAATCAATAAATAAATCCATATTTATTAAATTAAACTTTTCCAAACCATTTACAATCCATTTCACCATTTGAAATAACGGTTCGCTATTTAAAATTTTCAAACCTATTCCTCTTTGGATAATGATAATAACATTTGGAATGTTATTGAAAGCGCTGCCAATTTCTCTTTGGAAAAGTAATAATAATGTTTGAAAAGGTCACTGAAATGTTGCAATAGCCATTTAAATCAAATAGATTTAAAAATTCTAATTTCTATTCTAATCGCTTTGAACAAATAAAGTAAGATAAGTTCCTTAAATTTTTAAAACTTGTTTTCCCTTATGGTCGTCGATTGCACGTACGACGACCTTTTCCAAATTTGTTTTAAATATAACTTGAAAATCGTATGCTGAAATTTGAAAATTCCATTTCTATTCAAAAACTGTTAATATTTAAAAATCAACGTTTCTTATTTCAAGTCAAACCGATTTCCAACGCTCCAGTTATAACCATTCAAAATTTAAATCGATATTTACGAATTGCCGCGCCGCCGTGCGTTATATATCGATTTAAATATAATTCGTTCAAATCCCTTTAGAATTGAAATAAAATTCAAGATAACTTAAATTTAAACCAATTATTAAGTTTAAATCCAAATGATTTCGTAATTCCAAAATTTAAATTAAAAAAGTTGTAAACTGTAGGAATTCAAAAACCCTTTTACATTTAAACTTCATAAATGGTCCTCAAGCAACATTTATTAATTTAAAATTCAATTTGTCTCTATGTTTAAATAATTTCAAATTTAAATTTCGAATTATAATTTAAATTAACCATCCCGTCCGTCGGACCAGTTAGGGATAGCCAGAGAGGGTAGGAAACTGGATTTCCAAACCCAAGCCTAGACACCATCCACTTTGTCATCTTGGAACAGTCTGGTATAATATTATAAAATATTATATTTAAATTTCCAAATCTTTTCAAATTAAAATTTAGCTTAAAAGAAAAAGTACTTTAATATTTGAAAAGTAAATCTTCATTTATATGGAAGGAATATTTAAATCCATCATCTGTGTAATTCCACAACCATGACATTGTGTGTGCATCATACAAACAGAATAAATCAACCATATACATCAGATGATAATGAATTATCATCATCATTAACAACAAACAGTTCAGTTGTGCACAAGCGTTACTGTCGATAACGCTTTTCAGTGTTTAGTGTCAACTAATTACATGCACATCCATTCACACAAGAACATCCATATCCAACCAAAATCATTGATTCATCCCAGCTAATTATTTAATCACTACAAATTAAATAAATTGATTGAATTGAATGTTTTCATCGAAATAGCTCCACGACTTTATAACCATGACGGACACACACATGAAGTCTGACACCGCTACTCGTCTCTTTTTAATCCCACTCCATTAGCAGCGGATGATTGCTCTGCTAATATAATTTAGAACTAAATTAATAACAACTTCGTCTCGTATATATTATCATATATATAAGGACCTTTTATGTTAATTTCCCATAACTATTCATAATTAAAATTATCCAAATTATATGTTGACGGATTCTATTTCCAAATACGGTTCAAATGAATCCAATAGTGTCAAAATCCGATTTAAATCAAGAACGATATTAATGTTTAAAGGTTACACTAAATTTAACTTAAAATAGAAAAAAAAGAATTCTCACCACTAATAAAACAAGCACGACCCAATTACCACCCACCGATCTAACCAACGCTCCAACCCATGACCCCTTCTTCTTCTCGTCCTTTCTTCTTTCACGCCTTCTCCTGTTCATTCCAGAACCCATTTGCACGCACCACCGTGCACAACACCTTCCGACATCGAAATCCAAAACAAGAACACCAACCAAACCGTGTTCTCCTTCTCATTCGTTCGCCCTATCCTTCCTTTGACCTATCCACTTCGATCAAAATCCGAAGCTCAAACCCGAAAACTGGAGCGAATCAACTCACGTGAAACCCAAATAACATCGACGTCTTTTATCACTGAAATCCACCAAATTATACCCCCTCGAAGCTCTCTCCTTCCTCAACACCACGCCATCCTCCGATTCTCCTATCGTTGCTTGATTCTTTAATTATCTTCAAACCTAATTTTCAACTTTTCAAATCATCGTTACGGAATAGAACCAATTTCGCATTAAAAATACTACATCACCAGCTGATCACAACGGCGTTGACGGCGTTGATTAATTCTCTGTGGATTGGGGGAACCAATTTTTCGAAGTTTCTTTTGAAAAATTTCATTTTACTGTAAATCGAGAATTTCTCTTTTGTTGGTTTATGAAATTCGTATCCATTAATTTCTAAAAATCAGGAATGCCGATAGGAACAACTTTCATGTGAATCGTTTGGCTAGAAGTGAATGGATTAAGAGATTTGGATTTTTTTTTGAGTGAAATGAGACGTGGATTTCATTTTACAGGAAGGTGAAAGCTGAGAGTAGAGAGGAAGGAGAAGGTCGTGGGATTTCTTTGTAGCTTTTGACCAGAGAAGAGAAAAATGTGTTTTTCTTAATATATATAACTTAGAAAATATTTTTAATTATTAAATTAAGGACACATGGTTTCCTTCCATGAACCCTTCACATGCATGTAAACACCTAAGAGACACCTAATCCTTATTTATTTAATCCACCAATGCATGCTTGCCATAATTACCTCATTTATTTATTTGTTAAGTTTTTAATTTTAGTTACACCTTAGTAGTATTTATAAATGTGGCGTGTTTTCAGTATCTATATATGTAATCAACATTTTACATAAGATTTTATAAAATACTTAATATTTCAAAATACCCACTCAATATTATTTTATCAAATATAAATTATAAAAATCAAGTTTATATACACAACAAATCTTTATGTAAAATCAGTATATTTTATAAAACTAGATGATGTTATTACTTATTAATATTTTAAAATATTTATTTTCGAAAAATCTTCGTTGTGGTCTTAAAGTAAGTTATTCACATCAAAATAGATCAAAACAAAAATATTTATTCAACTCGTATATAATATTTTTAAAACAATATTTGTAATTTAAATCTTATAAATTCACTTGATAATCAGAAAATTTAATTTTTATTATTTTTTTCTCATTGAAATTTTGGTTCGTTACAACCTCCCCACTTAAGAACTTTTCGTCCTCGAAAAGGAGAGTTCGTAAAATTATTCATAAGTAAAAATAAATCTTATCTATAAATTTCAATTTTTGAAAACTCAAGATGATCTCTCAGACTTGGAATCCAGATTTCTATTTCAAACCATTGAAACAAACTAATTTCTCTCATATAGAAAATCATACTTCCCTTCGGGATTTCTAAAACCAATTTGCTTCCAAAATTTCAAATATACTATGACAAAATCTATATGTTATTAGTTCGAGAAGTTCATCCTCATGACAGGGCAATTGAGTATCACCCATCGCATGAAATCAAATCTTTCATCCCAACCCAGTTTTAGTCATGGTTACTCGAACAAACCAAATCATTTCATATCCCGAAGTTGTAAATCATTGCGTAACCATAATTTACAAATACTTGTTGTTTCCTAAACATTTCAAAATATCGGGATTCTAGTCGTCGAAATTTCTTTTATTTTTAAGTCATATCTTAGTTGTCATATTTTCACAATCGAATAAACTTTTTTTTTCTCTACTTGGAATCCAAAAGATTTGATTTTTCTCTCTTTCTCAAACATTGAAGCTTATATGGACAATTTTCATCATTTAACTAGTTGGAAAAAACATTTTTATTTAAGTAACAACACGCTTACACTACACTACTCTGATCCAGCCTATTTCAATCTAGTATTGTTCAAGAATTTATTCAAATATTTGATGTAAATTTCAAAATCAACAAATGTTTATAAATCCAAATTTCTTACATAAGTTAAACCTTTGATTTTAGATGCTTTAAATTACTATGCTTTGTTTATTTATTTAGATTTCTTTAACTTAATATTTTGGATAAATCACCATTCCTAGTTTGAATTTAAAACCTGGCTTCATTCGATAAATCAAATTACATGAGCCCAAATCGAGTTATAGATAAGAGTTCAGTATCGGAATGAAGGTTTGAATCAAATTACTTGACCAAATTTATAAGATAAACGATGCTTTCAAAAACAAATGATCCGAAAATAGAACTAGCGTAGGTCAAGATAGAGAAATCAAGTGCACCTAACGATAAGATGATGGACCATACAATTAAGATAAACCTTTCTTTAATATTTTCTCTTGCGTCTTAAGTAATTGCTTGTTAAGTAATTCCAGTTGACTTACTCACATCGTCTCAATAGGGAAGAGTGGTTTTCTCCCCCACTTAAAATTTTAGTTATATTTTAAATCATCCTTCTTAAACAAATTCTCACTTAAGTCAAAATTACCTTTAAATTTCTTAATGGACTTGATTTTCTAAAATATACTTTCAACAAAATAGCTTAACTTGCATATTACCATTTCAGTTTATGCTAGGAATCGATATAGATTGTTGCCTATATTAACTATTTAACATCCATCAAGAAGTATTATATCTTCTCTGATTAGACTAAAAATTCATTTTCAAATGTTCATTATAATTTGATCAATTATCCTTGTCAATTTGGGGATATGTAAATTATCTTACTCACGCGCATTTTCAACACTGCATTACCCATTTTTTTTAGGTGAGATTTACTCCTAAAATATATCCTTTAATTATTCAAGCACTTATCATTTACCATATTCAAGGTTTAAGGGTTCAAAGTCCTGAAGTATTTTAAGCTAATCTCAATTCCTTTTCAAATTTCTAGTTTTGTTTCGCAAATCAAATTCCTATATTAATTTATCAAACTATTTCATGAAGATTTTCTTTTTTTCATTAAAACACTTATTTAGATGGTTTTAAATATTCCTCGACAATTAAATCGGAATTATAAAGTCATCCCACCTTCGAAACTCGAAAATGAATACCGATGATGCTGCAGTCATCAACAGAATCATCCTCGAGCGACTAGAGTGTGATTCTACATCTATCCAGTATATAATGGACTTCGTATATACGTTAGCTAGGCGTATATTCCAAAATCCCTATCTACTCGACAGTCCAATCCCAACGTCAATAAAATACTCAAAATCCTTATTAAAAGTTAAATTCCCAAAATTGTATTTCAAATAATTATCATTTTTAAAACGATTTATTGGTTTCAAAATAATTTATGTAGATTTCAAAATACGCTCTCTCGACATAATACTCCAGAATCTCATTCTAGGGCATTTCTACCCCTATCTCTAATGTGATATTATAACTCTGATGAGTCCTATCTTTTGTTCAAAATATGTCATACCCAAAGCTTTGAATAAACCAAAGCTCTGATACCAACTGTAATGGGACTAGGCTCGACAACCTCCATCCAGCGGTTACACTCCGCCGTGGCATTACATTGGTACCCCAGTCTGCCTTATTTTACGGCCCGCCTTTCGACTGCTCAGCCAACCCCTCAGGGACATGTAGGAGTAAGAGTCCACTGCTCGCCACCAAACCACATTCTGAGATCCTCCTATCATGCTACCTCAAGACAAATAAGGACTGGTGTGAGAACATAGAACATTTGACTTTAGGATTTATTTTAAAGTTGGGAAATTCACCAGACTTCACCGCTAATGCGGAATGGGTTTACTCCATGTGAATGCCCGTGCACATAAATACGCAATGACTTTTGAAAATGAAACTATCATAAGCTCATCCCACATCACACAATGCAAGTGCACACCAGATGGGCGAGGTTTATCTTATGATAACCAAATATGCTTTCATACGTAAATCTCCTCTTTCAATATTATCATAGTGTGGAAAACCATTTCGCAAATAAATGTATTAATCCTAGACGGCATAATACCCATAATATTATGTCGCCATATATATATATATATATATATATATATATATATATATATATATATACAACCCAAAATCGTATGGCTCGCATTGGAGATTTGGGTTTCCAACTTGATGATTCCTGGCACGAAAGATCAATCAGAACACAAACGAAATGCAATCATGGGTTTTTCATCCAGATGCGGACACCAATACAAATCGCGAGGTAGATCAATGGTTTTCGACCAAACACGGCCCCCCGAACATACCCTATTCCAATAGTCATAAGTGGTTTCCCGCTGCTGCAGCAGTCATCATCAATTCATATACATATATATATATATATATATATATATATATATATATACGCAACCTAACCGCCAGTTTTTCATCATCCGGTGTGTGAGGTTTGTCGATGTCACGTCATACACAAAGCACGCCTAGAAAAGCAATGCCCTGATCGTACAAGCTCATTTCATCTCTTAAGTATGTCACATTATCCATTCACAACATGACCACTAATTCTCATCCATACATAACCACTTCGAGCTCATACGTCACAAACCAGATACATATCAACGGAAATCAATGTTATGCCGACAACTACAATGTCAGACACACAATCCATACAAGTCCGTCCTGGGTCTGAACGGGACAAAAATCCGAAAGTTCTTCCCATTCATTCGCACTTCCTGCCACTCTGAATAGGGGCATCTCTCTACTGTAGCTATCAGTAAAGAAACCAATCGGCAACCAGTCCGGTCGATGGACAGAACCGTGGTCTTCATTCATCGATTACAAGTCTTGAATTTTGCTTCATGCGTCGTATTATTACTTGGAATGGTTTTCGGACTTAAATCCGATCCCGATCTTTCCAAGTAATAAACGTATTCATAAAACAATGGTTATGAACACACAGGTTCTCAATTCAAATTTCCTTCCAAATCGTTATCAATTCATTTCTAAATCAAGGTTGGACTGATCATAAATTCCGTTATTATCTTAACCCCATTATTTGAAAAACCCAATATTCGATTTATCAAATTCTTTTATTTAAACATACCTTTCAAATTCTTACGCTTAGAACATACATTTTTATTCCTTTCCTTACGTCTTCCATCTTACCAAAGCTTCATTTGGAGTACAATTCAAACACGATAATCCAAAACAAATTATATTCAAATATAAGTCAGATAGAGTTAATTGGACTTATATTCAATATAAATACTCAACTCGAAAAACACTACCAGAATTTGATGTGAATATTCACTAATGATTCTGATAGTATTTGTTCAACTTTGGAATTACATATCGAATATCCGACACAAACTCTATCCAGCTCATTTCCCTTTTAAACTCAAACTTTAGAATCAATAAATAAATCCACATTTATTCAGTTAAACTTTTCCAAACCATTTACAATCCATTTCACCATTTGAAATAACGGTTCGCTATTTAAAATTTTCAAACCTATTCCTCTTTGGATAATGATAATAACGTTTGGAATGTTATTGAAAGCGCTGCCAATTTCTCTTTGGAAAAGTAATAATAACATTTGAAAAGGTCACTGAAACGCTGCAATAGCCATTTAAATCAAGTGGATTTAAAAATTCTAATTTCTATTCTAATCGCTTTGACCAAATAAAGTAAGATAAGTTCCTTAAATTTTTAAAACTTGTTTTCCCTTATGGTCGTCGACTGCACGTACGGCGACCTTTTCCAAATTTGTTTTAAATATAACTTGAAAATCATACGCTGAAAATTGAAAATTCCATTTCTATTCAAAAACTGTTAATATTTTAAAATCAATGTTTCTTATTTCAAGTCAAACCGATTTTCAACGCTCAAGTTACAACCATTCAAAATTTAAATTGATATTTACGAATTGCCGCGCCGTAGCGCGTTATATATCGATTTAAATATAATTCGTTCAAATCCCTTTAGAATTGAAATAAAATTCAAGATAACTTAAATTTAAACCAATTATTAAGTTTAAATCCAATTGATTTCATAATTCCAAAATTCAATTTAAAATATTTAAACTTCATAAATGGTCCTCAAGCAACATTTATTAATTTAAAATTCAATTTGTCTCTATGTTTAAATAATTTCAAATTTAAATTTCAAATTATAATTTAAATTAACCATCCCGTCCGTCGGACCAGTTAGGGATAGCCAGGGAGGCCAGGAAACTGGATTTCCAAACCCAAGCCTAGACACCATCCTCTCTGTCATCATGGAACGGTCTGGTATAATATTATAAAATATTATATTTAAATTTCCAAATCTTTTCAAATTAAAATTTGGCTTAAAAGAAAAAGAATTTTAATATTTGAAAAATAAATCTTCATTTATATGGAAGGAATATTTAAATCCATCATCTGTGTAATTCCACAACCATGACATTGTGTGTGCATCATACAAACAGAATAAATCAACCATATACATCAGATGATAATGAATTATCATCATCATCAACAATAAACTGTTCAGCTGTGCACAAGTGTTACTGTTGATAATGCTTTTCAGTGTTCAGTGTCAACTAATTACATGCACATCCATTCACACAAGAACATCCAAATCCAACCAAAATCATTTATTTATCCCAGCTAATTATTTAATCACTAGAAATTAAATAAATTGATTGAATTGAATGTTCTCACCGAAATAGCTCCACGGCTTTATAACCAAGATAGACAAACACATGAACTCTGACACCGCTACTCGTCTCTTTTTAATCCCACTCCATTAGCAGCGGATGATTGTTCTGCTAATATAATTTAGAACTGAATTAATAACAACTTCGTTTCGTATATATTATCATATATATACAAGGACCTTTTATGTTAATTTCCCATAATTATTCTTAATTAAAATTATCCAAATTATATGTTGACGGATTCTATTTTCAAATACGGTTCAAATTATCGCAATGGTGCCAAAATCCGATTTAAAACGAGTACGATATAAATGTTTAAAGGTTACACTAAATTTAACTTATAATAAAAAAAAACAATTCTCACCACTAATAAAACAAGCCCGATCCAATTACCACCCACCGATCCAACCAACGCTCCAACCCACTGTCCCTTCTTCTTCTCCTCCTTTCTTCTTTCATGCCTTCTCCTATTCATTCCAGAACCCATTTGCACGCACAACCGTGCAAAACACCTCCCTACACCGAAATCCAAAATGAGACCACCAACCAAACCGTCTTCTCCTTCTCATTCGTTCGCCCCATCCTTCCTTCGACCTACCCACTTCGATCAAAATCCGAAGTTCAAACCTGAAAACTGGAGCGAACGAACTCACGTGAAACCCAAATAACATCGATGTCTTTTATCATTGAAATCCACCAAATTATACCCCCTCGAAGCTCTCTCCTTCCTCAACACCATGCCATCCTCCGATTCTCCTACCGTTGCGTGATTCTTTATTATCTTCAAACCGAATTTTCAACTTTTCAAATTATCGTTACGGAATCAAACCAATTTCGCACTAAAAATACTACATCACATGCTGATCACAACGGCGCTGACGGCGTTGATTAATTCTCTCTGGATTGGGAGAACCGATTTTTCGATGTTTCTTTTGCAAAATTTCATTTTACTGTAAATCGAGAATTTCTCTTTTGTTGGTTGATGAAATTCATATCCGTCAATTTCTAAAAATCAGGAATGACGATAGGAACAACTTTCATGTGAATCGTTTGGCTAGAAGTGAATGGATTAGGAGATTTGGATTTTTTTGAGTGAAAGGAGACATGATTTCATTTTACAGGAAGGTGAAAGATGAGAGTAGAGAGGAAGGAGAAGGTCGTGGTATTTCTCTGTAGCTTTTGACCAGAGAAGAGAAAAATGTGTTTTTTTTATATATAACTTAGAAAGTATTTTTAATTAATAAATTAAGGACACATGGTTTTCTTCCATGAACCCTTCACATGCATGTAAACACCTAAGAGACACCTAATACTTATTTATTTAATCCACCAATGCATGCTTGCCACAATTACCTCATTTATTTATTTTTTAATTTTTTAATTTTAGTTACACCTTAGTAGTATTTATAAATGTGGCAAGTTTTCAATATCTATATATGTAATCAACATTTTACATAAGATTTTATTAAAAACTTAATATTTCAAAATACCTACTCATTATTATTTTATCAAATATAAATTACAAAAATCAAGTTTAGATACGCAATCAAATCTTTATGTAAAATCAATATATTTTATAAAACTAGATGATGTTATTACTTATTAATATTTTAAAATATTTATTTTAGAAAAATCTTAGTTGTAATCTTAAAAAAAGTTATTCACATCAAAATAGATCAAAAAAAAAAAAAATTATTCAGCTCATATATAATATTTTTAAAACAATATTTGTTATTTAAATCTTATAAATTCACTTGATAATCAGAATTTTTATTTTTTATTTTTTTTGCTCATTGAAATTCTGGTTTGTTACATAGAATCTGTAAAACTAGGGGAAATCTGATCTAGGAGATATAGATCAGTCTAGTGTTTTGAGCGTAGGTTTAGTACAGGAGCAGGGAGTGCGAGTTTACAGGGTCTGTAAGCGGGATATGTTATTAACACCTAGTAGAAACTTTAGGAATGCAGCAGTAGGCAAGATGTACCGAAGCTGGGTATCTCTGTGTGCTATTTACTTTCCGCATTTATTTACTCTGCTATTATCTGTGCTAATAAACCCTATTCACCCCTCCCCTCAAGGGTTAATCTAGATCCAACAGTTGGTATTAGAGCCGGTACTTTCTGTTAACTCTAAAGTAATGGAGATCCCATGTTGTCAGTCCATAGAGAGTTAGTCTAGTCATACTCCATCTATTTTTAATGGTACATATTTTTTAAATTGGAAATCAGAAATGAAATCCTATTTAAAATCTGTTGATATTAAATGTTAGAATAGTATTTTAAATGGGTATGATATTGTAAATAGGTTTGATATTGAATTTAATTCTCGTGCTACTCATATTTTATGTTCTTATATGGATGATGTCCAATATAGCCTTATTTCCCATTGTTTAACTGTGCAGGAAATCAGGTGGACTCTAAATACGTTGTATGGAAAATCTGACGACTAGTCAAAACCCCAGAATGTCAACTCAGATTCAGATATATGCTTAAAAGGAGAAATAGATGAATCAAACGATGGAGAATCAACAGGTGAAAATCTCACATACGAAGATATGGTTTATATGTGCACTGATTTAACTAAATCTGTTGTTAAACTCCAATCTAAAAACAAATCTCTGAAATCTAAGAATTCTAAGTTAACTAGCAAAACTAATGATTTGGAAACAGAACTTGAACGCTCTTAAAATTCTTCAAACTCTAATTGCGAAAATTGTTTAAAACTGAAAACTAATCTTTTTCATCTCAATAAAAATATTCAAAAGTATGAAAATGAAATTCTGATCCTAAAAGAAAACAAGAATGAGTTATCAAGTTTGAACAATCTTTTACAAGAGGAATTTGAAAATTTTAAGACCGATATAAACTCCAAATTTGAAATTGCTAAAAAAGAAAATTTGTTGAAATCCGATTCGATTTTAAAAGAGCTTGAAAGAGAAATTTCAAACTTCAAAGATTTTGAAAAAGATGAGGTTGAAAAGAAAACTTAATTTGAATATGAGATCGCTGAGTCCCAAACCAAAATTAAACTGCTTGAGAATGAAAATTTGCTTTTGAAACAAAATGATACTGAATTGAGAAAGATCAGCATTAACCGTTGTTCAAATCTGATGAAAGAAAATTCTGATCTTAAATCCAAAATCAACGAACTTGAATTGAGTTTAAAACATTTTTCAATAGGAGAAAAATCTTTTAATATGTTGTTGAACTATCAACTTTCTCCTGGAAATAAAAATGGTCTTGGTTTTGGAATTCCAAATGTTTTTGAAAAACTGAATTCTTGTGATTTTAAAAATCCTTTAAATTACTTCAAGACGGGTCGTTCTGAAAATTTGAATTCTGAAAATTCCAAAAGGTTTTTGAATCACTAATGAGATAAGATTTGGCTTGATAACAATTCATTTAATTCATTTTGGACCCCGGAAGGAAATAAAGTAAATTCGTTTAAATTCAAAGAAGTTTGGGTTCCAAAGGGTACAAAGATAAATTCGGATGGATTGTTATACAAACAGGTTTGGGTACCAAAGTGTACAAATACAAGTGGGTGTGGTTTTACCTCTTTCGTTAGACCACTCAATCCTCTATACAGTTAGGTACCAGAGGAGGCTGAGGAACTGCTATGCAGAAAGAGATTTGAAATCAAGCTGCTGTATATTTTTGTATATTTCGCGGTTCTTTAGCCAAGTTGTTGAGTCAGAGATTCCGGTTTACATCGATTTCGGGTATGGTCTCTAGACTCACTGTAACGAACCGGGATTTTTGACTCCGAAAATCAACATCAAACTACCGTGTTGACCATTCAGACATCGAACATTCCAGATCATTAATAGAAAGAATTTAGAGGGTGAGATAAGAAAGAAAGAAATATTAGAATAGAAGAAGAAGAAGAACACAACACAACACAGAGTCTCACATCGCAGCGGAACAAAATATAATACAGAAATAACCTTTATTGAAAGCTTTTGAAATACTTACAATAACAGAGTACACATCTGGACAGTGATACTAATCTGTCCTCATATAACACACAGCGGAATAGTAATATCATACGTCTGGACTCTTCCAGCTCGTTTCTTCACAGCAGTCGATAACCTGAACCTGTACAACCCGGTCTAACCCGAGCATTTACAAAACACCGGGTCAGTCTGGTGAACCAGAGTGAGATAAACTCGCACAGTAATAAGGGTGAACCATCTAATCATGATTTTAAAGTTCAAAATCTTTTCAGAAGAAAAGGATTATCGTAAGACCAAATCCACACATAAATACGGACGGTTTTTACCTTACGATAACCCAAAATAGTTTTGAAACCAATATCTTGTTCTGATATTATAATAATGTCTAAATACAAGTAAATATCAATTTAGTGGAACGCTTGCATCTCACGCTCCACATATATAGTATACAAATCAAAACCCGCGGGCGCTTATTGGAGATTGGATTTCCAACTATGACAAGGTATGGGACCACCTGCCGATAGTGTATCTCTAGAGACGAATACACTGGGTTCAACAAGAACGTCTTGTAACCCGGCCCTCACATGACCGACCACTCATTTCGCTTGAGTGTATCGAATGTATATCACCGACGGTTGGGATCAGCAACCGTCTCCCGATAAGGGACAGCATCGAAACATAGATTTAAGAAGCAAATAGGATTTTCTCTAGATAGGTGATCATACACCCTAATGGGAGCGACCCACATAGCCATGCTGCCTGCCCGATTTTTGTCATTTCCCGGTTGATGAGGCTTGAGGCCAGAATTAACTCTTGACATCTGGTCGCCATTTACTTTGAATGCCACATCGTCAGATCCGTCAGATATCACTAATTGACGTCCACAAAAAATACTCTAGCTGGAAGCTAAGAGAACGGCGATTCCCCGCCAACAACTATCGTACGTTTGAAGAAATCAACGTACGTGACCCTTTGGAAATACTCTGTCAGACATCCGTCCATATAGGTCATCCAGGAACAGGATGAACCGAAGGCACTCTCCTACCGCATCCAATATAGGAATCACCCCATGAATCAGTAGCGAGAAGTCCTTGCAACCCGTTGATTCCAACCACGGCAGAATCACAGCTTTCCTCTGCTTGCCAGGCAGAGAATATTAGTGGTTCTTCCGTTTATGAAAATCCACGGTCTTCAATGCTCCATCTCGATCATCTCCTGATATCTTCACGTATTTGTTGGACGGAATGGTTTTCGAATATAAATTCGATCCCGGTCTTTCCATACCAACAATCGTATTGGACAGATTTGATAGTCGGTGTTTTAACTATCAAAATATACAGTGTTTCAATCATGACACTCCAATGAGTTCACTGGTTCAGTATTCAGCATCACTTGGCCTTTAAACAACTGGTTTACTTTTGTTAAATTAAACTTCTAACTCTTTTAATATTGAAAATACGATATTTGAATAACTCTACTTCGATTTAACTCTAATTGATTAACTCTAACTGATTTATTCTAACTGTTTTACTCGACTTATTTAACTCTATCGATTAACTAGTACTTGACTTAAATCCATTCGCTTGACTCTAGATCACAGCGATCACAATGGTTACGCCTGATTCCCTCAGGAAACATCCGACCGCCGTAGGCTATCTGCAGCCCTGCGAATTACGCTAGCAGTCGTACGCAATGACAACTTACCTTGAATACTATGTTTGACTAACTCTAGCTCGAATAACTATATTCGATTACCCACTTAAATCTTCTTTCAAATCATCTCTTAAATTCGGAAATCCATTAGTTTTAACAAAGAAATTTATAACACAAATGTTATAACAACAGCGTTATAATTACTATTTAGATTTACAAAACAACAGCGCTATAATCGCTGTTTAGGTTTACAACCCATTTACTATAGCAAAAGCGCTACAATCGCTATATTAGATTTACAAAACATATATTATAATAACAGCGCTAAAATCGCTGTTTAGATTTTCAAAACATATCCACTAACGTCTCGTACGATTTTCAACTAATACTATCTTCAGATAATTCCGATGCTGTTCAAGTTGGGGTATTTTAATTACCTCTCAGACCTTGATCAACAACGTTCTTATCCTCCGATAAACATAAGTTGTAATCAAAATCAATATTTCATTCTAGTCTCAAAACAATTTCCATTTAACTATTGGATTTGGTTATACAACTCTATAACCCAGTTCTTTAACCAGATTCGCTTATTTTCAATCTCCTTTGATTTCATTTCACTTCAATTACTTTTGAAAAGTAATTGTCTAAATTATTATTAATTAAAATAATAATTTATTTCAATCATTAACTACATGAGTAGTTAATTTCTTTAATAACAAAATTAAACGGTAAGTCCCTTTTTTTTTAAAACCTTGTTTAAATTTAAACAATATTTATTAAACTATTCAAATCAAAACACATCAATTTTGATAATCAAATTCCAATTCAAACGGTCGATTTAATTAACTCAAAACTCGATTATCTCGTCAATCGATTCCAATTAATCCTCACTTTAAATTAATTAAAAATATAATTAATTTAAATAATCCCATTAATTGTTTTCTTTACAAAACAATTATCAAAGTTAAACCATTCGATTCATCTCCTTATCCTCTGATTAACATCAGCGTACCTTTGTAAATTAAATTAGTAACCAATCAAAGTCTGAAATTAATAAAATATCTATTTCACTTTAATAACTTTTATTCAAAAAAATATATTTCAAATTCAACTTCAGTTATAAAATAAATTTTATAACTTCAGTTCTATCGGCTCACCTGACGGTGAATCACTGTCTATAACCCGATTGATTTTAAAGGCCATACTCTGCCAAACACTTAACCAATATCACCCATTGGCTTAAATCAATCAATAATCAATCCTCAAATCCATCACACAAACGGATCAGTTCATATATGATAATATGAAAATAAATAATACATTCTGAGGGATCCGGTTGGATCCCTCCAACCTGTTCTTCCCTGTGTTCAAATGGTTATCTCAAATCACTACATTCAATTTTGTTTAACTGATAACACTAAATAACAACCATTCAACATCAACCACAAACAATTCAAATAGTTCAGCGATTTAAAACACGTTTATAAATAAACGTGACCAACCAAGGTGAGTTACCTTTATTGGAACCAATCATTAAAAATAACGATTTGGTATTTCACTGAAATTAAACGCAGTTTAATTTCATCAGTTAAATCAACAAACAAGTGTATGACTAGCAAACAGGCAACCATCAGCAAGCAGAGCACACAAAATAAAATAAAAACCAATTTATATATAAAATATAAATGGGAAAAACTGAGTGAGTTTAACTCACCTTGATTTGATATCGTTGTTTGACCAGTTGGTTTTAATTAAATTAAACGAGTGTTTAATTTAATTAGAAATCCTGGTAGATTCCAGTTTTGTCTATATCAGTTCCAAGCTGTTGATCTCGGCAATGTGAGTCGAACGTCTCTTGAATCATCCAACTCTGATAATATATATATATATAAGTTATAAAAATTCCAAGTTAATATAATTATACTGTAATTAAATTCCTAATTATTTTAAATTGTCCAAATTGATTATGGTTTAAGATTTTAAACCGGCAACCCTACTGATTTTAAATCTGTTCCGACATAAAGTTGATTCCCTAAGTTTAGTTCTAACATAAATGATCCCTTATTAATATATACGAATTATAACTAACTTCTTAATTACGCTTGTACACTAAATATGTTTTAAACCAGTTTAAACAAAACTAATCTGGTTTAAATAAACTAATTTCCAATTTATACCCTACTGAATTCCGGTTATCAGTTGTTTGCAGACCAACTTTGTTTTAAACCATTTTAATTAAGCCTAACAATTGATTAATCAAGTTCATAAGATATAAACAAAATCTTATTTACTTATCGTTTTAACAGTCCGGTAGGAACTTCATCGGTCAACACCTAAATGAATAGGCCGATATTCACCTTGTTTGAAAATCAGGGACCTTGGAGTACGTGCTCTTATTATGTTTCCCGACTTTGATTTTGAGATACTCAGGCGTATCCTTTGTTGGAGACATTGATTCTCGGCTTTAACTATAAAGGTCTTATTCCTTTAATTGAACAATTACTGCAAGTGACCACTTCGTTTAGGATCAATAGGCTCGATACCCTTCGGTTTCTCCTTGTTCCAACGTTTGTTTCAACTACTTCGTTGATACCATCCTTTACCTCCCTAACGCAAGGGTTCTAAACCAAGGGCTTTTGTCTGCTCTTCATTTGCTCACCACCGGCCAACCTCGAGGCTGACGCGGACCAACCAAGGACCACCGGATCAACGCCAATTCCTCCTCCACACTGCCGAAGGACGGTCTGAAACCACCGAGCTTGCTTGCCTCCACCGGAGTCAGATCCAGTGTTGCTGATCAATGCGCCAGACCCCGCTCTTCGATTTGCTGGAAGTCGTTCACCCCTTAGCATCCATGTTTGCTCCAGAACCTTCAATCTGTTGCCACTCTCGAGAAGGACGAAGGCCGCCAGAATGCTCCATACACGAGCTCGAGATGCAGACCCATACTCTAGTTAAGAACTTTGGTTTCGATGGACATATTTCGAGTTTTAAGAAAGAAAATGGTATGAATCCTTGTTTGTTCATTTGATGAGAGTGGCGGCGGAAATAGTCTGTTCACTAACGAAAGAGGGTTTGACGAATTTAGGGTTTGGTCGGGTATATATAATGAGGACATAATAATATTTTATTTCTAACGAAACTTCGCGCTGAAGTAGTTGATAAAAACCACTACAGACGATCTCTGTTAACTGGAAAAAAAAACGAATCTTAATGTAGAAAGGTATTCCGGACCCAATGGGACAAGTTTCGTCGAATTCCGATATCGTTTGAAAAAATTTCCTTTATGAAACCAGAAATGAACACGCGTTTAAATTTTTCACGATCACCAGATAAATCAGATCAACCCGAAACTGCAAAGTCTGACAATAGCTTTTCGATACGAACCCAACGACACTAATTTCGTCGCATTTTGAGACTGTTGCCCCGGTAGGCTGTTTTTACCCCAAACCGCCCTACCCTTTTTAATGCCAAATTTCTCGATCTCTAAAAATAACAAACTATATACCTATCCTGACTCTAATCGACGATACGAACTCAACGGAACTGGTTTCGCGGCCTAATTCGATCGTCTGCTCAAGTTACGCCCAAATACTCCTTATATTTATTTGAATGCGCGCTATAGAATTTGAACGGGCATTTACGGTTGCTGTGGTCACATACGACATCTGTTTGCCACGCCGTTTGACTTTATGACAATAATTTAGCGATACGGTCCCAATGAAACTAATTTCACCGGAAACAGAGTCCGTTTGCAAAACGGCTATTTTAATGGCCGATAACGATTTCCACAGCGTTTTTTCCGAAATTTGATTTAGCCATAACTCGCAACCAATAACACGGAATCTGGATTTTTCTCTTTCATATGAAAGCTATTGCCAATACGGCTCCAACGTGTCTTGTTTCACAGAAATCCGACTTATATCGAATCCTGTATTCTCAGTTGAAGTTCAAAACTTTATTTCACGAACTGCACGCCATTTTCAAGCTCGATTTATATTATATATATAAATTATAACGTTCAACTTCGTTTTTAATAACGAATTAAATATTAAATTTCATTATATTCCCAATATGATATTTAAAATAAATAAATTAAATTAAATATTTGACGACCAAAAATGCGGGTCGTTACATTCTTCCCCCCTTAGAATAATTTCGTCCTCGAAATTGCTAAGGTAAGAAAGAACGTTATAAACTTATTAATTTCAAATCTAATTTTATATTAAATTAGAAACCATTTCAATACTGTAAATAGATATTTTCAAAAATATCGAAAATTTTCTAACACTTTAAATTTCCGAGAAATTTCGCCAGCACCTCCTCTGTACGGCTAAATCGGTACAACCACAACTCGCCTCTCTAGGCCTTTTCCACCTCAAAAGAAAATAAAATAGCCAAGTGGCTTGCCAAATAGGCTCATAAATCACCAAACCCATGTAAAGTAAACGTGTACCTTTTTGTCGGGCATATCATTATATCATTTCCCTCTGCTACCCTGTCAGCATATACAAATGCATTTCCAAACAAAATTCCAATTTTATCCTCCAAAACCAAATCCTTCACGCGTCCAAGCCAAATCTCATTCTTAACTCAATTCCCATTCATCACCAATTTCAACTCTTGACTTACCAGTCCAATACCATTTCAGATTACTGTCTCCAATTCAAAATCTGATTCTACTTGATATATCATATCCCGATTCAATTTCCAGTTAATTGATTTCAATTCAATTCATATTTGCTTTCCCAATTTCTATTTAATTTTGTTTTTGTTCAAATAATTTCTCTGGAAGTTTTTAAACAGTTCAGCTCTTTTGAAAATCAAATATCCCCTTTCAGGATTCAAAACAACTTGTTTTTCTCAAAGCAATTCAAAACAAAATCTTTGGTAGTAATCCGTCACTTACCACTCGAAAATGAACACCGATAATGGCGCGCACATCATCGGAATCTATTTTCCAGCTATCAAAGTGAGTTCGATACCATATTACTTTCAAAACCATTTCTAAACACTTCCATTTTGAAATCAGTTCAAAATATCCTTTCCAAGGCTTGTAAAACAATTTAAAAACCTCCCAGGATTTTAAAATTCTCATATATTAAGTCCAATTCCAATTTCCACCACTTGCTCGAATTTCCAAAGTTTTAATTTCAATTCTGATTTAAATTCAGATTTAATTCATCTGATTTTCATATATCTCACTTATATGAATTCTGATTGGTTATATAACCATTTCACATTTTATAATCAACCAACACATCCAATATACTATAATATTCTAAATATTAATCATTCTTTTATATTAAAATATAATTTGGGTAAAATTATTTCAATTACCCCCTTTCAAAAACATACTGTGTCGAATTATTCTGTTCAAGAGTTTAGAAACACTTATCGACACAGTTTGCATTACTGTATCGACCAGAATTCATAAACTACTCGACAAACCAATCAACAAAATATATGACAGTTTTTATAACAATTTACAAATACGCGCTCATATATATACACTCAAACTCAATCTAGGGTATTACTAACCCCATCTCTACTGAGTCATGCCACAGAGCCAAGGTACTTACTTAACCTTCAGCTCTGATACCACTGTAACGAACCGGGATTTTCGACTCCGAAAATCAACATCAAACTACCGTGTTGACCATTCAGACATCGAACATTCCAGATCATTAATAGAAAGAATTTAGAGGGTGAGATAAGAAAGAAAGAAATATTAGAATAGAAGAAGAAGAAGAACACAACACAACACAGAGTCTCACATCGCAGCGGAACAAAATATAATACAGAAATAACCTTTATTGAAAGCTTTTGAAATACTTACAATATCATAGTACACATCTGGACAGTGATACTAATCTGTCCTCATATAACACACAGCGGAATAGTAATATCATACGTCTGGACTCTTCCAGCTCGTTTCTTCACAGCAGTCGATAACCTGAACCTGTACAACCCGGTCTAACCCGAGCATTTACAAAACACCGGGTAAGTCTGGTGAACCAGAGTGAGATAAACTCGCACAATAATAAGGGTGAACCATCCAATCATGATTTTAAAGTTCAAAATCTTTTCAGAAGAAAAGGATAATCGTAAGACCAAATCCACACATAAATACGGACGGTTTTTACCTTACGATAACCCAAAACAGTTTTGAAACCAATATCTTGTTCTGATATTATAATAATGTCTAAATACAAGTAAATATCAATTTAGTGGAACACTTGCATCTCACGCTCCACATATATAGTATACAAATCAAAACCCGCGGGCGCTTATTGGAGATTGGATTTCCAACTATGACAAGGTATGGGACCACCTGCCGATAGTGTATCTCTAGAGACGAATACACTGGGTTCAACAAGAACGTCTTGTAACCCGGCCCTCACATGACCGACCACTCATTTCGCTTGAGTGTATCGAATGTATATCACCGACGGTTGGGATCAGCAACCGTCTCCCGATAAGGGACAGCATCGAAACATAGATTTAAGAAGCAAATAGGATTTTCTCTAGATAGGTGATCATACACCCTAATGGGAGCGAACCACATAGCCATGCTGCCTGCCCGATTTTTGTCATTTCCCGGTTGATGAGGCTTGAGGCCAGAATTAACTCTTGACATCTGGTCGCCATTTACTTTGAATGCCACATCGTCAGATCCGTCAGATATCACTAATTGACGTCCACAAAAAATACTCTAGCTGGAAGCTAAGAGAACGGCGATTCCCCGCCAACAACTATCGTACGTTTGAAGAAATCAACGTACGTGACCCTTTGGAAATACTCTGTCAGACATCCGTCCATATAGGTCATCCAGGAACAGGATGAACCGAAGGCACTCTCCTACCGCATCCAATATAGGAATCACCCCATGGATCAGTAGCGAGAAGTTCTTGCAACCCGTTGATTCCAACCACGGCAGAATCACAGCTTTCCTCTGCTTGCCAGGCAGAGAATATTAGTGGTTCTTCCGTTTATGAAAATCCACGGTCTTCAATGCTCCATCTCGATCATCTCCTGATATCTTCACGTATTTGTTGGACGGAATGGTTTTCGAATATAAATTCGATCCCGGTCTTTCCATACCAACAATCGTATTGGACAGATTTGATAGTCGGTGTTTTAACTATCAAAATATACAGTGTTTCAATCATGACACTCCAATGAGTTCACTGGTTCAGTATTCAGCATCACTTAGCCTTTAAACAACTGGTTTACTTTTGTTAAATTAAACTTCTAACTCTTTTAATATTGAAAATACGATATTTGAATAACTCTACTTCGATTTAACTCTAATTGATTAACTCTAACTGATTTATTCTAACTGTTTTACTCGACTTATTTAACTCTATCGATTAACTAATACTTGACTTAAATCCATTCGCTTGACTCTAGATCACAGCGATCACAATGGTTACGCCTGATTCCCTCAGGAAACATCCGACCGCCGTAGGCTATCTGCAGCCCTGCGAATTACGCTAGCAGTCGTACGCAATGGCAACTTACCTTGAATACTATGTTTGATTAACTCTTGCTCGAATAACTATATTCGATTACCCACTTAAATCTTCTTTCAAATCATCTCTTAAATTCGGAAATCCATTAGTTTTAACAAAGAAATTTATAACACATATGTTGTAACAATAGCGTTATAATTACTATTTAGATTTACAAAACAACAGCGCTATAATCGCTGTTTAGGTTTACAACCCATTTACTATAGCAAAAGCGCTACAATCGCTATATTAGATTTACAAAACATATATTATAATAACAGCGCTAAAATCGCTGTTTAGATTTTCAAAACATATCCACTAACGTCTCGTACGATTTTCAACTAATACTATCTTCAGATAATTCCGATGCTGTTCAAGTTGGGGTATTTTAATTACCTCTCAGACCTTGATCAACAACGTTCTTATCCTCCGATAAACATAAGTTGTAATCAAAATCAATATTTCATTCTAGTCTCAAAACAATTTCCATTTAACTATTGGATTTGGTTATACAACTCTATAACCCAGTTCTTTAACCAGATTCGCTTATTTTCAATCTCCTTTGATTTCATTTCACTTCAATTACTTTTGAAAAGTAATTGTCTAAATTATTATTAATTAAAATAATAATTTATTTCAATCATTAACTACATGAGTAGTTAATTTCTTTAATAACAAAATTAAACGGTAAGTCCCTTTTTTTTAAAACCTTGTTTAAATTTAAACAATATTTATTAGACTATTCAAATCAAAACACATCAATTTTGATAATCAAATTCCAATTCAAACGGTCGATTTAATTAACTCAAAACTCGATTATCTCGTCAATCGATTCCAATTAATCCTCACTTTAAATTAATTAAAAATATAATTAATTTAAATAATCCCATTAATTGTTTTCTTTACAAAACAATTATCAAAGTTAAACCATTCGATTCATCTCCTTATCCTCTGATTAACATCAGCGTTTACTTTGTAAATTAAATTAGTAACCAATCAAAGTCTGAAATTAATAAAATATCTATTTCACTTTAATAACTTTTATTCAAAAAAAAATATTTCAACTTCAGTTATAAAATAAATTTTATAACTTCAGTTCTATCGGCTCACCTGACGGTGAATCACTGTCTATAACCCGATTGATTTTAAAGGCCATACTCTGCCAAACACTTAACCAATATCACCCATTGGCTTAAATCAATCAATAATCAATCCTCAAATCCATCACACAAACGGATCAGTTCATATATGATAATATGAAAATAAATAATACATTCTGAGGGATCCGGTTGGATCCCTCCAACCTGTTCTTCCCTGTATTCAAATGGTTATCTCAAATCACCACATTCAATTTTGTTTAACTGATAACACTAAATAACAACCATTCAACATCAACCACAAACAATTCAAATAGTTCAGCGATTTAAAACACGTTTATAAATAAACGTGACCAACCAAGGTGAGTTACCTTTATTGGAACCAATCGTTAAAAATAACGATTTGGTATTTCACTGAAATTAAACGCAGTTTAATTTCATCAGTTAAATCAACAAACAAGTGTATGACTAGCAAACAGGCAACCATCAGCAAGCAGAGCACACAAAATAAAAAAAACCCAATTTATATATAAAATATAAATGGGAAAAACTGAGTGAGTTTAACTCACCTTGATTTGATATCGTTGTTTGACCAGTTGGTTTTAATTAAATTAAACGAGTGTTTAATTTAATTAGAAATCCTGGTAGATTCCAGTTTTGTCTATATCAGTTCCAAGCTGTTGATCTCGGCAATGTGAGTCGAACGTCTCTTGAATCATCCAACTCTGATAATATATATATATATATAAGTTATAAAAATTCCAAGTTAATATAATTATACTGTAATTAAATTCCTAATTATTTTAAATTGTCCAAATTGATTATGGTTTAAGATTTTAAACCGGCAACCCTACTGATTTTAAATCTGTTCCGACATAAAGTTGATTCCCTAAGTTTAGTTCTAACATAAATGATCCCTTATTAATATATACGAATTATAACTAACTTCTTAATTACGCTTGTACACTAAATATGTTTTAAACCAGTTTAAACAAAACTAATCTGGTTTAAATAAACTAATTTCCAATTTATACCCTACTGAATTCCGGTTATCAGTTGTTTGCAGACCAACTTTGTTTTAAACCATTTTAATTAAGCCTAACAATTAATTAATCAAGTTCATAAGGTATAAACAAAATCTTATTTACTTATCGTTTTAACAGTCCGGTAGGAACTTCATCGGTCAACACCTAAATGAATAGGCCGATATTCACCTTGTTTGAAAATCAGGGACCTTGGAGTACGTGCTCTTATTATGTTTCCCGACTTTGATTTTGAGATACTCAGGCGTATCCTTTGTTGGAGACATTGATTCTCGGCTTTAACTATAAAGGTTTTATTCCTTTATCTGAACAATTACTGCAAGTGACCACTTCGTTTAGGATCAATAGGCTCGATACCCTTCGGTTTCTCCTTGTTCCAACGTTTGTTTCAACTACTTCGTTGATACCATCCTTTACCTCCCTAACGCAAGGGTTCTAAACCAAGGGCTTTTGTCTGCTCTTCATTTGCTCACCACCGGCCAACCTCGAGGCTGACGCGGACCAACCAAGGACCACCGGATCAACGCCAATTCCTCCTCCACACTGCCGAAGGACGGTCTGAAACCACCGAGCTTGCTTGCCTCCACCGGAGTCAGATCCAGTGTTGCTGATCAATGCGCCAGACCCCGCTCTTCGATTTGCTGGAAGTCGTTCACCCCTTAGCATCCATGTTTGCTCCAGAACCTTCAATCTGTTGCCACTCTCGAGGAGGACGAAGGCCGCCAGAATGCTCCATACACGAGCTCGAGACGCAGACCCATACTCTAGTTAAGAACTTTGGTTTCGATGGACATATTTCGAGTTTTAAGAAAGAAAATGGTATGAATCCTTGTTTGTTCATTTGATGAGAGTGGCGGCGGAAATAGTCTGTTCACTAACGAAAGAGGGTTTGACGAATTTAGGGTTTGGTCGGGTATATATAATGAGGACATAATAATATTTTATTTCTAACGAAACTTCGCGCTGAAGTAGTTGATAAAAACCACTACAGACGATCTCTGTTAATTGAAAAAAAAACTAATCTTAATGTAGAAAGGTATTCCGGACCCAATGGGACAAGTTTCGTCGAATTCCGATATCGTTTGAAAAAATTTCCTTTATGAAACCAGAAATGAACACGCATTTAAATTTTTCACGATCACCAGATAAATCAGATCAACCCGAAACTGCAAAGTCTGACAATAGCTTTACGATACGAACCCAACGACACTAATTTCGTCGCATTCTGAGATTGTTGCCCCGGTAGGCTGTTTTTACCCCGAACCGCCCTACCCTTTTTAATGCCAAATTTCTCGATCTCTAAAAATAACAAACTATATACCTATCCTGACTCTAATCGACGATACGAACTCAACGGAACTGGTTTCGCGGCCTAATTCGATCGTCTGCTCAAGTTACGCCCAAATACTCCTTATATTTATTTGAATGCGCGCTATAGAATTTGAACGGGCATTTACGGTTGCTGTGGTCACATACGACATCTGTTTGCCACGCCGTTTGACTTTATGACAATAATTTAGCGATACGGTCCCAATGAAACTAATTTCACCGGAAACAGAGTCCGTTTGCAAAACGGCTATTTTAATGGCCGATAACGATTTCCACAGCGTTTTTTCCGAAATTTGATTTAGCCATAACTCGCAACCAATAACACGGAATCTGGATTTTTCTCTTTCATATGAAAGCTATTGCCAATACGGCTCCAAAGTGTCTTGTTTCACAGAAATCCGACTTATATCGAATCCTGTATTCTCAGTTGAAGTTCAAAACTTTATTTCACGAACTGCATGCCATTTTCAAGCTCGATTTATATTATATATATAAATTATAACGTTCAACTTCGTTTTTAATAACGAATTAAATATTAAATTTCATTATATTCCCAATATGATATTTAAAATAAATAAATTAAATTAAATATTTGACGGCCAAAAATGCGGGTCGTTACACTCACTCTTTGTATATTCTTTGTTTTTACTCTTTTATTTGTCTTTCCTCCTTCTACCTCTTATGTCTATTTTTTATTATTATTTATCACTGTCATATTATTTTTCTTCTTTGAGCCGTCTTAACTTCCAATTGTATAATTCATTTTATTCTGGAAATTTGCTTCACTTGAATGAAAATCTGATGTTTTAATCTTATCCAGATCTTGAATCTACACTTGTATATATCTGCAATTGTTTTGAAGTTCATTTTCTGTTCTTTGAATTCCTAATAGTGTTGACGTATTCTTGTTATATCTTGAACACTGTTAATATGAATTCTAAATTTTTGAAGATCTGAAAAACAATTGAAATTTCCCACATCTCTATTGTTTTGAGGTTCTTCCAATTCATTTTAGAAAGGCTTGAAAATTTATGCTCATTACAACACACTATTATTTCTCAGTCGTGATAATTTCATTAGTTTTCAGATTGGCTTGGATATTTTGATCTGTCTTGAATCTCTGTGATACGTCTTGAAATTCATTTTGTATTCATGATCAGTATAGTTGAAATTTGTTTATTTGAAATCATCTGAAATTCTTGATATTTTGAATTTCACACACCTCCTAAATTTGAAATTATCAACCTTGTGTGAATAATTCATTATATCTCAAACTTGACATTGATTCAAGTGATTTCAAATAAACTAATTTTTAATTTTTTGGATCATGAATACCTCTCAAACTTGATGTATATGATCTGAAATTTCTCTTATACTTGTAAGAGATAATTTTTGAAAATTCTTTGAAAAAATGGTCTTAAATCTCTCTATTATTTCATGGTTGTTTGATTTAAATATTTGTTAGTTTAAAATCAACTGAAATTATTGATTTGTTGAATCTTACACATATCTTGAATCTGAAATTAATAATCCTGTGTGATCGATTCATTGAATCTTGAGTTTTTCATATGTCTCAAATGATTTCAAATAAACGGTGGAATATCTTTTATGACCATCATCTTGACGTGTCTGCTTTGAACTGATTTCTTGTGCTGCACTGATATTGTTTTCGAAAATATTTTGGAAATTGCTTGTTTATGATCTGTTTGCTGCTCTGATACTGGTTTTCAAAAAAAAAAAATGCTTGTTCTTGTCTACAACTCTGATAAATGTGCCAAATTTGTTAATTTTGTCTATTTGGGCTTTGTGATTAAACTCTTATTGTCTAAGATATCCCTGTTTGTCTCCAGTGTCATATTAAAATCCTCATTAATTGAGACATCAAGTGGTATCAGTTTAGAAGCACTGAATTTGTTTTTTGATGTATATATATTTTTTAATCCCTCATGGCTTGTATAGTTTTTATTATCCCTCTTGTAATTGATTTTCAATTTTAAAGTTATTTATTATTCATTCAGAAATTGAAATCTATATCCAAATTGAACTGTACTTATAATTCATCAAAATTATTAATAGATTTTGAAATTGTGATGAATTGTGACTGCAGTATATTTCACAACAAGAGGAGATTTTATTTAGATTTTTCGTGATGGTTGAACATTTATTATAATATCTTTGAATTAGCAATTATTTCACGACCATCTCCTTTACCTATCATCATTCTGCCATCCATGATAATTTATAAATATAGAGAGTTAATATGTTTTAAAATCTTTTTGAATAAACAACGGAAATATTTGTGATAGAAATGGGACTATGTTATTTTTCAGAATTAGTGACAATTGAAAATTTTCAATCATCCCAGTACAGTTGGTCATATTTTATCATTTAATTAATTTAGAAATTTATTTCATAGTCTATTCTGTACCTACCACATTTCTATCATTCATATTGGTTTTATATACCGAGGAGTTTTTCCTTTGAAGCTGAAGACGATAAATATTTAATTAATTCATAAGTGTGTCTCTAACCTCATTTAAAAATCCAAGCTCTTGTCATACATGGTTAAGAGATTACTTATAATTTAAGATGCGACTGACCTCATTTAAAAATCCATGCTCTGGTTATGCGTGGTCAGTGTGCTCTTAGATAAAAATAAAAATAAAAGGAAATAATGTGCTATAAATAGAAATTAATATGAATTTCTCCTTGGTATGTGAAAACCAACCTATCAGTCCATGTTCTAATCTATGAAATGTGTTAATATTTTATGACGTATTATGATTTGTTGATTGATAGCTATTGGGATTTGAGATTATATGATTATGTCACTTAAGTTGAATTTATAACTATAGTCCGAATCCGTCATTGTTTTTGCACTCATTTTTATAAAATTCTTTTGGAAAATAATCGGAACTCATTATTTTAACTCTCCCCATTTATATAAATTTTATCGTAAATTCTCCATTATCTACAATGTGAAATATGCCACTAGTTCTCAGTGTATTGTGATTTTTGTTTGACTAATTGAGATTTACGATGACCGTTCTTTCTCCTATGCTGAAATTATATTTTTTAGTCATTTTTTCATTTATATTTTAATTTCTGAATCCTTTTGGTGACCAACAAAAGAGGGAGAATGGGTTGAGATTTTAATTTATGAGTGAATATTTTATAAATATTTTTAATTTTGAAAGTTCATTAAATTCATTTATTTCACTCATGCACAGTTGAAGGGTGGTTTTCTGTTGTAGGGGGAGATAATAAATAGGAGGAGTTCAATATTCACTATCAAACACATTTATTGTGCTCAAAATCTTTTATTCGTTTTCATCATCAAAAGGGGGAGATTGTTGTATATGACGTAGTTTTATACATAATTATATGAATTTTTGTTTGATGATAATAACCAAATAAATATTATTTTAAATGCGTTTGATACTGTACTGTTCTATATATACATCACAGACAGGAATATAATATTTATATTTAAATATAATACGACTGTACAGACATTCATATATTTATACAGTATTTTATTTAAATTGAATATTATATTTCAAACTTTCAAACAGTACAACTATTTATATCTCCACTATTTAAATACTTCATATGAATTCGTACTTACAAATCAACTGAATAAAATAGACAAGTTTGTTTGACAATAATAAAATAATATTTTATTTCAATCAAATTTGTCTATTACAAACATCAGTACAATTCATATAAATACACAGCTCCTCACTACATCACTCATCACTCAATAGATTCATTGTCACTCAGTTATACATACACAACAGATACACAGTTACATTTCATATACAATTTCATTGTTTTACACACTAGACTCAGTCTTCTGTCTTTACAGCTTTCAGTCAGTTCAGTCTTCATACCTATCACATACAGAAACACACACAGTATCTGGAATAGAAATAATATTCTAAATTCTAGTGAATATAATTTTTATTTTGAAAATTTATTTGCCTTAGAATTTCGGTGTGTTTCTCATCATTTTTCTGACTCGATCTAATTTTTTAGATAGCTTGTGATATTCACAGTGATTCACTGTAAATACCACAGGGCAGTCAGTGTATATATAAAATATTTCAGTGCAGGGTCAAGAAATTTTTTCTGATGGCTGCATATACACATGTGTATAGATGTACACATGTGCACTGCCTCGCCAAATCAGTGTGCAAATGTTCAGTTAGCATATGTGGTCGAGCACAAGTAAACTTGGCATGGTCGAGCCAAGCCCAAGACTGCTCAACAAATAATAAAGCCATTTTCAATATCAATGGTCAAGTAGCTAAGACATGTTCAAGTTTGACACAGCAATTTCATGTTTAGTTTCAGTTTCAAATACAAACTGGAGCAATCATATAATGGAACCTACTCTCAAGACAATGCAAGCACACACATTTCATTTCAAAACAGTGAAGACATAGGCATGCTCATTGACAAGTGGTACAAAAATAAGTCAGTGAACAACTGGAGTCAAACAGAGAATTCAAGTGGGGTCTAGACTGGATGTAATCAACTCAAATGTGTTGAAACCAAACTGTCTAAGATACAAACAAGAAACACATTCATGCATGGATGTGTGTTAGCAAAGATTCAGGATGATACAACATGCACAGGGACAAGAGCATGGAGATGAGTACATGTTCATAACTAATGCAGCAACAACAGACAGTGTGTCAACTCAGATAAGTTTTTTTTTGTACATATGCATCTTATCATGGTTGTATCAAGGTGAAACAAAACTGTGTACAAGTGTCATGGACAAAAGCTATATAGTCGAGCATGCTCAATGCAAAGCCAAATGGTGGAACAGCTCGAGTTAGGAGTAGTATCATAATAGCATTGAGCACATGAAGGCAATAAAGTAGTGTACAGTTGTAAATGACATGACTAAGACAAGGCAACTTTATGGATGGTATATAGTTAAGCAACTTTAGCATAGTTCATGGTCATGTCAATACAGCCAAGTATACATGAAGCAAATCAAGGTGCAGATCGCAATGGTCATCAAATACAATCTGGTCAAAAGGACATGAAAACCAATGTGCTCATGGTCATGGTGCAAGTCATACAAGTAATTGATGTACTCATATTCATGGAAGGTCAAGGCAGTGCTACTGCTAGCATATATATATATATATATATATATATATATATATATATATGCTATCATTCATATATAAGTGGTGCAACCAAAATGCATGAAAAGGAAAAAGCTCAACAATCACGCATAGATCTGTAAATAGTTCAAAGATTCTGTTTATAAAAGCAATTTCAAAGTTTCCAGTTTTTAGAATGAGCATCATATTTCTTGTAATCAAAATCAGGAACTATAGGCATGATTTCAGGCAAGTAATACACAATTATTTTGGAAAGATATTCGAGCACAGTTTAAGGGATAACATAGCATACTAGGCAAGATCATCAAAAATATTTGGCAAGTTCAATATATTTTTCTAGAATTGACTTATTTAATCAAAGCCACGAATTTTTAATTCAAAGAGGTGTATTTCCAAAAAATTATTCAAGGACAAAATAAAAACTTTCCAGAAATGATTCAATCAGCCACATATAACTTCTTTCTAGAATTTCTCATTTCATCAAAGCTGTTACAATTTAATTAAGGAACCAAAATGGGAAATCATGCAATTTATTAGATCGAGACATATATGGAAATCAGAGAGCATTTTAAGGATTCTATAATCCTACTTAATCACCATTCATCACAGGCAAATTTTTGATCGAAAACGATAAAACAATTCGAGAAAAATTAAAAGAAATAAAACAAAGAGAACTCACAATTTTTCCGAGTGTTTTCGATCAAAATAATTCCCAAATCAAAGTACCAAAGCCATTCATATTTGTCGAAGCATCAGAGATCTGATTCCAGAAGAAAACGATCAAGATTTGGGGAGGATTTAAAGAGAAACCCTAGCATTTTTCTTTTTGCCGCCGCCATTTTTATTTCCTCAAAAATCTAGTGATCGGGAATGATAATAAGGGTGGAACCATTTCTTATGTGGCCGGCCAAGTTTGCAAAGGGATGACTTTTGTTAACTCCTAGGGTTTTCAATTGTAATTTTGTCTTGTTTCATATTCGGTTGTATTTTAAGTTTGTTCTGAAAATTGTTAAAATGGTTTTCTAGAGTCTGTAAAATTCTAGGTTGGTTTTCTAGTTTCGTTTGTAAAACTAGACAGTTTTCTAGAGTCTGTAAAAACTAGGTGGTTTCCTAGTTTCGTATGTAAAACTAGGCAGTTTGCTCGAATATGTAAAACTAGGGGAAATCTGATTTAGGAGATATAGATCAGTCTAGGGTTCTGAGTGTAGGGATAGTACAAGAGCAGGGAGTGCGAGTTTACAGGGTCTATAAGCGGGATCTGTTATTAACACCTAGTAGAAACCTTAGGAATGCAGTAGTAGGAAAGATTTGCCGAAGCTGGGTATCTCTATGTGTTATTTACATTCCGAATTTATTTACTCTGCTATTATCTGTGCTACGATTAATTTTACTATCTCGATAAACTGTAATAAACCCTATTCACCCCCCCTTTAGGGTTAATCTAGATCCAACATTTTTCCCCTTTTACTATCTCAACAAATTAAATTTATTATTACGATAATAAAATGCACCAAGACTATAAATACCAATTCATATCAATATTTATATCCTCATACAATCAACTAACCAATTTATTCATTGATTAACATTTTAAAAGCCACATGTACACTTTAAATTCACGGATGTAAATTAAACCCAATTCCTCTATTGGTATTATTATCAAAATACATCCTGTATAAAAACCACAGTTAATAATTAATAATTGAATCAACAATTAAATCTCAAATATTAAAAATATATTTTCCCTTTTAAGTATTGATTTCCAATCAATATATGAATATAATTTCAATATGCCCTCAATTATTTAATTACAATCTTAAAAATCACAAAATGCAATACATCTGCATTTTCCTGTTGTCCGAAAATCCGGTTTTTACAGACTTCCCTCCTTAAATAAATTGCGTCCTCGCAATTTGTTAAGAGAAATAATCCAAACTTTTTTCTTTCAGATTCACAAATTTATAGATATAAAATTCTTCCAATATGAGAAATAATATTGAACCATGAATCATTATCATCCACTTCACAACTACAAAGTTGATTGCATAAGCTACCAACAATGAATTCCAAAGCTCATCCATTGCGCATAAATGTATCATGGAAAAATATTATTCCAATTTATTTTAACTTAAACTTTTCCCTTTTAATTTCTCCTCCTCATGTTAAAATTTCACATTTGATGTTTAGAACCCTCTACTGATAACATGGCGTGTTGAGTCAAAGCTTCACGGATTATTTTGATTTATGACAAGAAGAAGCTTCTACATCAACAAAAAGAAGACGAGATGCCTTCATAGGTTAGAAGTTGATTATTTAGAGTCATAAATGTTAAAATCTATGCTCAAATAATCATACTTCTTTTTGGCTTTCAAAAATTACTTATAAAACCCTTTTTTATGCATATCATCAAAAACATGTCGACCTACACTTTTTTATAGGTCAACAGGTTTTCAAAATATAACGGTCGAAAAGAGGTCGACCTATACTTTTTTATAGGTCAACAGGTTTTTAAATTACAACGGCTAAAAACATGTCGACCTATAAATTTTTATAGGTCAACAGCTTTTTGAAATTTTGTGAAAAGTCATCTTCTTTCTTGAAGAGTTACATCCATTTCTTCTAAAGAATAATCACTTCTTTTGAGAGCAACTTTTCACCAACAATTACATCTTCTCGATTATTATAAATACATCGATTTTCATTCATTCAAATCACCGAAATTTCTCACCATTCTCTTATCTATATTGTATTATTCTTAGCATTCTAAAAGCACTCAAAAGCATTCAATTATCGTTTGAATCTCCAAGCATATTTAACACACTTGTGATTCAACTCGATAATCCACTTCCAATTCTTTGCAAACATCAATATATATTTGAGGATAAGATTATAGGAAGGGTGTACTCAATCGTTGACAAATCAGTGTTGAAAGAAGAACACAATCAGAAGTCAAACTCTTGTAATTGTCCTGTGTGGGTAAGCTTGTAGCCCGTGAAATCAAGTGGGTAAGCTTGTGGCCCGTGAAATCAAGTGGGTAAACTTGTAGCCCGTAAATCAAGTAGTTGTGAACTTGTTCCTCCGGGTGAAGCGAGGGTGTTGTTTAGTGAAAAGCCGAAGAGGAGCTTCAGGACTGGACGTAGGACGGGAGGTCCGAACCAGTATAAAAATCTGGTGTCATTACTTTATTTTATCTACAGCATTTATATTTGTTAGTGATATATTTCTTGTTTGTGAATTTTTACCTGTGTAACTATTGAATAGCTTAAGTTATCACATACATTCCACATAGCCATATTATAGATCCTGCTCAAGTCGCGTACACACTCGACTTTTCAATTGGTATCGGAGCGAGGTCATCATATAACCGTAACACAGTTATTTGATATATTCTAGTAATATGGCAAATAACGCAAGTACAAGTAACACCACTTACACAGAAGGTCAATCGACACAAAGACCTCCTTTCTTTAATGGCCTAAACTATAGTTATTGGACAACACGTATGACTTTTTATATGCAATCAACTAGCTATGATGCTTGGAATGCTACTCAGAAAGAGATAATAAATCCAACTACTGAGTATGCAGAATGGACTCCTGCTGAGAAAACAGCAGCTACTGTAAATGCAAAAGCAATGAATATGTTGTTTTGTGCATTAGACCAAAATGAGTATAACCATGTTAGTATCTGTACCACTGCCTATCAAATTTGGAAAACACTAAAGACCACTCATGAAGGTACTAGCAAGGTTAAACAAGCAAAATTAGCTTTGTTGAAAAGTGAATTTCAAAATTTCAAAATGAAGCCAAATGAAACAATCAATGAGATGTATTCAAGGTTTCAAACAATTCATCATGCTCTTATCGGGTTAGGACAAAAATATTCTGACTTCGATGTAGTTTCAACAGTCCTACATTCACTAAATAATGAATGGGAAGGAAAAGTATTAGCCATAGAAGAAGCTAATGATCTTTCCACCATGAAGCCAGATGAATTGATAGGAAATCTTATGTCCTATGAAGCTAACTTGCAGGCTCGAAAAGAACAATAAGAAGAAAAGAAAAATGTAGCTTTTCATGCTGATGAAGACATCTCAGATTATGAAGATGAGGATCTAGCATTCATTGCAAAAGGATTCAAAAAATTCTTAAAGCAACGAAAAGCTAGTCGATACAACAGAAAAAAGTTTGGATCAAACAGACCATCATCATCGAATGTAGAATGCTTTAACTGTCATAAGAAGGGACATATGCAAAATGATTGTCCAGAACAAAAGAAGAAGACAGAAAATGACAAGTTCAAACACAAAACGGACAAGTCAAAGAAACGGGCATTCTCAGTAACTTGGGATGATTCAGATTCATCTTCATCCGAAAGTGAAAGCGACTCAGATAATGAACAAGCAAATGTATGTTTTATGGCAACAGAGGATGAGGTACAAATTCCTACTCTTGAGGATATGCTTGATATTTATGATAAATTAATGATTAAATTTAAAGATACAAAACATCAATTAAAAGAAGTCAAGGCAATGTTGAATAGATCAGAATTAGAACGAGATATGTTAAAAGATGAAAAAAACATATTAGAGGAGGAACTTGAAAAGGCTCAAGAATCATCATCTGATAATAATTCTCAACTATCTCTTCTGAGTCAAGAAATTGAAATTTAAAAAGAGAAAAATGACACTCTTACTGTTGAGAATTATGAGCTTAAAGCAAAAGTAAAATCTCTAGTCCTTGAAAAAGCTAGTTTACAAACAAAGTTAGACGACATTTCTAAAAATGTTTCTAACTTTAACAAAGGTCGAGAAAATTTGACAAAAATTATTGAGAGTTCACAATTAGCTACAAACAAACAAGGATTGGGATATAAGAAACAAGTTATCAAGAAACATCTTGGTAAAAGAAAAAGAAAAAATAAGAAAGCTCAAGAAACTGAAGCTAAGAAAAATCTTAGTTTATTATATTCCAAACCAAAACCGATTGTGAAATCTCAAAAGAAGAATGTCAAATCTATAAAAATACG